>JAPFRF010000004.1:40622500-41010000 GCA_029282475.1 Phrynocephalus forsythii
GATGTCTTACTGTTTCTGTTTTGTCACTTTACTGAATGTATTTAAACATTTGGGTTGTTTTTATAAAATGGGTATCATCTCTTTCTCAGCAATGTCCCAAGTAGAGGGAATTGTTTTCTAAACTTTATTGAACTGTCCACCGTTGTAGTACTCCGGAAGTACGGATGTGCTTTCTCTTTTATCCCTTCCTATGCAGCCCCGTTTTATTAGACAGGGTGTGGCTATTAGTCACATTCTGCAGAGGGTGTGAAAGTGCTTCATGATGGCCTCTGGAATGCCATCTAAGGACTTGGGCAATATTTCATTTCCAAGACATCTCTAATTTCAGAAACCATGGTCAAATCACTTGCCTTCGTAGTACAGTGGCTAAATGGCTGTACTGAAGCTAAAACTGCTCATGACCTGCGGTTCAGTCCCAGGTAGCTGTCTCAAGGTTCACTCAGCCTTCCAAGCTCAATAAAATGAGTACCCAGCTTGCTTGGGGAGGGGTGACAATGTGCAGCCTGCATAATTAAACTGTAAAGTGCCCAGAGAGTGCTTTAAGCACTACAGGGAGGTATATAAGCAGAACACTTTTTTTATTTTGATTTTGATTTTTCCATTCAGCCTCTGCCACTTCTACCAAGAATGTAATGCTAGCATCTTATTCTTTTACTGCAGTGGTTTCTAACATTTTTCAAATTTCATCTCACTTTTATAATAGCCAGGTCACCTGCAACTCACACACCCTGGCACGTTTCTACAAAAAGGTATTTTTAGTGGTTTAACACCATCCCTTTTTAGGACACACAGGCTGTGTTCTCCCCCCCCCCAAAAGGCCCCATTTCTCACATGCACATGCTAACTAGGATAACCTGCTCTTAAAGGCCAAAGAAGAAATTACTGTATTTAACAAGGGCTACAACACATATAAACACATATAAGATGACCCCCTGAACCTCCCCCAACAATACACTTTGGGACCCCCTTGGGGGTCACATCCTGCAGGTTGAGAAACACTGGTTTAGAAAGAGAAAATAAAATAGGCAGTAAGCCACTTTTGACATTTCTGTACCTACACTGCATATACCCCTAGCTACTTTGGAATTTGCTTACATTGCTGAGTTAAGGAATAGCACTTACTAAATGCTGCCTGCAGCTGTCATAGATTACGTGACAGATATTAATGAATATGCACACGTAGGCATCTGCATGCAGGCACACACCTACATAAATTAATTCTACAGATCAATATACATCTAGGATTTTATGTTAGTATTCCTGTACCCCAGGGGTTTCCAAATTGTGCATCATTGCTCCATGGTGTGCCATGAAATCCAACCTGGGGTGCCATGGGAAAAGGAATGGAATGTAGAACTATGAAGCCTTTATAGTTCTATGTAAAACAGGAATCAGAATTGGAGGCCACGTGCCTGCCTCTCCTTTCTCCATCTCTCTGGTCCCTCATGGAAACATGTCAAATCCTGGAAGGAGGTGGACCCTCAGGGATATTTGCAGGAGGAGATGGCTTCTCTCTCTGTGTGTCTCTGTGAAGATCCAGCTCCTGGTGGGAGACTCTCGATGGCCCCTCTGAGGAGAGGACTCATGACCAGTGGTCAGTAAATCATGGGAGCCACATGTCCATAATGTTGGGAACCACGGCTGTATCCCCATCTCTTCCAAATCTAGCAATCTTTTGCAAATGAAAATCTCTATAGGTATGTAGAAGATACCAAGCCAGGGTCATAATTTTGGAGGAACAACTGGGGATTTATCTCAGAGCACCAACATCTTGAGATGAATCTAGTGATGAAAGCGTGAGGGAGGCAACATTTCCTCCCTTCAGTCATGTCCTCCTCTTTTTTGAAAGCACGTTTTCTCCCCAAAAGGTGAGTAGTCTATAGTCTCCCTGCCCCCCAAAGGAGCTCCTGTACCAGGGAGGAATAGAAGGAAGAAGTAGGGAATAGGAGAACTGTGCTGATGGCCCTGGTGGCTCAAATCTGTTGTTGACAGTTCTGTACCTAGCCATTGTTTTAGCTCTAGGAAGGATGAAGAGTTATTCCGATATGACAAGCTGAGTGTAGAAAGTTTTATAAATGCATAGACCCCTGTATCCATTTTAGTCTCTACCTAAGTGGTTAAAAGAAATGTCTAGTTCTATTTGGGAAAACTCATACCAGGCAGAAAGTTAAGTCCAGAGAAATGTATACGAGTCTGTTCTGTAATGGAGAACTAAAACAAACAAACAAGATTCAACAGTTCAGTATTATGGGAAGTCCTATAACCCAAGACTGTTTTTGTGCATCAGTTTCACTTCATCCAAATCAAATAACTAGCCTGCATAAATGTTGCCATTTTCAGCAGCAACATTTTAAAAATGTGACCTTACCGGCATTCTTGTTGCCCTCATTGTGCCATGCAGGATGCTGCCTTTTTTTCATACAGTCATCAAAGAACAAAGGCACATATTGTCCCTTTGTTCTGAGTAGAATAATTCATTAATTCTAATATGTGCTCTGGGGTGGCCTAAGGGGAGAAAAAATGTCCATGTCTCAATTTCAAAAAACTGAAGGCAGCATCTGCTAAAAGGTATTTGTTTAAGCCTGGCAAAAAAAGAGAAACTTTACGATTCTCTTTGTTGGGTCCAGTTTTCTTCTTTTTCTCCTCTCATTTTCATTTTGTTTTCAATATTTCCTAAACTTGACAATGGTAAACAGCACAATTAAAATGTAAACTGACCAGAGAGTGCTTTAAGCGCTATGGGCCAGTATATAAGCAGAACACTTTGACTGCGCCACAAAGGGGTTAAAATCAGTAAGGAATTTTGCCCTGTATAAACTGCCCTCAGTAGGGAAGAGCAGCGCAAGCCCTTGGGTGAGTGGTGGAATAGGAACAGACACTGTCTTTGAGTGAAGGCCAATTGGCTGGACGCTTGCATGGTGGCCAGGGAGAGAAGGAAGAAACCAGGGTGTTTCTTATTGCTTAGGATATAAATCAGCAGATGGCACTGTTGGCATAGGTGCCTTTTTCTGCTATTATTCTTTTTTTTCCACATACCCCTCAATGTCCTGATTCATAACCCAGAAGGGTAGGTGTACCCCATGTGTGGACAAAACAAGTTGGGGAGCCGTGTAGCCATCACAACAACCAAATACAAAACTAGACTAGGCAATACCTTTAGGGGCTATTGATAAAATAACAAAAAAATTGCTAATATTTCGAGGGCAACACCCTCTTCCTCAGAGCTGTACCAAAAGTTCAAATTTGTCCAGTAATGAAACAATGAAACAGTGTGTCATTTTTCGTTTTGTGCCCATCTCTATACAGTACCGTACTTTGTTTAACTTAACTCTGAATGTTTGGCTGACTAGCCATTTAAAGATACCTATAAATACTTCCCACAGTTATTTCCTTTAAATGCTAAAGAAAGCAATTCAGCCATGAATTCTATTAGAAATACAGCACTTAAGATAACAATTATGGATCTTTTTTACAATTGATAGGCTGCTAAGCAATTAAAATCACTAGATGTTTTCTCATACAAGTAAATAAAGATATTTGTGTTTAGCTAATATTCCCATTGTTCTTATGGGCTATCAAGTTACCTCTGACTTATGTCTTCCTATGAATTGGTTATCTCCAAAATGTTCTGTCCTCCTCAGTCCTCTTCTCAGCCCTTGTAGACTCATGCCTATAGTTCCTTGAGGGAGTCAATCCATCTCATGTTTATTCTTCCATTTTTCCTGCGGTCTCCCATCTTTCCTGGAGAATCTTGACTTCTCATGATGCGTCCAAAGTAGGACAGATGCAGTTTCAGGCTTGATTTGATCTAGGAACCACTTGTTAATCTTTCTGGCAGTCTGGGGCACCTGAAAGGCTAAACTCCAGCACCATATTTCAAAGGAATCTTTTTGTTTTGTTCTGTCAGCCTCCTTAGCTGCTGAGGTTTCCCAAACGTACATGGTGATCGGAAAAACACGAGTGTGCAAGATCTTGGTCTCCTATGGCACATCTTTACACTTGATGATCGTTTCTAACTAATTCATTGATGCCCTTCCTAATCTCAGTCTTCTGATTTCTCAGCTGCACTCTTCATTTGGATTTATTTATTTATTTTATTTATTTAAACTTATACCCCACCCATCTGGCCACTCTGGTTGGCCTACAGCAGAACTGAACAAAACATAGCAAACATAGCAGACCTATAATATAATAAACTAAGATAGCAAACAAATAATTACACTATTACAATGCAACATCAACCATAGAGTGCATCATTAATTGATGATTGAACCCCAGTGTACAACATCTCTAACTTTGTCAATTCTCACAGCTAACTGGATAGCTCGGTGGCTTGTAGATCTGGCTGGGGAGTCAGAAGTAGGGAGGTCTCCTCTCCACTCTGCCTCCTGGGAGACGAGACATTCTGTATAGCCTTGAACAAGCTTCAACAGTTCCAGTGTTCTTCTCAGAAGAAGGGAATGGTAAACCATTTCTGAATACTCGCTGCTTAGAAAAACCTTGAAATGGGTTGCCAAAAGTCTGAATTGTCTTGACAGCACACAATTGATAGATAGATAGATAGATAGATAGATAGATAGATAGATAGATAGATAGATAGATAGATAGATAGATATTTGTTCCACAGACTTTCATTTAGAACACTAGATGTCACTGAAGGAAAGGGAGGAAGGCCAGCTTCCACAATAGTACAGTACTGTACTTAACTTTCAAAATGAAACAGAAACCAAGATTTTTCTCTAGGACTCCCTGCTTTAGAACTGCCCCAGATTATGATACTATAATTTATTTTCTTTTTAAAATGTATGTCAGACTTACAGTTACACAATGAAGACACTAAATTTTAATCCACACACCATGCACCTCTGGAACACTGGGGTTGTTTTTGTTGTTTTTGTTGTTGTTGTTACCAGTTTCTACAGATTATTTTTGAGTCCGTGCTTGGCTCGGAACCAGTGTCCGATAATTAAATTGAAATAAAATAAGGAGCGCAAACACTGAACTGTTTTAAGTCTGATATATTGAAGCCAAGCCAAAAGTAACAGTCAGTGGTCTCACCCTGGATGGTGTGAGTGAGCCCTGATCATTTGTTCAACATCCATTTAGAAACCAGTTCAAGGTTTCCCTCGATCTGCATTGTCTTGATGATCCAATTTCCTAAGCCATTAAGCTGTTGATGGTCCAAATCCTTGAGTCAATGTTCCATAGCTTGGTGTCCAATTGTTCAACTGGGCCCAGTCTGGCTGAGACAGGGATTGTGGAACTCCAGACAATGGGACAATCTCCTGTCCCTCAGGCACAGTTTACCCTGGGGATAATCCTTTCATCCAGGTGTTCTGCCAATTCCTGGAGTCGTATACTTCCAGTTCATTTACATTCTTAATGCATTTGTTCCTATAATATATTTAGCTAGAATAATTGTTTTGGAGCCTGATTTCTAATGGTATTATTATTATTATTATTATTATTATTATTATTATTATTATTATTATTATTATTATTATTATTATTATTATTATTATTATTATTATTATCATCATCATCATCATCATCATCACACAGCAGACAAGATAAATACGCTGGATTTTGTATTGCAAATCACTAGTCAAACACTTCCCAAGTGTTTACATGATGTATCGGCAAATTATGCGATACATCAGAATGAGATGCCAGTAAGGTGGGTTTCTGCAGCTGACTGATGGTGACTTAATTTCTTGCTTAGCTCTTTAGGCACTGCACCCATTGTGCCAATTACCACTGGGAACACCTGTACTGGTTTATGCCAGAGTCTCTGAAGTTCAATTTTCATATCCTGATATTGGGTTGTTGTTGTTGTTGTTGTTGTTGTTGTTGTTGTTGTTGTTGTTGTTGTTGTTGTTGTTGTTGTTGTTGTTGTTGTTGTTGTTGTTTAGAGATGGGGAGGAATAAAAAATAATCAGCTATAGCAAAATATTTCACTGATGTTTAAAAATATTTGTCCTGTAATATTCTTCTGGACCTGACTAATACAAAAAGACAAATATTTCCTTTTATATTTGTCCTTTCATTTATCTTATTTTATTTTACTTTGTCAACCCCCATGCCGACTGGGGACATATGCATATGTCCCCTGGCAGCCCCAGGGCCAGAAAAGGAAAATGGAGGGGAATTGTTTTGTTTTATTTTGTTTTGTTCTCTCTCTTTTTTGTTTTTACTTTGTGTGTGGGGGGGGGGCTTTAAAGAGCAACTTCTTCTGACCTGGCAATGGGGGGGGGGGACACATTTGATCCCATCAGTTCTGGCTTGCCTCCACTGGTTACCCATTATATTCTGGATCAAGTTCAAACTTTTGATGCTTATGTATAAAGCCCTGGGATCACACTACTTGTTGGAATGTCTCTTCCCAATGTCATCTGTCCAACCTACCAGATCCTCCCAGGCGGAAAATGGTTCATCCCAGTGGCCAGATGGCCAGATGGGTGGGGTATACCTCAAATAAATAAATAAATAAATAAATAAATAAATAAATAAATAAATAAATAAATAAATAAAAGGAGGAAACACATCTGCTGCTGCTCCCAATGTCTGCCTCCTCCGCCAATCAGACATTTGCCAGGCCGTGCCTGGTGGCTTTTTTCCTGCCTCTGTGGGGTTTCCGTTACTGGTATTACCAGTTCAAATGGTAAAGCACTAGACGCGGCTTGTGGTTGCTCAAAATATAATAAACTTTTATTATAAACATCTTTAAAACAGTCTCTGTCTCTATTTCTTGACAGCATTCTTTCTTCAGGTAACATAATAGGTACTTGAGCAACTGGCTCAAACAACTCAACTCTCTCAGGTATTTCTTCTATATAGGGATTTGTATTTATTATTTTCCCCCCATCATTCCTTGTGATATCAATGGACCCGCACACCTGGTCCCACAACACGGGAGCCTCACAATATTTGCTGGGTCCTCCCATCCCCAACCTGGGATCCATCACTTCTCCCTGAGAGGTGCAAATGTAATTTACAGGTGGGAATATAGATGGAACTTCAGGAGTTTTTGCCGCTGCACTTACTGTGGGAAGGGGAAGAGGTAATCCAGTTTCTATTTTTGTTAACATTAACGGATCTGTCTGAATGCTCTTCTCAACTACTCTTATTGTTATCTTTTGCTTTCTTTCACTCACTTGTATGGCTACCTCAGCACTGGGAACTTTATTCTCTAACACTTGCACCCATGCCTCCTTTGTAAAAGGCTTTTCTTCCCATGCCTGTATCCATGCATATTGCGTGAGAGACTTCCGTTCTTTCACCTCTATGCCCACCTCCTGTGTTTGCGGTTGTGCCTGGCAACAGACGTCCCCCCATCTCCTTATGTACTCCCTGTTGGGCTTGTAGCCCTTCCCACATTCCATACCACCCCACGAGCCCTCATCCAGTTTCCCTGCATAAAACCCAGTTACAATCTTTCTATCTTTCTTTCCAACCTCACTCTCTATGGGCGTTTATACACGACCCCTAAGCCCCGCCGCAAATGGCTCCCAGCTCCGGAGCTTAAAAATGTTTCCCCACCAGCTCTGGAGTTAACAGGAAATTAAGTGCGACCACGCCCACTTTAGCGTGTCCCAGCGCACCTTTCTTGTACCTGCTCTGGGACTGTGAAAAATTTTGATGAGGAGAGTGTCAGGCTCTCCTCGCTTCTTTTTGTTGGTTTTTTTTTTTTGCCTCCCGCCCCTTTAAGAGGAACCAGGAAGTAACCGGCGCTCGGAGCAACGTCCACCGGCACCGGAGGTAAGAATGCATTCTTTTGTCCCTTTTTAAGGCTTTTTTCCCTCCCTCTTTCGCAGACAGAAGCAAGGAAGTGTGGAGTGGTGGGGAGGAAGGAAGAGCGACAAACCCTCAAGATCTCTGGTCCGAATTTAAGGGACCAGCGGATCTTAGGGGTCGTGTAAAAAGGCCCTATGTCCCCACTCTGTTCCTTTGTTTCTGGGATTTTTCTGAGTTCCATTTTCTCCTCCTTTGCTATCTCTTCTTCATCTGTCAGTTCCTCCATCTCTTTCTCTATTTTCCTGAGCTTCTCTTCCATCTGTCTCCCAGGGTCCTCTGCAGACGGTGTACCCTTTGACATTTTACAGCCTCCTGAGCTAATTTCCCAGTCATGAGCAACAGTGCAGGCTTTTCTGCCCTACTCTTTTTGTCTGAGAGGGAAAATCAACCAACATGAAGCTCAATGAAGGTGTATACCCAATGTGTGGCAGCGGTGAAGAAGGCCAATTCCATGCTAGGGATTATCAAAAAGGGGATTGAAAATAAAACAGCCAACATTATAATGCCATTATACAAAACAATAGTAAGGCCGCACCTGGAGTATTATGTACAATTTTGGTCACCGCATCTCAAGAAAGACATAGTGGAACTGGAAAGGGTGCAGAAGAGAGTGAGTAAAATGATTACTGGGCTGGGACACCTCCCTTGTGAGGAAAGGGTAAAACATTTGGGGCTCTTTAGTCTGGAAAAAGGTGCCTGAGGAGGGATATGATTGAGACATACAAAATAATGCAGGGCATGAGTAAAGTGGATAGAGCGAAGCTCTTCTCCCTCTCACAAAATACCAGAACTAAGAGACATCCACTCAGATTGAGGTCTGGGAGAGTAAGAACAGAGAAAAGAAAATATTTTTCACCCAGCGCATTGTAAGTCTGTGGAACTCCCTGCCACAGGGACGTGGTGATGGCATCTGTCCTGGATGCCTTCAAAAGGGGATTGGATAGATTCCTGGAGGAAAAGTCCATTACAGGTTACAAACCATGAGGGAGATGTGTAATCGCCAGGCTTAAAACCGGGGTACTTCAAGGGCCAGTTGCAGGGGAGTGGTATCAGGAGACAGATATCTAGTCTCATATGCTCCCAGACACATTTGGTGGGGCCGCTGTGAGATACAGGAAACTGGATTATATGGGCCTTTGGCCTGATCCAGCATGGCTCTTCTTATGTTCTTATGTTCTTAACAGGGTGGGGCAAAGAAGCTTGAGCTGCGGCTGGGACTGGAAGATGTGTTGAGGAGATGCAGGAAGCATAGCCCCACACTGGGCCTGGTGAGTGCACTGATCTGACCATGTTTCCAGGGAGAGGAGTTGATATGAAGCCCAGATTTCATAGCTATCAGAGGAAAGTTTAAACTATACTTGTAACAAGTCAGAGAATATCACAGAACCAATCTTGAGGCATGGCAAAAACCAATCCAGTGCACGTGTTGAGGAATGGGAATATGGAGTAGCAGCAAATGAAGATACGAATGTGACCTTGCATCTTTGGTTCCAAACCACCTTCTTTCCCAGGAGCAGCCTTAAAAAACAACCTCTTCGTGACAATATTCCCTCTGTGTTTTTATTCTTGTGGGTATTTCTCAGAGATCCGAAATAGCCCTAGAGGGAAAAATGTGAAGCACAAATGTGTGGGCAACTCACTTGCACTCTAGAAGCATTACATTTCACTGGCAGAGTTGTAACCATAGTGACTTGTAGAGCCTATTTTTATACGGATAAAGGTAAAAGAATATATTTTCAAACTATCTGTATTCTGCTTCTCTGGCTAAGCTACTTAATTGTTTTTTTTGTTGTTCATACTAAAGGCAAAGAATACTTAGCATAGACAAATAAAACAATACAAACAGTTCAAGGTTCACTACTACACCGTTTGGGCAATTGTAGGAGCAAAAAACAAGGTGTGAAACCACAGCTTGCAATTCAAAAATGAATCATGGAAAATCACAGATGAAATATAGGAATAATTAGTTTCTATACTTTGCTTTCTGATCAACTTTTAAGTGAGGTGCATTGATCATACTACATGTGATCCTAGTTTAAGGACTGCTGGTAGAAGCTTCAGCCTGCATCAGATTGATTATTACATTCAATTAGTACATTCAGTGGCCAAAAACCTATTGTGCAGTTATGCAAAAAGTGTAACTTTTAGTAGTGCCATGCCATGAGTGAAAAAATCTCCATAGGCACTATCTGTTGCATCCTGCATATGGCTTGGCATGTAACAGATAAATGTCTGCAGAGTTTGCTTAACCTAGGGTAATTAACTTCTGAAAATTATGCCATTTGTGTAACTGCACAAAAGGATTTCAGACTGTAATGCTCTAATTGCCTTCTCCAATAAAAGATCATACAAAATTATACTTCCACAATAACTCACATACTACTCAGTCCTAATCGTGTAGACTAGAGTGTTCTGTACTCCTTCTTCTGTGCTATTCTTCAATGAATTTCCCAAAGAAAAATAAGAAAGCTTTCCACTTTTTATAAAATTATAGGTTTCAGAAACTTATACCTGTCTAACAGGCATTAACTCAGCACTAATCCTGATTCCTTGTATCTTTTGTTTTTATAGGATTATAACATTTAAAAAGTAATCTATTGCCACTGCTCATTAAATTAAAGGATATTCATTACCAATTTTGTTGCTTAAAAACACACACCTGTAAGATGATTAGAGAAACGGTGTAAAACTTTTAAATATTTTGAGTCTGACTACCCACCCTTCTTGGGGACCCAGCAGCTGAGGGGTCTCAAGGGATTAATGCCAGGAGTTCCAGCTTGGTCATGTCATCCATGGCAGCTTTTATTCAAGGTCCACAGGCATCTCCCTCCTACACTTTCCCCCCACATTGCCGAGGGGCCGAGTTTCCAGCACTAACCCTCTGGGCAGAGTCAGCCGGACGAGGGTCCAGTTGACTTCAATGGAGTTCTGGAAAGTCCATGTCTGGAGAAACAGGCAGGAAGTGTGAGTTCCAATCCAGGTCACTGTTCTTCTAGGGAGGGCTGGCAAAGGTGGGTGATTGAGATGGGGTTCTATGGGGTTGCGACTCCCAGAACCTCCTTGGTTACACCTGATGCTACTGTGTCTCCAGCGCCGAAGCTGAGTTAGAATAACAGAATCATATATGAGTTGGAAGAGACCTCAAGGGCCATCCAGTCCAACCCCCTGCCATGCAAGAACCCCCAAGCTCCTGTTAAGCAGCAAGAGTACTAAGATTTGGGTGGTGCTAGATCTGTTGGGGGCTGCATTGCCAGTGCCTCAGGTCTCTGACCTCAATGTTGGCAAAATGGGCTGGGCGGGAAGAGGTGGTTCTGCTTATTTACACCTCCATGTAGGCACAGAAGGTGTAGTCCCAGTGTTTGACTGCCGCTTCCTACATCTCCCCTTAGTCAGAGGTGGACCACCCCCTCCCATTGCACCCTTTTCCAGCTGTCCTACAGCACGCAGTGGCCTTACCTCCGCCCGTGGCAGCATACAATGGTATCTCAGTTTACAAGTACCTTGTTTTATGAGTATTTTGGTAAACGAGAAAAATTTTCTGTGGAATTTTGCCTTGATCAAGTAGCAATGCCTTGCAAAATGAGCACCGGAGGTATTGTTTTGCCACCACTGCAGCTCGCCCCCTTGCTGCCGCACACCCCTCCCCTCCTGCGTGCAACTTGCTTCAGCCACAGACCCCATTGACACCATGCTCCCGGCCGCTTGTCCCACCAGCCTCTTATTTCCCCAAACAGTCAAAGAGGGGCCCTCCCAGGCAGCGCTGTCAGCTCTGGCTATCCCGCCACTGGCTCCTCCTTCATGAACCCAGCCACCGGATCTCTGGTGACCAAGCAGAAGAGGAGAAACAGAGGGGGAAAAGAAAGATTGGGGGGGGGAGGAAAAAAACAAAAAATAAACACACACACACACTTCTTTTTCTTGCCGAGCCCACCTGCTTCCCTGCCTATCCCTCTGAAGCATCGCCCGGAGCATCAGTCTGCCGTCCAACAAGATGCAGAAGTGAGGAGCCAGCTGTGCTGCCCGCGAGGGCTCTCCTTCGACTGTTGGTTGACTTATTCCCTTCCTCCCAAACTCCCCCCTCTTCCTAGCCCTCCCTCGTGCCCCCAACCCCCCTCACCCTGCTAGCCTGTGGCCTTCATGTTGATGATGGTGGTGGTGATGATGAACTTCACATTCCACATGGAGCTAGAGCTGGAGCTAGAGCTGGAGCTGGAATCTAGAGCTAAACGAGCTCTCCTCCGCCCCCTTCGTCAACAGGATCCTCAGCTCCAGAATGGATACAAGCCAAAGAAAGGAAAGGGGGGAGCTTGCTTCTGAAGAAGGCCCTGCCAAAATGCATCAAGCCAAAGCTTTTTTATATATATAATGATTTAACAGGGAATAAAAATATTTTCTATTTTTTATTATACATTCTGAGACTCCACCTCCCACTTGTATTTTGACTTCAGGAGTTGCACCAGTTCCTTTTACTTTGCTTTTGACGCAGGGCTAGATGGACTTCTGGAGGTGTTTGAGACAACCCTCACAACCTTTAAAAGTAAATAGAAATGTGTGTTGGCTGGCACTTCTCTTGAAGCCTGGGCCTGCCAGGGTCCCTTTCTATTGGCTTTTGTCACATCAGTCCCTCCATCCCTTCCCATGAAACTAAAACAGCTCTTCCGACTGCCCCTGCCTAGACCTGGCTTACCGTCTCTTTGCCTGCCTGCCTTCATGCCTGATTAGGATGGTCTAGGAGGTGCTGTTAGTTTTCTGTGTCCTGTTCTTTGTCTGCGGATGCATTCAAGTTGTCAACTAGAATGAGTGGTTAAACTGCAGTGCTGCAACCAAAACTCTGCTTATGACTGGGGTTAATCCCTAGTAGCCATCAAAAGGCTCACCCCGCCTTCTATCCTTCTGGGGTCAGTAAACTGAGTACATAGTTTTCTGGTTGAAGATAATGTTTAGCCAGCATAATTAAATTGAAACTGCACAGAGAGTATTTTAAACTCTATAGGGCAGTGTATAAGCAACACACTTTTTAATTACAACTCAGAAAATCTTACTAGGAAAGTCCCAGATGCTGCCCTCACATTTCACAAGCTATGTAAGAAGTGGGAAGTTGATTTCTAGATGTCAACTTTCCTTTCCCTCCTCATGAGTTCCTGTCGCTTCCTTCCCCAGGTAGCTGCAGCTAAGTCATAATTTGGAGTGTGTGAACATGTTTGTATGTGTGCTCAGGAAGAAAGAGATGTGCACTTAGAATAAGTGTGTGTGTGTGTGTGTGTGTGTGTGTGTGTGTGTGTGTGTGTGTGTGTGTGTGTGTGTGTGTGTGTGTGTGTGTGTGTGTGTGTGTGTGTGTGTGTGTGTGTGTGAGTCTCATGGAGGGTCCTTGCACTACTGAGTTTGTGCCTGTACTCCTGCTTGTGACATAAAACTACATTATTTCTGACGTTATTTCCAGATTCTAGTAAATATGTGTTGTGTTTTCAAGGTTAGTGTTTAACACCATTTGTAAGGACACCGAGTACATCAGAAGGCAATCAAACTTCCAAAACTTCCAGCCACTTCTTAGAAATGCTAAGCAGCTCAGGAAGCAAATCTGAGTATTCCGAATTTGACATTCAGGAGAAGCAGCTAAAAAGCTGCACTATAAATAGACATGGTCTGAAATAGTACATGAAAGGAGGCAACTAGTTCTCCCAGTGGGTGAAAACAATACAAGTAGAGTTGCAACATTAAAATATTATGGGGGACAGCAATGAGCATAAAAGGGAACAATGTCCTTGACAATTGGAGGCAGTGTGCCACCATAAGAAAAGAGGATGGCCACTTGTGCTCAATAAGACCTGGAAGGTCAGAATTGAGGGTGTGCTTTTTGAGGGATGGGAGGGTAGGACACCAAATCCAAGAATTCTCCATTGTAGAGTTCCATCTACCAAGCCACACCTATGAACACCTAAATCGTGCTCATCCAGAGAAAGTGTCACCACACATTTGAATGTGGCTGATCCTCAATGAGAATCACTATAAAATGGACGACAGACAAACTGGACTCCTGGGAATGTAGTTTTATTTCCAGAGGATCCTTTCCTAATACCTTGTGCACAAGGGGTGCCTGAACGCAGGGACAAGTTCCTGTATGGAATGTCCAGTCTTAAATACTCTTCAGCATACAGAAACAGACAAAGAACAAACTCAGGATTGGTTACATTTTGCCGCAGTGGAAAGCATGTGACTTCATTACATATATGTTCATTTTCCGTAACACAACCAAACTTAAAGATCAGTGATACTTTCCCATCTGCATTAGCAAGATTAAACATCATTAATTCCATAATGTATTGTTCTCTGTATCTTAACAGTGAGTTTCAAAAGCTGGATACAAAGGTGCAAACAAACTATTTTAAGATCTGAGATGTCCTAGCATGCGGTTTGACATTTGCTATACACTTTTTGTGGTTTGGACACATCCTGTTGCCATTCGGTTTAGAAGCCCATGTCTGCAGAGGTGCGGGTGCTTTGCAGAAACACAGAGATGATGCTTTCAGGACATAATTCAAAGAAATGATGGTTTTAGGATATCTATGAGGCAGAGGACAGAATGAAGAATTGAAGATAAATTCAAAACTTGAACCTTACTCTCACAAAAGGGCAGACCGGAGAGCTTTATGGCATCACACAGGCCCTGCTTCCTTTTAGAAAATGAAGTTGTTCCAGTGCTTCCTGGAAGGTCCAGGTGAGCACAAGTTAGGCGTGGGTATGGCAAATGGAACTCCAGGAATGGAGTCGGACGATTGTCACATGTTCTCCTAAAGACAAATCCTAAGGAGAAACTTGTGTAGATATATGATCCATTGACTGCAGGTGCTAGAGATGGGCATGGAACAAATCTTTTTGTTTTGTTATTCGTTTCATTTCCTAACGAAACAAGTAACGAAGTGCTCTTAAAAAATTAAAGGAAATGGAAATTTTCATTTTTGTTCCGTTTTGTTTTTCTTTTTTATTATTTATTTTGACAAGCACCGATCTCGGAGATTGTCAAAATAAATAATAAAAATAAGTGCCAATCAGCTGGCATGCAGGGCCACATGGCAGCTGGTTGGCAGAAAAATAAAATAAAAAACAACTGACCAGCCTCCCTGCGGGCCAGCTGGTCAGTGGGAGAAAAAAGAACCGCAGACCAGCCCGCCCGGCTCCAACAGTGTAAATTTTTTAAAAAATTGTTTTAAAACAAATTAAAACCGAAAACTGAAATGAAACAGAATATGAAACAATTTCTTTTAAAAAAATCATTTCATAATAAACGAAATGAAATGGGGAAAGAACATAGCAGGTACATATAAAGTGGCACCTAGCAAGATGAATGCCCCATAAGATGAATTCTTCGTACAAAGAATGAAATTTCTGGGAACAGTCATTTTTTGCAAGAAGACGATTGCGAAAAATTTATCTTACAGGGGAAGGCATTTGAATTTTGCATGCCCACAGACCAAGGTGGTTATGGGCGTGTGAAATTCAAAAGCCTGGTCTTCCATCCTGGCTTTCCTGACAGTGTAGCACCTGATCTACAGGTGCTACACGGTTGGGAAAGCCAGGATTTAAGCTGCACCCCCCCTCCGCACCTGGGTCTCTGCACTGAGCCAATTCGGCACAGAGATCCAGAAGAAGGGTTGTGGTGGTAGTGGCTTGTGAGCTTGTTTGTAGCACCAGTAGCCACAACACTGTGGGCATCCCAAAAGCATCATGGCTTTAGGAGTGGCAGAAAAGATGGACAGTGAAGCATGAATGGAATGGCCAAAAATGGGAGTGGGTGAAACAAAAGGAACAGTACACAACAAAAGTTTAAAATTAGGGCTCATCAGTTAGTGCAGTGGTAGCCAGCCTTGGGTAAACCAGGTGATCGTGGATTGCACCTCCTGGAAACTCCTACCAGCACAGCTGATGGTAAAGTCTTCTGTCCAAGAATACTCTGGGTGAGCCAAGGTGGGGAACCACTGCACTAACTGATGAATCATTGCTGAAGTTTCCTAATACGTTTGTGTTCATTTTGGCCATGCACATGGCAAAAATATTTGTACCTTTTAATTTTATGTTCTTTTTGGGGGCAGGGGGGCAACTTTAGTTTTAAAATTTTGTTCTGTACTGTTCCTTTTGTTTCACCCAATTGTTACATACTATTTATTTCCTTAACCATTAATTTGTACATGATCAAATAGGGGTGATTCTTTGATTGCTTCAATCTTCCTCTAAAGAAACACAGTATGTATACCTTGACCTTCTCTTTGGAGATAAATCAGTCATTGTGTACAAACAAACTCTGGCTAATACAAATGACTTCCACTGCATTTGCAACTCACTGACATTCATTTGTAATTGCCATCTAACAGAATTAGAGATGGGGGAAACCTGACAAAAAAAGAAACCCCTGAGCCCCACAACTCCTTCCCACTGCCCTGTCACCTCTCTGCCTTGTCGGCCTGTGTCACTGTTGCTGCCACCCACCACCACCACTAGTGGAAAAATTATTTCCACTGGCCAGCTGGTAAGTGAAGACATGTAGGGTAAAACAGTTTTTAAAAATGATGGAGATGGCAACAGAAGGAGAAGATAAGATAAAGAGGTGTCAGGGTAGTGGGAAGGGGCGGGCAGGTTGTGGTGGCATAGGTGTGGCTCAGCTTTTTTGTTGTTGTTGTTGTTGTTGTTGTTGTTAAGGAAGCTAGCTCAGCTGTAGGAACAGTGGTTCCGACAACCTAGCTTGCATTAAAGGTTAATATTTGTTGCTTCACATTTGTTGGAGTCTCCAGACTGAATGAAAGCCAAACAACAAATATCAGACAAATCAGTGATTTCTGATGACTTTCATAATTTGTTCTTTTATTAGTCCCCATCTCTGAAGAGAATTAAAGTTTATTATCACACAGATCATACTTTCTGAAGGAAAGCTTTCAACTCTGTGCCCTTGCAAAAGGTGACTTATTCACGTCTACAAAAATTACCCATTTCCCACACTAGGGACAAAGGCCTATCCACCGTTCACACAATATAATGCAGAGCACAAGCAGAACCACCTTGTGTTGGAACAACACGTAAACCAGGGCCTAGAATAATGAAAGGGAACACACTGTACTAAGAGAAGTGAAAGATTCAAAAACATGAAAGGAGAAAAATTGAGCG
Source organism: Phrynocephalus forsythii (assembly GCA_029282475.1). Taxonomy (NCBI): domain Eukaryota; kingdom Metazoa; phylum Chordata; class Lepidosauria; order Squamata; family Agamidae; genus Phrynocephalus; species Phrynocephalus forsythii. The sequence continues at coordinate 40,639,448 of JAPFRF010000004.1, forward strand.
ATCGTATCTAAAATGGTAGCCTTCCTGCTGTTCGTGCCTTGTTCTTTAATGGCTTGCACAATATTTGCTTTTGCCTACCTTTTTAAATCTGAACCTGGGCAATAACCTCTGCAGGGGGGAAATAAGCCAAGGATCACATAGTATGGCATGGGCTCTGGGTACGGAAGATCATTTGCTTTATACTCAGAATGACTCATCAAAATGGATCTGACCTGACCTGACTGACAAGCCCTAGGCCTAGTTGGTTACAATAGCAAATAATCTGACCTGATACAACCCAGTTTATTGTGCTGTTGAAGTTAAAATGCTGCCCTTTTCTTTACTGGCTAATACATAGCAATTCCCAAAGCAAAACATATGGTGATGGAAAAATTATGTATGATTTATTTATTTAGAATATTTATGCCCTATCTTTTTATTTATTTATTTTATTTATTTTTACAGCTTATATGCCGCCCACTACCCAAAGGTCTCTGGGCGGCTTACAACAAGGAATTAAAACAGTTAAGACATAAAATATCAATAAATAATTAAAACAACAGCAAAACCTTATACTAAAATCATCACTAAAATTGCCATCAAAGGACCCCAGTCTATGTTGTATCAATTAAAAAACTTCTGGAACAGGAAGGTTTTTACCTGGCGCCGAAATGTCATCAATGTTGGTGCCAGGCGGATCTTTGGGAGGGCATTTGGGGCAGCTGCCGAGAAGGCCCTATGTCTACAAGCCATCCCTCTCACCTCCTTGAGGGATGGCTCTTTCAAGAGGGCCCCCTGGCTAGATCTTAATTGCCGGGTAGGTTCATATGGAAGGAGGCGGTCCTTTCCCCTCAAAAGGACCGGAGGCAGCTTGCAGCATTAAAATACAAGCAATATTAAAAGCCAAGTACGATAAATGATGGCAATGTTTAAAAAGAATCAAAAATTTATCATATCAAAAACTAGTCGATAAAAACAATACTAAAACACATACATTAAAAACAGCAGTAGCAACACAGCTTTTAAGAATGAGTGCCTCTCTTAAGAAAGAGAAAGCTTGTCTGAAGAAAAAAGGCCTTTGCCTGCTCTTGGAAGGACAACAAAAGCCAGCATCGCCTCCTGTGGGATGAGGTTTCAGAATTTGGGAGCAGGGACAGAGCAGGCCCTTTAACATAAAATCATCATCTATAGTGGTACCTTGTATGAAGGAATTAGTTCGTTCCAAATGAAATTATGTTAAGCAGAGTAATCCCTAATCATGACCATTTTATGTTGTACGGATTCACCCCATTCTGTTAAGCGATTTCCCCCTATCTCCGCAATTTTTTATGTTGTAAAGATTTTATGTTATACAAACCATTTGTCATTTGAGGGTTCACTGTATTTATTTTTTGGACTACATTGGTGTAGCAGCTACTATGCAGAGCCCCTCAGTCATTTCACAGACTATTGACCTGCACTGGCAACCTATTTAGCTTTGCTGCCACCATCCAGGATATCCTAGTTTAAAATAACTGAGTCCCAATCGAAGTGTAATGTGGAACCAAATAAAATAAAGTTTATTGAATACAAAGAAGTTTCAGGTTCAAGTTCAATTGTGTACAAATACCTAAAAGTTCTCAAAGCAGTCAAGCTCTGCCTTCACTTGAAACCTCTCACAAACTAACTCAGCCCTATCCCTCAGGATGAACCTTCCCTATCTCCAGTGTGCAGGTTTCCTATCTCCACATCGGATTTTCCCTATCTGACTAAAAAACTCCTCAGGTTGAGCCTTTTATGCACTTGGGCTCCACCTCCACACTCCTTATTTGGCACATGGTATTAACCCTTTACCCCCTTCCTGTTTAGGTACTTAAATCAGGAAGACGGTGCACACCATAACAGGCCAGAATAGTAATCCAGGATTCTGGAAGTTATGGTCCACAAAAGTAACCTTGCCAGACACTTTATATGAGAGTCAGAGAGTGGACTTTTAAAAATGACAATACCCATTTATGGCATTGCTAAGAGGTTGGTGGAGATGCATTGGGCTGACCATCTAGCCTTAGCCCAGTGTCCCAAGAAGGTGCAGGTCTCTTAGGAGAAGTTGTACAGGACAGACCTCAGGCTGCCCAGCATGGATGGGTTGGCCCACAAGAGGCAAAAGAGGAATACCCTGAGTCCCAGTCCCCATGTACCCTGAAGGACAGTGCAACTCAAACAGAGAGTTCTCCCACCAAAACCTGAGAGAAGGCAACAGGCCCCACTCTAATGCCCTAGGACTGGGCAGCAGGACAAACAGACTTTCCCACAAGAGTCTGTGTGGGAACAGAATGCCCTCTATAGAAGGAAAGAGGGTTAAATGGGGATTGGGAGCAGGGGGAGATAAAGGAGGCATTGGAGGAAGTGGGATGGGGGAATCTGAAGGGGAAGGAAAAGGAAAGGAATCTCTTGATCTCATAGAGCAGAAGAAGGAATTTGGGAAGATGGCCAAGAGGAATGGGAGAACACTCTCCAGGCTGAGGGAGTTGAGGGAGAGTCACTTGAGTCCCCAGGGAATGGGATTATGTGATGAAGGAAAGACCCCTACACAGGACAGCTGGTCAAGCTCAGAATCCCTAAGGGAGAGGAACCAGAATACCATCAGTCCCCTCACCCTCCTCCCAACCTGATTATTGAGGGGAGGGACACTCACAAATTGATCTTCTGAGGAGGGGCAGCAGACATGAAATTATTACTTGTTGCCTCTGCTAGACCCATAGTTGATGTGCTGTGTCGCTTACATTGAATTGATTTTTTTTCTTTGCCTTCATATGAAGTGTTGATTGGAACAGTTGCTACAGGTTGTTTCTCAATTGGCACTACACACAAGTCAAATTGTTTATATTAATCAATACATCAGCAATAGCAGAGTCAAAAATTAATTTTTATTTTATTTTATTTTATTTTATTTTATTTTATTTTATTTTATTTATCCTACCCAGCTAGTGGTCAGGCCTGTACTCTGGGTATTTTACAGTATCATAACATAAACATATACTGTAATAAAGCATCAGGCAAAAAACCCACCTGGGATTTTGAACCACCGAGCTACCAGCTTTGCAGCCAACAGTTTCAGCACTCTAGCCCTCTGAGCTACCAAGCTCAATTACACAGCAACAAAAAGATGAATTGATCTGCTGTGATTTGCACCTGCGGAAGTTGGGTTTCTCCAGGTTGAACTGCAATTCCATCCGGATTTATAGGCATCAGCATGGATAGGGGCAGCCAGCTCAGTTTGCCCTGAGTTCCAGTAACAAGCTGCTTTAACAAGGTGCGAACAAGTGCTGATTGTCAATTTCCACCTCTGTGTGGTTTTTTTAAACTTGGACTTCTCTGTGCATTAGCAAAAACCTGTTCTAGCACTAAGGTGAGACCTCCCCCCCCTTCAGATAAAATGACTAAGGGCCTTTTCACACGACCCCTAAGATCCGCTGGTCCCTTAAATTCGGACCAGAGATCTTGGGAGTTCGTTTTTGTTCCTGCGTCCCCACCCCTCAGCACTTCCTGCTCCTGTCGGCGTGAGGGGGGGGAGGCAAAAAAAGGAAAAAAGAAGCCTTTACTAACCTGCCGGTGCGGTCGAACTTGCCACGAGCCCCATTACTTCCTGCTTCCGTCTCAAGGAGCTCTTAAAGGGGCGGGAGGCAAAAAAACAACAGACAAGCCAGGAGAGCCAGGCACTCTTATCCTCATCTAATTTTTTATCACCTCCAAAGAGAAGGTACAAGGAAAGTGCGCTGGGTCGCGCTAAAGTGGGTGGGGTCGCACTTAATTGTCTCCAAACTCCGGAGCTGGTGGGAAAACATTTCTAAGCTCCGGAGCTGGGAGCCATTTGCAGCGCAGCTTAGGGGTCATGTATAAACGCCCTAAGGCGGTAACTTCATGTCCTTTGTTCTGTGACTAGTTTTGTACCGTGACAGCGTGGGTCATGATCATGTTGTTTTGTCCCTGTTTCAGTGTTCCCATGGTTGTGATAACTTGTCTTGTGACAAGTGTTACCTCACAGTCTTGTACCGTGACAAACACTGAATTTGTCTAGCTTCCTTTTTCCTTTTTTTGGGGGGGGGCTTAAAAATTCTTTTTCAATATTTCACTTCTTATTTTTTTTAAATGTTTTTTATTAAATTTTAAACTACATACAAGACATAAAATGAAAGTAAAAAAACTACAACAAACAATATAAGTGCACCCCCATCCCACGGGTCCATCCATACATTCTTATTCATTGCTCCATCTTGGATTGTCTAGTAGTCTTCTGAAAGTTCTCTTCTCCAGAATTGTTGTGAGATATTTGACTCTTTTTTTCCTTCGACTAGTACATAATCTAAAAATTTACCCCAGATATCGTAGAAAATGTCTTTTTCATTTCTCCTCGTTTAACCTTTAAACTGCAGGAGAGTTTATCGTTTATAGCTATATCCCAAAGTTCATTATACCAGTCTTCCATCTTGAATTCTAGTTTTGACTTCCAATTTTTGCTATAATTAATCTAGCAGCTGTCATAAAATTTGCTATTAGTTCCTTTGTTGTAACAACATAATCTTTACTTGTTAACAATGATAATAATGCTATCTCTGGATTACAATCTATATCCATCTTAATCATATTACTTAGCTCTAAAAACACTTTTTCCAGAACCTTTGGACTATTTCACATTCCCACCAAAGATGCAAGTAAGTACCAAGCTCTTTTCACATTTCCAACATATCTTAGAGTAAGCAGGATTCATTCTATTCAGTCTTACTGGGGTTAAATACCATCTGGAAACCAATTTGAAGTAGTTTTCTTTTATCCTGACTGACAATGATCTCAAAATTCTCATATTCCAAATTTTTTTCCAGTCTTCTTTCTCTATCTGTACATTAAGGTCTTGGTTCCAAACTTCTCTCAAGGTGTTTAACTCCTTCATTTCTGATAATCCCCCTAGTATTTTATATATTTTACGTGTTATTCCTTTCTCTGAATTTTCCTGTTCAGACTCAAGCGATAGTAGGAAATGTTCAAATTTTGTGCATTCTCTGATTTGATTATTTCTCTTTCCCCAGTCCTTTATCCATTTTCCTAGTTGAATATAATTTAACCATGTTAAATCACTGGGTTGCAAAATATTTTTATATCCTGAATTGTTTTAATCTTGAGCATCCAATCCTTTAGTCTAGCTATTTTCTTAATTTTAAATAACTCCAAATAATGCTTCAAGTTGTCTGGAAAGCTTTCCAAGTCAGTAACTAAAGCCAGTGGGGATCCCTTCGGAGACAAGATTTTCCTATATGTTCTCCATGTAGCAATTAAACTATTCAATAGGGGTTGTCAATCTTTACTTTGTTTTTAACTTCCGTGAATAAAAATGTGTTTATTTCCCCCTTTATATCCAAAGACTCTTGCTCCCACCATATTAACTTCTGTGGTTTAAAAGAATTTCCCCCAAAGAACTAAGTTGATTGGCTATATAATAATTTTTATATTGGGTATACCTATTCCTCCTTCTTTCTGAGATCTATACCATAGACTTTTATTTATTCTTGATTTTTTTCCCTGCATTACAATACCTATTTATCATGTCTTGGAGAGTTTTAATTTCCTTTTCTAAAAACTGAACCGGTAACATTTTAAAAATAAAGTTAATTTTTGGAAGTATTTTCATTTTTATCAATGCAATTCTGCCAAACCACGATAATTTTAGTTTAGAGTAGGATATTAATTTGTTTTTCATCTCCTCTTCTAATTTGAAATATTTCTTTCTTTAGTTTTAGTAAATTCTTTATGGAGTTCTAATCCTAGATATTTAATGCTTTTCCCGGTTTAAGTCCAGATTTTTCAATCATCTTTAAGTCATGTTTTCCATAATTGAAGAATAAACTCTCTGATTTTTGCCAGTTTACACATAATCCTGTTATTTCTCCAAATTCTTCTAAATGAGTTTTTACTCTTTGAATATTCTCTATTGGGTTTACAAAAAAAGAGCATCGTCCGCGAATAAACTAATTTTAGTTGCCCCATCTTTCCCTATACCTTTAATAAATTTGTCGTCCCTTATGGCATTTGCCAGGAGCTCTATAACAATACAAAAAGGACTGGAAAAAGAGGACATCCTTGTCTAGTTCCTCGGCCTAGGGTGATTTGTTCAGTCAATCCATCATTAACTATTATTGAGGAAGTGCCCGTTGAATATAGTTGATTTATTACTCCCAAAAAGGATTTCCCAAATCCCATTTTTTTAACAATATTTTTAATGTGGGCCATTGAACACAATCAAAAGCTTTATAAAGATCTAGAGATAACATCCCAGCTTTAGTAGTACTCTTACTCATTTCATAAAGAACATTCAAATTCCTTCTAATAATATTTGCCATTTGTCTACCTTTGATAAAACCACATTGATCCTCTTTAATATATTTAGCTATAAATTTATTCATTCTTTTAGCCAAAATTGCTGTGAAAATCTTAGCATCTTGATTTAATAAGGATATTGGTCTGTATGACCCAATATCCATTAAATTTTTATTAGGTTTTGGAATTAAAATAGTTAAAGAATGGGTCCAAGATCTCGGAATTTGTTCTCCATTCAAAATTTCATTATATAGCTTCTTTAATTTAGGTATTAATACTGCTTTAAAAAGTTTGTAAAATTCAGGTCCCAGAGCGTCCACTCCGGGCGTTTTATTATTCTTTAATTTGTCTATTACCTCGCTTATCTCTTGATCTGTAATAGGCTTTTCCATTTCCAGCATATCTTCCTGTTCCAAGACCCTCTTTAAATTCTTAGTGATATACCTTTCTATATCCTCCTTAGGTTTATTTTTTTGTAGTATATAACAACTGATAAAACTCTTGTATAGCTGACAACTTTTCCTTCATTTGTGTGCATGTCTTACCTGAGGAGTCTTTTATAATCCCTATTGTATTCTTGTCTTGTCTTTTCTGTGCTAATCTGGCTAAAAGTTTTGAGTTCTTGTTGCTGTATTCAAAAAAATTTCTTTTTAGGTACAGAAGATTCCTTTGTGTTTGTTGTAAATCTAGATCTTCTAACTCTTTTTCCTTGCTTCAATCAACCTCAATATCTTATTATCCTTAGTAAGAAAAAAATTGGGATTCTAAATCTGCTATTAGTTTTTCTAATTTTCTTTTATTGAGTTCTTCCTGTTTTTTAGTTTTAATATTTTCTTTTATGATAAGGCCTCTAGCTACCGCTTTCAGGGTGTCCCATATGATTGGCGTTTGGCTACCTGCCTTTTCGTTTATATCCCAAGTTTCCAACCAATCTTTTTGACCTTTTCCAGCACTTCTGGATATTGAAATATTTTTAAATTCATTCTCCACCTTTTAGCTTCTCTATAATTTTTATTTGTTGCTAAATCAATCGACATTAAAGCATGATCAGATGTTTTTATGATCTCAATTTCGGTATTATTTATCTTGGGTATTAGGCTTTTGTGAAACAAACACAAAATCTATCCTAGAATAGGTTTTGTGCACTGGTGAGTAGAAGGTGTATTTTATTTCATCTCCTTTCAGTTCTCTCCAGACATCCTTCAATCCTGTTGTATTTATAAACTTTGCTAGAGTTGTATGTCTTGTCCTCCACTCTTCCTTTTTACATACCGATTTATCTTTAATTTTATCTAAGACCATATTGAAATCCCCTGCCATTATTAAATACCCCTTTTTAACCAATTCAATCTGATCCCAAAGGAGATTGTAAAACGGCCTTGGTTAACGTTTGGTGCATACAGATTAACCAAAGTATAATGATCTTTCCCCATTAGAACTTGCAATATTATATATCTACCTTCTGAATCTTTTACCACATTTTCAACAACACATTCACAATTCCTTGAGATTATAATGGCAACCCCTCTTGCTTTAGATGTGCCAAAGCTTTTTCATAAATATCAACATTTGGAATTTTTAATTCATTAATACCATCTCTTATTTGATGAGTCTCTTGCAAAAAGGCAATATCTATTTTGTGCCTTTTGATCATCGCTTCGATTCTATTTCTCTTGAAAATGACCCCAGACCTTTCACATTCAACGTTGCTAATTTTATAAACTTTCCCATAACCTATTTCTTTTGGTTTCAATATTCTGGAATGGTCCCGTTGTGCATACAAAAGTAAAAACACCATCAATTAATAAAAAATAAACTAAAATAAATCTAATCCTCCACCCTAAAAAACTATTCTTTTCTCCCACCCCACCAGCTATCATACTGTTTAGCATGTGCATCAAGGGGATGGGAGGGAGGAAGTTGTCCACAGACATTAGCCAGCCTAGATCTCCTTAACTCTTAAGTAGCGTGTTACTGAAAATTCTATAAGTTGTTCTACCCCCTCTAAACCACCCTCTCTCACCCCCCGCCCCTCAAAACAAGCAAACAAACAAACAAAAAAAAAAAAGGGAAGGGTGGAGAGGAGGGGGAAAAGGGAAGAAAAGGTATAATGAAAAGAAAAATAAAAAGAAACATCCCAAAAACAAAAATTAAAATTGGAAAAAAAAAAAAAAAAAGAAAAAAGGGGGGAGGGGGAAAGGGAAATGGAAGGGAAAAGGGGAGAAGAGTAAAAGAAGAAAAACAAAGGGGATGATAGGAGGTGAGAGAGGGGGAAAGAGGGAGGAGTAAGTTAAATGAGTTTCAAATATTCTTCATCTTCATCGAAGATTCCTGGAGTCGGAGTAGAAAGAGAGAAATTCACTGTCCTGATGTTGCCACTGAAGTTCCCGGGAGAACAGGCAGAACCTGAGTCATCCTGTATGTTCCATGCTTCAAGAAGATGTTGGCCTTCTTCTAGAGAGTAGATAGTGTGTTGAACAGAGCCTTTCCAAACTTTCAAAAATAGGGGGTGACCCCAAGAATAGCGATAGTTGTTCTTCCTTAATATGATTGTAACTGGTCTCATCGATTTACGCCAATCAGCAGTTCCTTTAGAAAAATCTTGAAAAACTTGCACAGTTGCACCTCCTCTCTTCAGAATATTAGGATTGGCTCTAATTGAAGACATAAGACGCTCTTTATTTACATAAGAAGCAAATCTTACTATCACTGGTTTTGGGGCCCCATCTCTTGACTTGCCCAGATAGTGAACTCTCTCTAAATCGTCGTCCTCTAGTTGTTTGGGCAGAAAGGAGTTAAACCAGGTTAAAACTTCCTGTTTTAATGATGCCCCCTTGTTTGGAATAACAAAATTAATCAGTTTGACGTTCTGCCTTCGAGAATAATCTTCAATATAAGTCAGTTTCTTATTTATTTTCAGTAAAGCCTGCTTCTGAGAGTTAATTTGAGTTTCGTTTTCAGTTACACGTATCTCCAGATTTTTAAATTCTCCTGCCAAATTATCAAGCCGCTGGCCATTTAACTTTATTTCATGTGATAAATCTTGTTTAGTGCTTTGGAGATCCTTTGAAAGGCCATCCATTCTGCGGATCACATCCTGTTGATTAACACTCATGATGCTAGCTAGCTCCGTCCTCATTAAACGCAGTTCCTTCATGAAGTCTTGATCTTGAAAAGTCAGAATCTTTGCAGGCAGGGAAGGAGTCTGCAGCTCGTCTGGCTAGCTTTCACTTTATCCACATGGCCGCATTGGAATGCTCCGGGTGATAGCCTTCGGGCTTTGTTTGTTCTTTATTCCTTTTGCTTCCTAATTAATTGCTGTCTGGTGTCCCTCTTGCCTGGCTTTGAAGTTTGGTTTGTTTTATTGGTATTTAATGGAGGAGGGCAAGGGGGTGATGATCATCTGGGGTGGGTGAGCACTTTGAATGTAACACCCAACCCAGTACCTGGAACACAGTTTTCTGAAAGAAACAAATGTTTTGTTGTGTGACAATTGTTACTTCACGGTTTCAGAACAGAAACCAGGAACAAACCGTGACAAGGAAATACCCTACCCCAGAGCCAGGTACAGATTTGTCTCGCATAGCACCCGTTCCAGGGGCGTGGTCGAGACAAATTTCTTTTTTTTTTAAACTTTTTATTTTTGATTTTTTGAAAATTTAACATAATACTATATGTTTTCTTTAATTACATTAAAGAGAAACATTTAAAGAAACAAAAACAAGCAGACAAAAAAGCAAAGGTCAATACATCATAAGATCATATAATACATCCACTATAAATTGCCTTATATATTTACAATGAGTCAAGAAAGGGCTTCCATATATCTATATAGATATCCTCTCATAGTTGCTTTCTATATGATATTCGTTCAAATGAGGCTAGTTGACGCAGATCTTCTGACCATTGAGAGACAAATTTCAGCTGTTGTGTGACGGACTTGAAGTAAGAGTTTTTTTTACCGCTCCAAAGCGCAACACTTAGAGAGACAAAACAGACATGAAATAACCACCTAGGAGGACTTGGTTGAGGGAAACTAATACCCTCATGCAAGCACTCCTTGGCTTTTGATCAGGCAGTGGCAGGATTTATTTATTTATATATTAGATTTTTATAAGGCGCCATTTAGCCCAAGGGAAGCAAACATAAGTGGTGCCAAACCAATCACAACAAATTTAAAACAAGCAGAACAAAAAAAAAGATGATTCCCTACTTAAAAATGATGATTCCCCAATAGACTTCTTCACATGGAGCTTACATCATGTAATTGCCAGGTTTTAAACTGGATTTGTCAGGGTCCAGTCTGACACAGGTTGCATTGTAAATGGCCCACATAGTCACCACCTTCACTTTGGGAAGTAACTCCTGAGAATGTACCCTGAAGATCTGTGATTTCATCACTGCACCTTGTCTTTCCTTTCATTCAGATGACAATTGGAGTGTGCCATAACTTTTAAGGCCAATTTGCTTCAGCTTGGCTCTATTTTAGTTGGTTGGTTCAGATGGCAGATATGCTATATGCTTTGAATCTACACCTGGAGTTTCACCTGCTTGGTGGAAGCGAGGTAAGAGTGTTTGCTTCAATGCCATAACCCTGGAGAATCCTGGGTCGCTTCCAAACCATGATAAGGTAGTAAAGTAGAACATCGTGGGCATGCTGAGAACATAAAGATATGACATTGTTCTAAAAGTCCTTAAGTGCTTAGCTTGACTATACCGAGCAGTAGCTGCTAATTACCCAATAATGTGTGCCCTTGAACATACCACTTTAGAAATACATTTCATTTATAAAAACTCCATTTCTGCTAAAATTCTTGACTACATATAAACAAACCAATTTTCAGTAACTGGTGCTCTACTGCAGCTTAAAACTTAAGCTGTCCAAGGACAGGCCTGTTTAATTTGCTTCTGTCATGAATTTCTTAAAATGAGTTGCTAATTAAGTTGCACTGCCAAGTAACTGATGCGTCCTTGGAAGCTCTTCCATTAATTGGAGGAAAACTGTTCAATAAACTTTGAACACCTGTTATCGCTCAAAGTCCACTGTTTTACTTATCTGAGCAATGATTACTGCTTTGGCAGGAGTAAAATAAACATATTAGCTGAAAATCCAGACTTTATTGGAGAGTCAGTGCAATGTAGCAGATGGAACTTTAGAAGAGGATTCGGGGGATCTGGGTTCAAGTCCCCATTTGGTCATGAAAACTCACTGAAGGGTGAAAATGGTAAGCCACTCCCTAAGTATTTCATGTGCTTTGAAAACCCTGTTAGAAAAGTCATTTGGTTGCATGTAATAACAACATGGTTTACATGATTGTATGCATGAGTACACAAGTGCACAAGTGCATTATAACATGCCTCCCTACCTGAAAATGATCACACTATCCACAACAGGTGTAAATTCAGTGCCCTTCTTTAAAATGTGCCCAAGTGTTTAGAATAATTGAGAATCTTTTGCTTTCCATATTTTAGGAACTGAAAGCAGAAACACTTTCATAGAAAGGGAGGTAGAACTTTGCTCCATTAATACATTCTCTGTTGAAAACTCAGGGTCAAACCAGGGGATGGGCACCTCACCTTAAAATATAGGGTGAGGTACCATAGTTGCTTGGACCATGTGAAAACAAGAGCCTTAGCTATGGAGAAGAATGGTTTTGTATTACAACTGTAACTTTATTCCATAAGTGCTTTTAAAATTTAAAAAAATCATACTTGCCATACTTGCACTTCATATACTGTATTTAATATAACTGCTTAATTTATTATTCTCTTTTTATTGACTTTTGTAGAGTAGACTAAAGTTTCTATCTCCACGGCATACTTTCATGTCTCAAGGGGAAATGTTCAGCAGGCTGAAAACTAGGCAATGGGAAGCTTCTGTCACATAACATGGAAAGGCAACAATTAAAAATATGTGGACCTCGATATGGGAAATTTGGGTTTGCACACACAAAGTAACTGATTTTCAGCTCCTATTCCTTCTGTGAAAAATTTCCAATACAGTGGTTTGTCATGCAGGGTTCATTTGGGGACAAAAGGCTGCAAAGAACTCTAAACAAATGGACAAACATACTCTACTAGATTAATAATTACCACCCGGGTGCTGAAGGATGAGATTTATTCTGGCCCTCTGGGCTTGCTTGCTTCAACAAAGTATCAACACGCTGTAGCACAAGAACCTTTGAGTGGCAAGATCAGGTTACATCATAGTAGCAAGTGAAAAATATCAACCAAGTCTTGCAAAGCAATTCAATGACTACAAAACTAAATTGGAATGTGGTCCTCCCAGGAGATATCCCTCTGAGGTTTTGCAGACAGCCATGTCCTCTTCCCTATTATGATTCTGTTGTTATGTTTTCCAATTTTACAAGGCTGAAACTGCACTCTCCAGGCTCAACTACTAACAAAAGGTAACCTGTGGATCATATACTGTGTAGGCTCTGTGCTGCTTTGACCAGAAACATGTGCTTAAGTAAGCATGTGTGTGGTTAATCGATGCCCAAATATCAAATTTCCACTATATCAATGCCAATGATTCATGCCTCTTGTGTGCTGATACTTTCCTCAAGTCTATGGGCTAGCATCCTGTTCAATAGTGACATCCTCTTGTCTATGGAAGCTTCAGTGGCAATCTGATCATGTGCCAGTCAAGTCCCTTGCTGATAATTCATCAGACTCCCACAGCATCTTCTGTAGTTGGAGCTCCTAGTGTTTATAAACACTGCACTGGATACAAGTCTTAGTGTTGAATCCTTTCCCAAACATGAAAAGGATATACAGTACTGTACCTGGTGGAAATGATACCTCAGGTGTATCAACAGTATCCTCCTTAGATTGCTATTCTGTCTATAACACTTGCAAATATTTGTTAGCTTTCAATAACACATAATTGGCATGGGATTTGACAGGTTTGGAGGGGATTCAAGACCAGGACATTGCTGCTAAAACAAATAAATAAATAAACGAAATAACAGGAAAGCTAAATAAAGTGTCTCCTAAGTGCTAATTAAGCCAACTAAAAGAACTTCTGAACCACTTTTTATACATTCTGGACCCTTCCATATGGTTTGCCAATCAGGCTTCAGGTTCCCTCAAATGTTCAGGAACAGCATTTTATGGGGCCCCTCCCTTTATACAGTTGAAGTCACTTTCCAATTAGTATGGCACCAGGGAGCAAGCAACTTTGCCTTTAAAGTCTTCACCCAACAGATAATTTTTAGGTGGTACTCTCAATATTTTACTGGCAGAGTCTGCCTCATGGCGCAGTGGTTAAATGCCTGTACTGCAGGTAAAACTGTGCTCACGACCTGGGGTTCAATCCCAGGTAGCAGGCTCATGGGTTGACTCAGCCTTCCATCCTTTCAAGGTCGGTAAAATGAGTACCCAGCTTGCTGAGGGGGGGCAATGTGTAGCTTGCATACTGTAATTAAAACTGTAAACCACCCAGAGACTACTTGAAGTGGTATGGGGTGGTATATAAGCAGAACACTCTGTGTTTCTCCAGGCAATCTTTCCCAGGCAATGACAGAAAAGCCTGTGATGTATCGGCGAATTATGCGAGCAGATCTCAGTAAGGTGGCTTTCTGCAGCTGACTGCTGGTGACTTTGTCAAATCCAATTTCTTCTAAATACTTGCTTAGCTCTTTAGGTACTGCACCCAGCGTGCCGATTACCACTGGGGCCATCTGTACTGGTTTATGCCTGATATCAGGCATTTTTTTCAAGTTGTTTGTTGGTGACTCTACTATCACCTGGTACAGCAACATCTATGATCCACACTTTCCCCCCCTCCACAATCACAATATCCGGGGTATTATGCTCCAAAACCCTGTCTGTCTGTATTCAGAAGTCCCAAAGTAATTTTGCATGCTCATTTTCAATCACTTTTTCAGGCTTATGATCCCACCAGTTCTTTGCTACAGGCAGATGATAGTTCTGACACATATTCCAGTGGACCATTTGAGCCACTACATTATGACGCTGTTTGTAATCAGTCTGAGCAATTTTCTTGCAACAGCTCAATATATGGTCAATAGTTTCATCTGCCTCTTTACAGAGTCTACATGTGGGGGACTCAGCAGCATTTGTTCTGATAGCTTGTTCTTGAGCTGCAAAAATCAGGGCTTCTGACTCTTTTTTTCAGTGTTCCATTGGTGAACATTGAAAAATGGAACACTGAAAAAAAAGATGATGATGATGATGATGATGATGATGATGATGATGATGATGATGATGATGATGTGATGTGCTTTTGCATTGAAACGCTAGTGGCAGCGGGGTGCTTTCCTGCCAGCATGCCTTTCTTGCAAAAGCTGAAGCAAGGGGCGAAGAGAGTCACGCAGCCCCGCAGCCCCGCCGAGACCTGCGGAGGCCAAGGCGATGGGCGCGCCTCCCTTCCCCTTCCCTTCCTCCGCCCGAGGGCAGCGGAACCCCTGAGAGGTGGAGGTCCCCGCTGCGCACCCAGGAGCCCGAAGGGAGGGTCGCAGCCATTGGCAGGTAACCCTGAGGGCAACTTCGCCGTATTTCTTCTTCTTCGTGGCCCATCGACGTTGCGCCCGTGGCGAGGGCTACCAAGCGTGGAGGGAAGGCGCGCAGAAGGTGCCACGGGATCGGAGGCGCCAGAACCGCGCAGGAGGGAGCCGAGGGTGGAGGGAGAGAGTATGCCGGGGCTCGGCGTAACCACACCCCGAAGGCGGAAAGTCTCCGGGTGGAAGAGGAGGAGCAGGAGAGATGGTGACAGGTGCCGTGGGCGCTCTCGTTGGCATCGACGGAGGGCGGACTCTTGGGAACAGCCGCCGCCGCCGCCGCCTGCTTGCCGCCTGTGCAGCCCCGTGCGCTGCCAAGGAGCTCGCGGGCAACCGCCGGCGCCCGCGTCGCCCCGCGCCCCGTCCGGCCAAGGGAGCGCGCCCCCCGCCGCGCGCCCGCCCACTCGGGGACCATGGGCTCCCCTCAGGGTTCGCCGCCGCTGGCGCACCTCTTCAAAGGGACCTTTGCGCACGCCACCTCCTCGGCGCCCATGGACGTCCTCCAAGGCCACCTCTTGGGGGTGCAGGAGAGCGGGAAGGTGAGCCCCTGGGGCCAAAAAAAGGGCGCGCGAGGTCGTCGGGCAGCAACGAGAGCCGCGGGAGGGGTCCTGTGTGCTGACTGAAGGCCGGGGGCGGGGGGCAGGGGGTTCCCCTGGGGAGAAGGACCCGGGGAGGTGCGTGCGCGGAGGAGCCGGCGTGGGTTATGTAACGCCTCGACAAGCGTGTCCTCTCCCCCCACCTCCACGATAAAGTGGGGCAGCTGTGGGAAAGCTTGCGCGAAAGGAGGAACTGCCGTCGGGTATCATAAGGCTAGTAGGAGCTTATATAACGCCTGGCGGTGGGAAAGGAAACAGGTGTGTGTGTGTGTGTGTGTGTGTGTGTGTGTGTGTGTGTGTGTGTGTGTGTGTGTGTGTGTGTGTGTGTGTGTGTGTGTGTGTGTGTGTGTGTGTGTGTGTGTGTGTGTCTGGGGGGTGGAGGTGGGTGGGGGTCTGGTCGGTGAGAAAGGATGTCAGGCTTCACTCAACCCAGAGGAGGCACGGGCAGCATCCCGAGTCCAAGAAGAGGAAGACGTACACACGTCGCTGGGTTCGTTCCTGTGCTGTGGGTGGGAAGGGAGCCAAACAGGAACCCTGGCGCCATCCGTTTTACCTTGACGAATCTAGAATCACAAAGCAAGGAGCCAGCTTTTGGACTTTTATTTATTTATTTATTTTAGAGTATTTTTTTACCATGCCTTTCTCCTTGGAAAAGGACCCAAGTACAGTAATGAGGGATTATATACAGTCCAGTACAATTAAGGCATGTTCAGGTATTGAGAACAGAGAATTGAGGGACATCTTACAGCATTAAAAGACAACATCACAGTAAAGCTACAAGAAAATGTGCACGGTTAAAAACAGAGTAAAATTCCATGCAAAAGTTATGAGTGATGGAAACTAACATCGAAAACACAGTGTCAGTATAAACACAAGGTTATAAGTAGTTATAAACACAAAGTCTATGTGATCCTATTGATTCATATAAAAAGACACATAATAGGTAGTCCATCATTCAGGGAAAGCTTGGCAGAACTCGACCTCTAGCTAGGCTAAGGGGATGGAAATTATAATGTGGGTATAAACGATGACACTGAAGAAAGCTTTGGTAAATGTAGCAACTGCCAACAGAAGTGTTCTCGAGGACATTCATCAATGGAGTTCGGTTCATTATGGGTTATAAAGCATTTTATGGATTCTGAATGTGCAGAGGCCAGTCCAATATCTAATGTTTGAGAGAGTGTAATAAAATTATAAATAATTCTTCATTCTGCCTGATCCTTATTGCTAAAAGCTTTTTATGGTTGGCTCTGTCATAGTGGCTAGGTGCATTGAAGGGCAACTCTCCTAATTCCCAGGCATCATTAAAAATGGAGCACCAGGGTCATCCTGATACCTCTTTCCCCAGTCTGATTTTGGGTGGTGTATCACGTTAGGTCAACTGCTTAGCAGGAATGAAATAATTTACATTAGTCCTGGTAAGGAATTATCTAATATACACTATTTATTTATTTATTTTTATTTATTTATTTTTATTTATTTATTTATTTATTTATTTATTTATTTATATTTTAGAGTATTTTTACCCTACCTTTCTCCTTGGAAAAGGACCCAAGGCGGCTTACAGTAATAATGAGGGATAATATACAGTCCAGTACAATTAAGACATGTTGAAGTATTTGAGAACAAGGAATTGAGGGACATCTTGCAGCATTAATAGACAACATTACATTAAAGCAACAAGGTTATAAGTAGTCATAAACACAAAGTATATGTGATCCCATAGATTCATATAAAAACACATGGTAGTTCATCATTCAGGGAAATCTTGCCTAGGTGTTTTTGAGAATTTCGTTCTTGAGACTCTGAAGATATAATAATAATGATAGATTGTAAGGATTAAATCAGTACTGGTTTTTTGTTTTTGTTTAAAAAAGAGAAGTTACACTTTAGGATGGTCTTTTGAGGGAATAAAAATGGCTGAGAGATTTTGGAGAGAGGACGATAGATATTTTCATGAAGAAGGGAATAGATTGGTGCTGAAACTTTGGTGCGTGGGAAGGGATATGACAGAGCTGCTATTCTCAGCCTCTTATGGTCCATGGCCATAAACATAATATGAAAGAAATATAAGCCAAACCAAGACTTTGTAAGTTGCATATTGAACCTTAGAAGGTGGTGTGTGAAGAATTGTTCCAAGGCTTGGACCCCTTTCAGATGTGCCAGAGCCTACCGTGTGTGTGTGTGTGGGGGGGCTCATAGAGAATGGTTGTGATGAGTATTCATGAGCATTTATACAGTTACATGTGTTTGAGACAGTCATAGAGCACAGATTGAAGTCTGAGGAAACTGTGATTCTTCCCTGGATTTTCAGAGTGGAGATTACTTCTATATAAGTAATGCCGAAGGAGGAGAGGGTTTGATATTTGTGAGTGAGGTGATAATAAACCCTGGGCACACATCTCTCCTCGTTCCCAGCTAGCATCAGGGTTCACTGACTCAACAGAAAAGTGTACTTTATATTTGTCATATTTCTGCAGCATCGGTGCCCCAAAAACTCAGGAGTAAAGGAAATAATAGAAGAGAAAGTGTGTGCATGAATGCTCTTGGATGCAGTCCTGTCATTTGAAGCAAGGTGGGGAGTGGAGTCCCAAGCGTTGCAGAGTGTGAGCCCACTTGTTGCACCAGCCCTGGCACAAGATCTAGATAATAAAACTTCCCGTAGGATAGCAATAGTCTTTCTACAAGTCCTAGCAGGAGCACAGGACCTGAAAAAGCTCCTCACATGCCACACATGTTGTGAGAGAAGTCTAGGTAAGAGCCCTAGAGGGACTGATCATTGGCAACCCTTGAAGCTGCTGGGCATATTTTGCTGCCTGCCCAGCCTCTGAAAAAAATGGTGTGTACTTTCCTATTTTTTGGTTGTCACATAATTTTGACCAGCCATGTACCCAGGTACCCCTCGTTCCTGATTCTGCATCTAGTTCCAGTCTTCTCTTGAGCCTTGCCTACTCTGCCCGTTCGACATAAAAACAAACCTCTCCCTGCTCTCAGATTTTGGACTTCAAATCTCAGGGAATCAGATACTGTACTGCTGCTCTGGCACGCTGGAGATCCTAAAATGTGTACATAGACAATTTGCATATAATTAGTATTGTTAATATAAAAGCAGAGAGAGTTTGCAGTGTTCTTGACACAACTTGTTTTTCTGTGAAAGCTTGAAATGTGAAGATTAAAATTGCTGTGATATTAATTTTTCATTTGTGCAATGCACTATTCTTTCTACAGAGTTTCCTGTCCCTTTGAGGATAAGATTTAACCAAAATGATTCATCATGAACTCTCTCTCTCTCTCTCAATGGGCTTTTATAACAAAAGACCACAAAGGGTTGTTGTTGGTTTAAAGTCTAATTACTATTCATTTTCTCACCTGCACTAGCCAGCTCTGTAAGAATTAAGCAAGTGTCATTGCTCAAAGGCACCCAACCTTTTCCATCTTTTCCATCTGCTTTCATGGTATCAGTCTTTGAAGTCTTATCCAACCCAATTCTCACTTTACCTATTAAATTATCACATATTCCCAAATGAAATATTAATGTAGTGCATTATTATACTGTATGTGTTTTGTGTCATTACAGTTGTGACTGACTCTTTATGACTCCATGTCCATGGAGTTTTCTTGGCAGGAATACTGGAGTGGGTTGCCAGTTCCTACTCCAGGCGCCTACAGCACCTGGTATTCCCTGGTGGTCGCCCATCCAAGTACTAACCAGGGCCAACCCTGCTTAGCTTCCAAAATCAGGCGAGATTGGATGTGTTTAGGGTATCTAGGCAGCATTATACTGTATATACTAATTCATTTTCAATTTGTGTGTGCAGATAGAATGGTAGTGGCTAATAAATCAGTGTGCTAGGCACAGCAGCATTCCTTCCTTTTTATTTCTTGATTTTACAAATCCTCTCACATAATTTCCCTTTTAATTTACTACCTGTTTGTCTGTTTCTTCCACATTTTATATGATAGTAAAAGATGGTATGCAGAGCTGTTGTGACACACACACACACACACACTATTATATAATATTCTTATGTTGTATTAGAGTTGGGACCCACAGAAGTTGCCTTTGTCCTGCAGGTGACAATATTGCTTTTCTTAAGGTGTTACATAAAAAGATACTTGTTAGGCAGAGACTTAATTGATGTTGCCTTTATAGATCATTATTATCCCCCTCTCCCCAACTCCACATCTTTCTTGATAATTGCCCTCTAGCTCATCTGGTTTCTGATTAGGAGGCTAGCACCAGCTATTTTGGGGACAAGGGGAAAATGAAAGGGAATAAGATTTTGGAGAGACCCTGAGTGTTTTCAAAGTGAGGGCTTTCCCTCAGCAAGACAAATGTGCCCTTTACAGGAACATACAGAAGGACTAGAGCAGTGATGGCAAAGCTTTTAGAGACCGAGTGCCCAGACTGTGCTTCAAAACCCACCATTTTTTCACAATGTGCCAGTATAGCAATTTAAGCTGAATACCAATGGCTGTGAAGGGGCAATGTCAGGTGCCCCACAGAAAGGACTCCGAGTGCCACCTTTGGCACCCGTGCCATAGGTTTCGGCAACACTGGGTTAGAGCATAAAAGACAGAAGAAGAACATGAGAAGAAACAAACTGTTGTGTCCAGAACTGGACACAGGACTCTAGATGAGGCTTAACCAGTGCAGAATATAAGAGAATTAGTACCTCATGGTACTCTGTTAAGGCATCCTAAAACCAAATTTGCCTTTTTTGCAGCTACATCACACTATTGATTGACTTATATTCAGCATTTAATCTAAAACAATTTGAAGATTTTTCTCGCTCATAGTATTACTGAGCCAAGTATCCCCTATCTTGTCACTGTGTATTTACAGTGGAACCTCATATAACAAACGGTTTGTATTTAAAAAATCTGTACAACATAAAAAATTTCCGGAGATATGGGAAATTTGATTAACAGAATCGCCTATGGAGCAAATCTGTACAACATAAAAATGTTCATGATTAGGGATTACTCTGTTTTCAATGGATTCCTATGGGAAATTTGTATAAAGGAAATTTTGCTATGCTTAACATAATTTCATTTGAACGAATTAATTCCTTTATACAAGGTGGTACTGTAGTTTTCCCCCAACTAGGTGTAGAACTTGATACTTGTTCCTGTTAAATTTTAGTCTGTTATTTTCAGTCCAGTACTCAAGCCTATTGCGGTCTTTTTGAATTTTGTTCCAGTCTTCCAAGATATTAACTACTCCACCAAGTTTTGTGCCATCTGGAAATTTAAGAATCATTCCCTTCACTCCCTCATTAATTGTCATTAATAAAAATATTGAAGACCACCTGGCCCAGGACTGAGCCTTGGCATATTTCACTTGCTAGCTTCTCCCAGTTTGAGAAGGAACCATTGATAAGCATGGTCTGAGCATGATTCTGTAACCAACTGTGTCTCCACTTGACACTTGTTCTATCCAGCTCATCACTAGATAACTTGCTAATGAGAATATCACAGGACTAGAGATGGGCACGAAATGAGCGATTTTTCATTTTCGTTTTCATTTTTTCATTTCATTATGCAATGAAAACAAAAACAATTTTTTAAAAAAAACAAAATGAAAACAAAAACAAAACAACCAAATTTGCCGTGTTTTTCATTTTCGTTGCAGCAGATGCATTGAACTAAAAAGAATGCTAACGAAACAGCAATTTTTCATTTTCATTTTCGTTTTTTCATTTCGTTACCTAACGAAACAAAAATGATTTTTTTTGCAAAAAAGTCACGAAAACGAACCGAAACGGACCCCTAAACGACCAAACGACAAACGAAAACCATTTTTTTGCCCATCTTTACACGGGACACTCTGTCAAAGGCTGTGCTGGAGTCAAGATCTTTTACATCTACTCTACAGCAATTCCTACCATCTGCCAGAGAGGTTGCCTATCAGAAAATGAGATGAGACTACATTAACAGTGGCTGTGTTCACATCAGCGAAATGTCCCCCCACCCGTGGTTGCACAACTTTAAATCATATTCCTGTCATGCTTTGACATGACATGGCATTCACTCCAGGACAGGCAACCCAATATGTTTTGGGGTTACCAAGTCATTTGCCGAGCCAGGTTGAAAGAAAGAGGCAACACACATTCCGCTTGGGTTGAATAAGGGCCACAACTTTATTAACTACAGTAACGAATTTTCAATTACTTATCAATGAACAATAACTTTAGGAGGGCCTGAGCTCCATAATAAGATGGTAACAACAAATTGAGCTACTCCACCAATTTTGCCCGTTGAACCAGTGAGGATGCCAGATCTTTTGGCATTGATTAAAGGTTGGCAGCCCTCCTAGGGTTTTGGGTTATTATTATTATTTGCTCTCTAACTAAATCATTGGGTTATTAATGGAAGGCTTCGTGAAGATGTAGTTAGATTCGGGACCTAAATGGTCACAGTCGTGACCGGGGTGATTACCTACAACACTCACCGCCAATATGTGAATGGTGGGATGGGCGAAAAAACACCACCGCTCAAGGCCAATCAGAGAAGTGGTCAAAAATTCCCAAGCGACCAGCAAAGCATCACCAGCACATAATAAACATGGCGGGGAAACCGCGATTGCGGAGGCAGGCTGAGGGAGCGCGCCAAGGACTTATATAAGGCGCGCTCCCCTACCGTAGGCTACGCTAATAGCGGAGCCAATAGCCGCCTCCCTCAACCGGCCGGCAAAGGTGCCCCTGCTCGGCACGGGGCCGGTCGGAGCAGCCATTCTTTCCAATTCAGTAAGCAGCTAGAGCTCCTTGTTGAGACCATTTGAGAGACCACAGCCATTTTCTCAGTAATCAGAGACTCCTGAGAAACTGTCACAGTAGTCAGAAAATTGACCAGACGTTAACAGAAAAGCACAAAATTTATTGTCTAGTCATAGGAACTTTCCAACATATAGAAGTTCATGCAGTGAACTTGTATGAGGGCTGGAAAAGAGAAGCTAAATATGTGACTGAAATATATTGTTATTTTAGGAAAAAAACAAAGGATATAAAATTACACACACACACACACACACACACACACACACACACACACACACACACACACACACACACAGAGTGGACCCTCGTATAAACAAACAGTTTGTATAATGTAAAATCTGTAAACATAAAAAACTCCGGAGATAGGGGAAATTTGCTTAACTGAATTGCCTCCCGGTTGAGTTTGTACAACATAAAAATGGTCATGATTAGGGATTACTCCGTTTTCAATGCATTCCTATGGAAAATTTGTATAAAGGAAAATTTGCTTAACATAATTTCATTTGGAAAGAGTTAATTTCTTTATACAAGGTACCACTGTGTATCATCTATCTATCTATCTATCTATCTATCTATCTATCTATCTATCTATCTATCTATCTATCTATCTATCTATCTATCAATCTATCTAGTCTGGATTGGATTTGAGGCGGCACTGTGGCATTTGGGATCACATCTTAAATAAATCTCTGCCTATTTTGTAGAGCAGCCTGGTTTGAGATTTATTATGGTTTATTTATTATTCTAAAGATTAATTTGGTTTTGACAAAGCCTTTTCTTATCTTGTAGCTACTGCATTTTCCTGCTTGTTTATCAGAGACTTTATCAAAGGTCTTGTGGCAATTGAGTAAATAATATCTACAAGATCATCTTTGCCACCACCCTCATTGATGCTTTCAAAATTCTCCAAAAAGTGAATGAGACAGGATTGAACTTTGTAAAACCTTGTTGTTGTTTTAGGTGGATCTATTTAGCTGTGGCATAATAGTTTTATCCTTAATAATGTGTTCTGCTGATGGACTTGGAATAGATGTTCAGCTAACTAGCCTGTGGTTTTATTAGCCCTGACTGGCAGAGGCAAATCAATCTATAGATCTGATTTTGCTACCCCTGTCCCTGTTGTGAACCTCTTGTAATCTGTAACAGTAGGCATATGGTTATTACATTTCTGGTCAGAGAGGAGGTACTGTAATTGAAGGACACTGTCTTTCCTCTTCCTATCTCAGACGCCTTTTCCTTGCTGTTCTAGGACAAAGTGCGACACTCTACTCTTATTTTCTCAAGTGTTGAGGGGGTTAATAAAGTTAATAAACACAGGGAGTGGTAACAGTTGAGGCTGGCACCCTTCATCTGTCAGGTATTCTTTGATTCCTTCACTGAGAACAGGGGGTTGGACTCAATAGCCTAATATAGCCCCCTTCGAACTCTATGGCTCTATGATTCTATGGTTCCTCATTCATATCACATGATTTGTGTGGCAACTGCTCCAAGGCTTGGAGCCACAGACTGGAGCTCCTCCAAAGGCGGGTGAGAGACAGGGATGTCAGCAAGTCTTTGGGTTCACTTCTCAAGTAGGAGTCCAAGTCTTTAATATCAACTGCCAAGCCCCAAATCCAAGTTCAAATTAAAAATAAGCTTCCCCTTACCCCCAGAAAAAAATGGCTGGGTAGATTCTGAGTCGCAAGTGGTGTCTGAATCATGATAAGATTAGGTGATTTCCAAATGTATTACTTAGTAGTTATTGTATTAAGTATCAAGGGTCAATAAGGTTTCACATAATCAAAGGGCCTTAGCCTGATATAGATATGACATATTAGTTTGATACATAAAACAGTTGTTTTTTAGAAGACATAAAAGTTGGTCTGCTACTTCTGCATTTCACTCAGGGCATACAGATCACACTTCGGGGGGGGGGGGCTTTTCCTGCTGGTGAACAGGAACAGAAAACATTGGGTAAGAGAATGAAACCACAAAATGTACCAGTGTATAGAGTACCCAAGAGGGGAAGTTTAGTGGGTCCAGCAGTGGACCAGAGCAAACTGGTTTTTAGCTAAAAAGGGGAACAACAAGAACCCGTTGGTACATTGGGTGTGGTTTAATGTGGCTCTCAGATAATATATAATGAACCATCAAGAATTATAGGATGTCTGAAATCTCTATTGTCAGTGATACTTTGTTGGTATTTAGAATTACGATCCTGAGTGCATTCAGTAATTGTATGTCTGCCTTTTGTCTACCTTGTGTGTAACTAATAAAAGTGGAGTGTGGCAGTGTCATCTTTTGCACCAAGGACCAATGTTATTAGTCATTCAATAAAAACAAAACCAAGTCAAATTCAAATTGAGTTGGTATTGTGACTTAAGTCTGACTTGGCAGCAAGTCCCGCAATTTCCGTTCCCTAGTGAGAGGAGTCTGATGTATTGGCATCAACTGAAGAATTGGCTTCACAACCTAGAGAGCTTACCAACACCGTGGGAGTAGTAGTAACAGTCAACAGTAACAGCTGCTCTATTGTAGTTCCTCTAATTCAATAAAATAAAATTAACTTATTATTGCCCCTTACTGAATCCCAGTGATGTTGTCTAATCTCCTTATTTATAGGTATAGGCACAGTGAGAGAGAAAAAAAAATAAGAAGCAGGAGTTCAAAGCACTTTATCTGACAGTGTTGATTAATCTGTAGGACCTTTAAATATGCAGGGACTGAGACCTCTCTTTTGAGAAATAAAGAAGCCACCTATAGTGTGACATTTTGTTTTGGTTTGCTGTTTGCTGTACAGTGGACCCTTGTATAACAAACAGCTTGTATAACATAAAATTTGTACAACATAAAAATTCTGGAGATAGGGCAAATTTGCTTAACATAATCGCCTATGGGGAGAATCCGTACAACATAAAAACGGGATCACTCCATTTTCAATGCATTCCTATGGGAATTTGTATAAAGGAAAATTTGCTTAACATAATTTCATTTGGAACAAATTAATTCCTTTATACAAGGTACCACTGTATGTGTTCTTACCACCCTTGCTGTTCTTTTTGTACATTTCAAGAACAGCTGGTGCCTTCCTCAGTTAACTGACTGATATTTTATCTGCCTTTTAATTTATATATAAAAGAAATCTTTCAGCCAATTAACAATGTGAATATGCATGTTGCCTGACTTCTGATATAAACTTACCTGTTTTGCTATTAAGCACTGTGGTAAAATCTTGACCTGTGATGGAAGGCCTGCTCATTTGGGATGGTTAAGGATAAGATGGAGCTGATTGGGTAGCTCAGTGAGTCAGGTACTTGGAAGTGTGATTGCCCACTGTGCCTCCCAGGAGAAGAACCTGCCTCTCACCAAACTGTATTGTCCCAGAAGAAGAAGAAAAAACAGAAGAAGGGGATGATAAACAGCTTCTGATTGATGAATACCTAGAAAACCTTGGAAAGGGTTCTTATAAGTTAGAATTAACTTGACATCTTTTAAATACAGTATTATAGGGGATGGCTGGAAGTGAGCTAGTATTGAATTTTGTGGTTCGCGTGTCCACTACAGAGGATGTTGTGTAGTTGGGAGCATATGGATCAGCATGTCTCAATAATCCACTTGCTTCTGCACTTTATTATTTACTCCCTATTTCATTCATTGTTCTGCACAATAGATCCTTCCCACATTTTTCAGATACTGTACTAAGAAAGATGTACAAATGCCCAGAAATAGTTTTTGAATGAATCTCATAACCTTCTCTGCCTCTTAACTTTAGTATGTTTTCTTGTTCAGACAAGACTGGATCTTCTTCATGACAACCATAATTTCCAGCTCCTTGCTCATTTACTTTGCATGCTGATTCTACTTGAAGCTTATGCAGTTTTACTCATGCATAAACATGCCTGCAAATGCACACTGAGGCAACATGATTCTTACATTTCATTTTAATGGATTTTAATCCTCCCAAAGCAAAACATGCAAACCAGCATCCTTAGCTACAGCACTATCCTTGTCGTCCCACCCATTCTGGGTGTGTCAGACAGCCAGCCAATCCCAAAATTGGCCATTGACATTTGAGAATCTGCCCACCCCAAAACAGAAGATATATTTGCTCTTGCTGTTTTTGTTGTTGTGTCGTTACAGTCGTGAGTCGTGACCAACTCTTCGTGACCCCATGTCCATGGAGTTTTCTTGGCTGGATTACTGGAGTGGCTTGCCAGTTCGTACTCCAGGCGCCTACAGCACCTGGTATTCCCTGGTGGTCGCCCATCCAAGTACTAGCCAGGCCTGACCCTGTTTAGCTTCTGAGATCAGGCGAGATCGGATGTGCTCTGGGCATCTAGGCAGCTTATATTTGCTCTTAAGGTACATTTATTACAGATACAGAATCAGCATCATCCAATGAGGCCCCCACATACAAACCCTGGAAATGTTACATGGCCATTGTTTAAGGCAATGTATGTCAAGTGGCTTTTGAGATAAATTTTGGCAGGCTTTGGCTAATTCAAGCACACCTGTGTGGCAATAGCAATTATTTGCACATAGAAATAGATCAAACATTACAAATACTGTAATCTTTTCATATCACCTTACATCGAACTGAACACAGGGCTTTTTAGTGGCTTCATCTTACACATTTGATTGTGAGATATCAAGTGACTGAGAAATCAAGTGTTATTTGATATATATATGATGAATTCTTTATTATCCACTTTATAGAAATATTACTTTATTGGGCTTGGTATGTTAAAGAAGGAGAATATTTGAGCCTGACTGTAGCCCAGTCTTTCACAACTTATTTTTAACACAGTAACTCCATGTTCTTCTTTCTTTCAGGCTATGCAGTGCCCTTTTTCCTGAAATGACATTTGCATGATGCATACACTGCTGCATTCTCCTACATTAGAATGAACTATTTCGGAATGCCTGGCTATGAATTCTGTATAGGCAGCTCATCTTCCATGACAACAAGCTTGCTTTCAACACTTGCCATCTGGTGTTACATGTTTGTCTTTCCATCACTTATTCTAGCTAGCTCATTTGTGTTCAGTAAGAGGTATTAGTCATTCTCTTTACACTTTGACTTCAGCCTCTTGGTGGCATTTCTTCTATTGCTCATCAGAAGGTCTGAGTTACAAAGCATATGCATTTGTTAAATAATTGGGTAGTGCGACAGTATGTGCCAAAACATGCTGAGAATCCTAATAATAAAATAAACTTAGCACAGGACTTAAGTCTAGTATGAAATACAGATTGATAATCTCATTATTTCTGTTTATTATGATCACCATAAATATTTACACATGCATATTCCCTAGTATCAAAAGAAGGATTTTGATGGTTAAGAACAATATTTACCCTCAGTCCTATATATACCTAAGAAGGAATGAAACATATATGAGAATTGCTTCAGATTTATCTCTATTGAGAAGTAAACCTCACTAATTTAAGGAGACTTCATTGTAATTAATGACTTAAAGATCACACATGGTCAAGTTGGGGGTGAGTCACACAATCCTGGGCATATTTAAAATAGAATCTATCAATCAAATGATGACTTAGAATCTGCAATGAGTATGTTTTTCTGCTTGATTAATTTTATACATGTAAATGTGTCCACTGGCTGCCAATCAGTTTTCGGGCACACTTCAGAACATTGGTTTTAACCTACAAAACATAAAACAGCCTGGGCCCTAACTACCTCAAAGATCAAATCTTGCAGTATGAACCAGCTTGGGTGCTAAGATCATCAGGAGAGGTTTTCTCTCCATCCCACCACCTTCACATGTGTTTCTGAAAATAACATATGAAAGGGTCTTCTCTGTTGCTGCTCTCAGACTTTGGAACTCCCTCCCACAAGAGGCCAGGACTGTCCCATTTTTGCTGTTTTTCTGGAAGCAGGCAAAGACCTTTCTCTTCAGACAAGCTTTCCCTGAGTGACCACCTATTATGCGATTTTTAGATGGATTACCATGCATGATTGCTTAGACTAAATTCCTAATAATACCTTGTTTTACATTTTAGTTTCCATCTCTCATAATGTATTTTGCCTTTTTATGTTGTAAGATGCCTCTTCAAATTGATTGTTGTTAAATTTGAATATGTCTTAAATGTTATGGGTTGTATCCTGTCCTTGAATATTGTAAGCCACTTTGGGACCTTTTCCAAGGATATATATATATTAGCTACAACACTACAACACTACAACAGTAATTGCTGGTGTTATTTTATATAAATAGTTTCCTAAATCTCATTGGTAATGTAACAGTTAGCCACAGAAACCCTTGTAATGTCATCTGTTGTATTCTGAGATCGTAATTTATTTATGTTCTCAGAAAAACGCAATAACCTGAGGACAATACAATTGTACAGCAACCTGAGATTTAACTCATGCAAACCTTTGCAATGAGATTAATTATAAGAAACTTCATGAGTCTGTGGGCAACTGTATAGTCTGGCAGTGGTAAAATGCTCATGAACCTTAAAAATACTTGATACATGGTAGTTATGAGTTCCATACCTTTTCAGAAGTATTTAAAAATCATCAGTGTATTTGAACATTCATGATTTTGGAAAACCTGGCTTTTAGATGCATATTTTCTCAACTGAGTATAAGATTATCTACACAGGATAATTGGCTCGTCTGGAGCAGACTAAGTACAATCCCTAGAGGCTGAGTCGGAGCTCTGGTATGCCATTTGATGTGATTCTTTTATCCAAATGGCATGCAGATCTGAAGCGACCCTATTTGGGCCAGCTCCTTCTGCTGTCAATTTCCCGTATCATGAAGTAGCTTAAGAAAACTACATCATGATACTGGCAAATTAAACACTTCCTTTGCTTCATGGAGGAGAAGAGGAACTTATCCCCACCTTGGACTCATAGCTGTCAAGTTTTCCACAGTGCCAGCTGGGATGGGAGGAGGTAGGTGTAATGCACGCATGCATTATATTAACACAAACATACACCCTCGCACATGCGCTGGGGGAGTTCAGGGAGGGGGTGCATGCATGCTTGCACATGCACATGCATGCACGCATGCACGTGTGCGTGCACACACACGTACGCTTACGTGCACACGTGCACACACACACCACCATTGCTGCCTCATCTTCCTCCTCCTTGCAGCTCCCAAACCACCCTCTTGTTCTGGGAGCTGCAATGACACCTCAAGCCTCCCAGGCTCTTCCCCCCAAATCCCCTTCCCCAAAACCTCATCCTCAGCCCTTCCTGAGGTGCAAGAGCAGCACAATCTGTGCACCCAAAGAGGAGGAGAAGAAGAGGCGGTGGCATTGCCGATTGCCCAGCGCTCCTGCTCCTCCTGCTGCTTGCTTTCCTTCCTTCCAATCTCTTTCCCACCCAAGTCAATGTCCTCATGGCACCTTCTGCCTCCACCCACATGAAGACTAGGAGAGGAAGGGAGGGGGCAAGAGCGAGCGGGCGAGAGCGCCCAAGGAGCAAATTTGGGGCAGAGCCAACATATTGCCTGTGACTTGATCCAATTGTTCAGCCTCGAGCCCTGCCTATGAGAAGGGCTGCTCCCATGACAAAGCAGAACCTCCACTTGTACCAGGGTCTCAGGCATTCCCCTCAGTAGAATCCATTACATTTCCGGGATGATAACCAATAAGGGATGACAGCGGGACAGAGTGCTTAATCTACAAGTGTCCCGGCTGAAACGGGACACTTGACAGGTCTGCTTGGACTACTTTAGGGCAGCAGTAATGCACTGTATCACCTATTTGAAAAATCTGAAAACTTCCTCTTGGAAGTGGGAGGAGTCAGGAAAGCACAATGAGGGGGACTTTTTTCTTTTTCTTTGGGATTTGTCTTAAAGGTCAGGTCAAGAACCTGTTTGAAGCTGAATCCACTTCCAATGGCTCCTATGTACATTTCAGATCTGCTCTGGAGATTTTGGAGACCCCCCGCCCCCAAGCAGACCGAGGAGGAACACAGATTGCTCTAAATAAGATTAAATGTCTTCCAAATGCTTCCAAAAATACAGAAGGAAGAGGAGGCACAATCTTGAAATAGACATTCTTCCCTCTCTTATTACCAGTACTGAAAAAAATCTTCTAAAACTCCACCTCTTGTGATATAGGCATTCATAATCCAAAACCAAATATACCATTTTTCTTTAGGAACATGGACCTATTTAATTGATTTTTTTAGCTGATGGATCAAACTCATATGATTAATAGATTAAGACTTATTTAATCTGGTGAAATAACTAATTGTCAGACATGGAAATGTTGCAGAAGAGTTGGCTTGCTGAGTGAAACCAAGACATATTTACTCTAGTAGTTTGGTCAAAAGGAATTCCCACTTGATGCTACTCATAAGAGTATAAACATCTGTTACTTCATCCTTAAATTGGTCAGTTTTTTCAGATTTAGCAGGAAACACCTTCTCATTTTGTATTAGAACTATGGGGACTTAAAAATATGGTAAAGAAAACACAAGCAGCAGATGAATGCTTTGTGTTGAGGTAGTAACATCTACAGTCCAAGACTATGTCCTAGCCTCCAAATAAACAAGTCGAACTTCCAGTACAAACCAACTAGTAAAGTGGGACATTTAATATTCTCTGAATTGTTACTGTTACGGAATGATCTTAAAATAATATAGCAGCTGAAATCCTGTAGCAGAATTTGCACTGCATAAGGCTGAGAAATGAGGAAAGTCTTTAACCTCCAAAATTTGTTGCAAGGGTGATTTTATGGGAATTTTAAGAAATTAAAAAACTTCTCCCTATACTGTGGCGCCCAAAGGCTTATCCAAGACAAAAGGGATCCCAAGAGAGCCTTGGGACCATTGAAGAAGCAGAGATCAGAATTGTTCAGTTTACAAAAAAACTGCTAGAGTGGTGATAACATCAGTCTTACACAGCATAAGTTCTAGTACTGGATTTCTACTATCACATAGCTTTACTAATTGGCCTTTAGATGAATCTAAAGCAAATGTCAAATACACACACACACAAAGTCCTATTGAAAACAACTATTGACTATTTTATTCTTTTCTATCTTCTCCAGATTGCATTTTTAGAACCAGCTGATCAACAAGAGAAATTGGCACAGAAGTGGGGATTCAAAGCGTCTGACATACGAGAGCTGAGTAATTAGTATGCATTTGTTTTATCTTGCTACTAGACATTTTTGGGTTATGTTTCACACTGTATTATGAACAAGTATATTTGATTCGTTAAATCCTACAAAAACATTTGTAGTCCTTTAGATTTTCTCCAATCATCCTGTTACCAAGAAGACCTCTAGGCTTTGTCCCGTATAAAAAAAGGCTACAACGCATGACTGGTTGTAGAGAAAAAGGACACAACTTTATTGGTTACAGTAGCAGTCCCTGGCCTACCATTGGGAACTGGATACAGTGGATGTAACAGGAAATGTCCTCCCCCCCAAAGCCCACCTCTTTCCTCTCCAACAGCCACTGAAGCTTCCACCAGTGGCAGTCATCCTCTGTGGACCACATGGGCATACCCCACTTCATCACTCTGCCATCTGTGGCAGGGGAGAGGCCAGTGAGCCCTCATCTGGGCCAGACTCTTGTTGTGCCCCCCCCCCCCACACACATGGGAGATTGATATGCCATTTCAGGTGATGCAGTCTTCTGTTTGGCCACCCTCATACTGTCTGGATCCAGTCCCAGGTTGGGTCCCTTTTTACCTTCAATGTTGTGCATTAACTCTCTGTTGCAGTAGATGGGAAGATCTGGGGTTGACAGGTAGTAGTTTATATAAGACTGCTCGACGAATTCATCATTAAGGTGAAATCTGAACTCTAGCTTGCAGAACTGATCCAGAGGCAGATTATGAAATGACTATGGTGGTGACAATGCTGCACTGTTGCAATAACCTGGGCTGAGATGTTGCAATAACGAGGGCAACTGGGTGCTAGAGTAATGGGAAAGCACTTTGAAGAACACACACACACACACACACACACACACACACACACACACACACACACACACACACACACAGAGAGAGAGAGAGATCTGAACCAGTGGAGGAGCTCCCCCTATCATCTGAGGAGGCCTCCTTTTATTAACCTTCTACCATAGGTGATTGCATCATTTCTTTGTGGCGCAGCAGGAAATTGCCCAAATACAGTATAGTTAAAGAGGCGTTGCTTGGGAGGTCTACATTATTATTCATTTTTACCTGTATTGGTATACATATGTGCCTTACTTTAATTGGTAATCTTTAGCTAAATGATAAGAGATAGTGCCCTAATTGGTAAACTGCTTCTCTAATTGGCAAACTTTTCTGAGTAATGGTAGAAGACAATGAAATCTCTTTTGGGCAAGCTTTACTAAGGAAAAAGAGGAGAGGGCTAGCGTGCTAACATAATCTTGTCTGCTGTTGCAGAGAAACTCGGACCCATGCCACCAAGAGGCTGTTGCTTCTGAAATGGCCAAATGGCTCCAGTTATGTCAACCCAGAAGCTTAATCCCACACTGCACCATGAAATGGTGGAGTGAGGCGCTCCCACTCCACTGGGCTTGCCCTGATGATGTCACTGTCCGATTGTCTTGCACCTGGACAGGATGCACACAGGATGAACTGAGTATACGTATCTGAATGGCAGCAAGGGGATTCCAGAGACAGGCACACAAGTGCAATCTAACCTGAAACAGCCCAAATGTAGGTTTACCACCTTAATGATGATCACCCAAGGCTTACCACTTTAGTGGCTACTATGCTGGCAAGACTGCATTTGTGCTGCTCCATGTCAGACAGAAGCCTACAATGCTTTTGCCTCTATTGGTTCTACGAACATAGCTGTCAGCTGATGATGAGCCCTTCCTCTGTGTATTCCTCATAGTGTCATTAACGTACATAGGGACCTGGAAATCTTTTCATGAAAATACTTCAGCTTCCTGGTGTGATGATGTCTCTTCCACAAGAAGTGTACTTTGGTGAATTTTCTTCATGCAAAAAAGGGATTACTAAAGTGTGTGTGTGGTGGTGGGGGAAATAAGTTTAAATCTTATAGATTTACACATGATCCAAAGAGTAGGGGAATAATATTTAACTTTAGTTTTACTTTAATTTATTGTTGTTGGTTTATGTATATTTTGCTTAGATTATGTTTGTTTTTTAGTTTGTTAAATGTATTACTTTGTTATTTTGTTATGCTGTTCTATCTTATAAACCACCTAGAGTAACCTTAGGGCTAGATTGACAGTATAAAAGTCAAATAAATAAATAAATAAATAAATATGCATGCCATGGCTCTCTTTCCCTTCATCTAGTGCCATTTAAGTGGTGAAGATATACATTTTCACATTCCATGTTCTTCTGTTTCTTAACTTTTACATGCCCCAGTTTTTAGCCTTTACTTTCTCCTTATGGGCCGAGGACCAATACATTAGTGGTATATAAATGTTAAACAAAATGTTGATAGAAATAATTGCACGGTGAACTAATAGTATGGAATGTCCTTTAGAAGGAAAGTTGTAGCAACAACACCAGTTTCATTCCTGTTCCAGTCTAAGGTGCTTCCATCACATTTTTTTCCACAAGGTTTCAAAAACAAAGATTATCCCTGGCTGCTTCCTCCCTCCAAATTGTATCTTCCTAAGGAGCTTTTATAGCTATGCCCCAAACACCACCTTTGTTTACAATGGCAAGAAGGTACCAATTATTTACCCTACAGTTATTGGGGGTGGTGACATACTCTGAAGCCACCTTGGGTCCTTTTCCAAGGAGAAAGGTGGGGTAAAAATATTCAAAATAATATAAACAAATAAACTAGATAACCACAGCTGTAGGGATGTCAGCCTTGTTTGGACTTGCTTTCAAATAAAAAAAATTGTTTGTTCTGAGGATTAAATGTTCTTTTAACACTGCAAAAAAGATGGTCTTTCAACTTTATTGGTTTGCATTTTAAAAGCTTTGCCAGAACAGGTTGGCTGCAAACTCCAGCTGAGTCAGTAAGTGTGGGTTGCCTTGCATAGCAGGAAATTGGTGGAGCTGCGTGGTGTCTTTTTTTTTTTTAAGTTTTTTGTGCCCTGGAAAGGAGATTAGGTTTCAATGTGTGAGAGAAATGTATGTGTTTTCACTTTGCTGAAACCCAGCTGAGTAAGTAATACATTCACACACCTTAGTTAATTAAAATTAAATAATGAACATTGACACAAACATGTTTGTAACTAGTGCAGGAACGCTTCCTTCAAATGTTAAAATGATCAAAATTTACAAATATGAATATTCACAGAATGCAAATAACAGTGACTCTTAATAAATGAGACACTTGGCTTATAGTTGGGATGCTACAGAGTTAATACAGAGAAGGCTTGACTATATGCCAGGATAATCATGAATCATAGATGATAAATTAAATGCCGAGAATAATATAGAACGTGTGGGACAGAAGCAAACGTAGGTAGGCATCCCCCGCAGAGCTTAATCAGGGTTATGTAAGCCCTAGAATCAAGTAACCTAAAGCAAATGATGTGTTAAATTTATCCAAGGGAATGTTCAAAGTTATGAGTGTGAAGCATACATGGAATCCTATGGATTCTCTCCTCCCTCCTGCAGAGCACAGGGGGTGAGTGGGCTCCAGGCACACCCGGGAGAGGCAATAACTGTTAACAGAGATACTTCTTGGGCTGAACTCAGTCTGGAAATCAAGCGCTCTTGTCTGCAAGCACTTCACCTATATTTGTGATGTTTCACCACTGACTCCTACTCATTAGTGATACAGATACATTCCATATCTGTTCAGGCTGTGGGGGGACATCTATTCTTACCTCCTATATGTCAAGGAATTGAGTAAACGGGTAAGGTAGTACTTTCCCAAGCTCTCTCCTAAGCTTACACGGGTGCTGCTTATCACCTGAGACCAGGGGTTAGGGCTTTTTAAAAAAATATTTCCCCTCCCCCAAGCCCCGCCTGCTAGCGGATCGGCACTAGGTTGGGGGGGAAGGTTCCCCCCCAACCTAGTGCCTGCCCATCAGCTGGCAAGTGGGGCTTGGGGGGAGGGAGAAAAACAAACAAACAAAAGAAAAAATAACTGATAAAATGAAAACTATAACATATTAAAAATGCTAAATATAGTAGTATTAGGTGGCAGAAAAAGGGCAGGTATATAAATTATGGGATGGGGAGCTCCACCAATCCACAAGATTACTCTGGGGTAAGGCCATGGAAGGCTTGTGAGAAAAGCCGGGTTTCAACTTGTCTCCTGAAACTAAGGAGGAATTGGGCTAATCATATCTCAGGTAGGGGGTGAGTTCTAAAGTGATGGAGTGACCACTGAGGCCTGTTCTTGAGTGGCAGATATTTGGGCTTCCCTCGGAGTCACCATCTGCAACATCCCGGTGCAGGAGGTATGGGTAGACATTTTGAGGAAGAGGTTCTCTGATAGGCGGCAGGGCCCTAAACTCTTAAGGGTTTTAAATGTTAGTATAAGTACATTGAACTTGGTGTGGGATCATACCAACCGCCAGTGCAGACATGCCAAGGAGGATGAAATATAAGTGAATTGTGATTTGAGAAACCAGCCAGGCTGCTGCGTTCTGCCCTTGCTGAAGTTTCCCAACAGGTTTCAAAAACAGCCCAATATAGAGAGTGTTGCAATAATCTATTCTTGAGAGTGCAAGTTAATGGGAAATGCATTTTTGAATTACCATCCATTCCTATTTTGGCCTGCCTGGGTACTATAAGGAACACCACCCCAGTGTTTTACACAAAAGAACATTGTGGTGCCTCTAGTAGAAAGAGGTAGCCTGGCCTCTGTTAGCAGTGCTCTGATAGCTTCTAGATTAGATGACTACAATGCATTTTATTGGGGGTGGGTGGGTGGGTGGGTGGGTGGGCAGGCACTGCCTTTGAAGACTACTTAGAAGCCTTAGTTCCTCCAAAACCCACAGTTGATTGAGAACATGTAGATGGAACAGATCACACCAGTTCTTAAGCAGATGAAATTAAATCT
Source organism: Phrynocephalus forsythii (assembly GCA_029282475.1). Lineage (NCBI taxonomy): Eukaryota > Metazoa > Chordata > Lepidosauria > Squamata > Agamidae > Phrynocephalus > Phrynocephalus forsythii. The sequence goes on from JAPFRF010000004.1 coordinate 40,675,609, forward strand.
AATGTTAATCCATTGAAATGACTGGGAATTCTTAGTCACACTCACAATTAAACTGAGCCATTTAATTTCAGCTGCTAATCCAAATACTACTAACATGGCATTTAGCCCTGTATGTTTTTGAGTTCAGTTAAAGGTACCATTTCAAACTTCCAGAGTAGGTGTGTGCTTTGGGTTCAGAAATTCTTTGGATTCTGCAGTGAGTTTTAATGCTTTAGTATTTGCTCTATTTGAACATTGTTTCAGAAGCGTACTATTCAAACACAGGACTGATGGCATGCATGAAGAATATTTTAAAAGCTGAGCTTTGTTTTTCTTCTTGCTTTTCTTCCCCAGTGAATTTTTCATGCCAGGTTTGGTTGATGCACATATCCATGCTCCACAGTACTCTTCTGCAGGAACACGACTAGACCTGCCTCTATTGCAGTGGTTAAAAACATATACATATCCAACAGAGATCAAATTCAAAGATATTGACTTTGCTGAAGAAGTGTATACTAGAGCTGTGGTAAGTACATTTCTCCCTACTGTTAAGTATATTTCTCCCTACTGGTAATTTCAATGTTTGTTTCTTCTGGGTGTGTTCCCAAGCAGAGCTGCTGCTGAGGAGAGCCAAACAAACAGTCAGTACTGGTAAATTTCTGTGGTGCTTGCAGTTGGACTAGAGCTGCTTTAGAGGCCCATGCACCATTAGACTTCAAATAAATAACAAAGAAAGAAAATAGCCTTACTAGATAGAAAGATAGTAAAAGTACATTTTTGAGACCCAGAATATTGCACTTGTTAAAATGGATTCAGAGGGAATCAGCTGTTGTTACATGCAACACTTGTGCCATGTTTGTCATCTTGCCAAAGCACATGGAGAACTACACTTAAAGCAAGTACAAGCTGGTTGCGCTACTAGAAGGACCAGCAGCTAGAGGCCCACAAAAACGAGAGGGAGGGAATTTTGCTATCACAGACATTAATTATCCCCCCCCCCATTCTTGCTTCTGGTCACAGTATTTTGCAGTACAAAACCCTGCCCAACCTATCATGACACTTGACCCAAAGATTGCTGTCTTCTACTGTTTATTCTGTGACTATTTCTCCCCAAAACAAAACCTTGTATTCTCTTTGTAGAGACGGACACTCAAGAATGGCACAACAACAGCCTGCTACTTTGCAACAATTCACACAGATGCCTCTTTGCTTCTTGCTGATATTATAGGTAAGTGTAAGGACAACATTTGCTTGAATAGCTCGATGGGTTGGGGATCTGGCTGTGGAGCTGGAGGTTCGGAGTTAGATTCTCCACGGTGGCTCCAGGGAGAAGAGTCAACCTGTGTACTTGTGTAGCCTTGGACAAGTTGCAAAGTTCTAGAGTGCTGCCAGAAGACGGGACTGGTAAACCAGTTGATACAATGAACGTAAAACCATGGGACCTACCAGGGAGAAATGCACAATAGACTTATTTTAAACAAATAACCCTGAATGGGTCACTAAAAGTCAGAATAGCCTTGATAATTTATTGTTTTTGTTGACTTTTAGAAAACTTCAGAGAAGTTTTATTGTTACCTGAAAGCAATTTAGCTATCAGATCCCCCTGTCATAGAATAATTCATGAAAATATGTTTTGCGTCTGTGACCCTGACCAATGTATTTCAGAATGGAAGATAATGTAAAAAGTCATCTTCTGTGCTTTCTACCAGCATCCTATAGATGATCACTGCCCTTTAAGGGAATAAGAAATATACAAGTGCTTTAGATATGATTCAGACTGCCCCAAAGAACCATAATATTAGAATAATAGAGTCTCACCCCCCCAACCCAGTGTTCCTCAGAACCCCATTAAACTTTTTAATTTGTTTTCACATAATAACATGAAAGTAATGTTTCTGGACCAGCTAAACAAAACTGAACTCTGAAGTCTTCCTCCAGGAATGGTTGATGAGTTGGATTTTCTCCAGGAATCTCATACACAAGAGGGAAGCAGCCATATCATATTGTTCATACTTAGCAGGTTGAAGCGTCCACGTATTTGGTCTGGCTAACAGCATTAATGGAATTGTTCTCCAGGAATGTCGTGTAATCCTTGTTTAAAAACTGTCCGAGCATCTGACCCTCACAGGACTTGAAAGAGTTGCATTCCTTGGCCGGGAGCTCACAGACTCCTCTAGCTAAAATTTCAGTTCATGGAATCATGAAGTTGGGAGGGACCTAACAAGGCTGTTAAGCCCTGCTTAATGTAGGAATACAAATTACAGGGTATCTGCCAGGTGGTTTTCTGAATTTCTCTTGAATGCCTCCAGTGTTGGAGCACTCCCCACCTCTTAAGGTAATCGGTTCCATTGCCATATTGCTCTAACAATTAGGGGGATGTTTTCCTGATACAGTGGTACCCCCACTTAAGAGCAGCTCGACTTAAGAGCAATTTGACTTAAGAGCGGAAAAACTGTTGGCATTTTTACTGCCGCCTTACAAATTTTAGATATGGTCTGCTCGACTTACATTTTTTTCCTTTTTTATTTTTTAATTTATTTTTTTCAATATTTTAGATAGGTGCCCCGACTTAAGAGTAATTCGATTTAAGAGCATGCATTTGGAATGGATTAAATTCGTAAGTCGAGGCACCACTGCATTCAACTGAAGTCTAGTTTCCTGTAGCTTGAGTTCATTGTTGTGTGTCTTGCATTCTGAGTTGATCCGGAACGGATCCTGCCCCAAATCTGTATGACAGCCTTTCAAGTATTTGAAATGTGCTACCATATTATTAGAATGATGTTTCCTTTTCTCACAGCTATAAATACCCAGTTATTTCAGTCTTTCCTCATAAAATATGGTTTCAAAAAATGAGATCAGATTAGTCTGGAAGGATTTGTTCTTGACAAATCCATGTTAGCTCCTACTTATTACTGCATTGTTTTCTAGGTCCTTGATAGTGACCATTATCGGTGACTGGTCTATAATTCCCAGGTTCTTCCTTTTTGCCCTCTTTGAAGATAGGAAAAACAGCCCTTCTTCAGTCATCTGGTATCTCACCCTTTCTCCATAATTTCAAGAAAATTATGGACAGTGGTTCTGAGAGTTCTTCAGACACTTCTTTCAATACTGTTGGATGCAGTTCCTCCAGCCCTGGATATTTGATCTCATTCAAGTTATCCCTTGTCTACAAGGTGTGCCTTGGCTATTTTTGTTTATTAGTCTTCAGCTTCAATCCTGTACCCTCCACTTCATGTTTGTCTGGAGAGTCATAGTCTTTCCTTTGGGAAATTTTTGAGTTAAATAGGAATTTGGTACTTCTGCCTTTTGTCATCTGTTATCAATTTTCCATCTCCACTGAGTAGCTGAGCCATTGCTTCTTTTATTTGTCTGTTGCTATGTACATATGAAGAATTGTTTTTGTTTTTTTAGTGTTGTTAGCTAACTTCAGCTCATTCTCTGCTTCTGCCTTCCCTGCTACTTGTCTATACTTTCCCTTTGTGGCCTGGCCTTCTTTCCACTTCCAACACAGCTTTTTTTGTTTTCAGGTCCTCTCTTGCCGTGAAGCTCCCCCCCCACTATCCCCCACCTTTTTTTTCTTGTTGGAATTGTTTGTAGTTGTGCCTTTAGAATTTCCTTTTTTATAAACTCCTACACTTCTTGGACTCCTTTTCTTGTTAGGATCTTGTTGAGACTTTACTAATCCTTGTTCTCAGTTTATTTTAACTGGCCTTTTACAAATCCAGCATATGTGTGTGTACACTCTGTTTTGGTTTCTTTTGAAATCAAGCATTCTAGTAGAACATGGTCACTCTTGCCCAGAGTTCTCCTTACTGCCGCTCCTTCCACCAAGTCATCTCTGTTGGTTAGAATCAAGTCAAGAATAGCTAGTCCTTGACATAGTTTCTTTATCTACTTTTTGTAGGAGAAAATATTCAGCCACACAAGCTAGGAATTTCTTGGAAGGGCCATACTTGGCTGAATTTGCCTCCCAACAGATGTCAGGGTAACTGAAATCTCCCATCACTACTACATTGTTTCTCTTTGAAATCCTTCAAAGAGCCACATCCTCTCCTTGGTGGTTGGTAATAGACTCCAACTACCATGTTCCTGTTATTATTTTTTTACCCCAGTTACATTGATCCAGGAAGACTGTGTACCTGGCGGGTCCATGGATCTTCCTAGTACACATTCATTTCAATCCCACGCAGTAGGGAGCCTCCTATTACAACTACTCTTTTCTTCATCTATATTTTGTCGAGAGTGGCTTCAGTGCCACTACTTGGCTGAATTCCAGTCCCCCTCATAGACTCCGGTGAAGTGTGATCTTTGACTTTGTCTTTTTTGTGGTCTGCCAGACTCCTGATCAAGAACCTGAAAGTGGTTTTGCAGTTCCACCTTTGATGATAATGTTCTTTTGCTCCTGTGACTCTATTCCATGGTGCTTATTCCACAATGTTTACTCTGTCTTATCCCCATCAATTGTGTTCCTGATGAATATCTGCACTGCAAGCATGAATTCATGCTTATAAGGACATAATTATTTGCTTGTTTCCAGAAGAAAGGCTTGTTAACAGTATATATGGAAAACAATATCCTTTTGAATTTTGTCCTGTTTTATTCTCTACAGATAAATTTGGCCAAAGAGCATTTGTGGGCAAGGTTTGTATGGATCAAAATAACTGTTTCCCAGAATATAAGGAGACCACTGAAGAATCTGTCAAGGAAACTGAAAGGTAAATGCTGTTGTACAAATTCTTCTTGTGCAAATTGGGCAGTCTTTTCTTAAAAGACTGTCCCATTAGTTCATCTCATTCTGGATGGCCTTTCCACTCAAGGGAAATTCTGTATGATATTAGCCTGCATTTAGAATACTTCTAGGACTGAGATGTTAAAATGGAGACTTGCTGATAGACAGAGGAAATGCTGTAGGTTCAACAAAGCTTTTTGACAAAGTGCTCAATGATATCTGGGATAGCAAGCTAACTAGGTGCAGGATGGATGGAATTACAGTTAAGTGAATTGCACTCAGAGGGTGATGATTTGTGACTCCTTCTCAAACTGAGAGATGACAAGTGGGATACCCCAGGGCTCAATCCTGGATTCAGTGCTCTTTAATAAGTGAGCTGGATTAGGGGTTTCAGGGAATGCTAATCACTTTGTAGATGACACAGAATTAGGTGGAATAGCTAATATCCTGGAAGACCAAAACACAATTCAAGATTATCTAGATAGCCTTGAGCACTGGGCTGAAAACAACTGAATGAAATTCAACAAGGATAAATACAAAGTACTGCACATGGGGAAAAGAAACCAAACACATTTACAAGAAGAGGGAAACCTGGTTTAGCAACACTACAAGTGAGAAGGATCTTGGAATTGCAGTACCTCACAAGCTGAATATGAGCCAACAGTGTGATGTGGCTACAAAAAAAGGTAAATGCTATCTTAGGGTGCATTAATAGTCGTCACTAAATCCCACAAAGCACTAGTTCCCTATCTGGCACTGGTTAGGCCTCAATTTGGGTACTTAATTTCAGACACTACTGAAAAGTTAATGTGGCCTCTTGTTTTGAAAAGAACCCAAGAGTAAATCAGAATGTAAAGATGTTTTGAAGTATTTTGTCTTAGAGAAAAGGAATTCTCTTTACTTTTGAACTCGGCCAGTGCAACCCCTTTTGATTTACTGTTCAATCACGGTAAATCAAAATCACTTCAAGAAGGATGGTGACAAATTGGAACAAGATCAGAGGAAGGGAACAAAGCTGGAAACCAAATCCTATGAGGAAAGACTGAAACAATAGTGTGTTTAGTCTTGAGAAAAGGAGACTGAGGAGAGATAATGATAACACTTTTCGGATACTTGAAAGGTTGTTCTACAGAGGAGGGGCAGGGCCTGTTTTCATTCATCCCAGAGTGAAGAACACACGACCATTGGCTCAGGTTACAGGAAGCCAGATTTCAGTTAAATTATAGGAAAATCTTCATAACTGTTAGAGAAGTATTGCAGTCGAACCAGTTACCTTGAGGTAGCAAGTGCTGCGACACTGGAGACATTCAAGAGAAATTTAGACAACCATCTGGCAGGTATCCTATTATTTGTATCCTGCCTTGAGCAGGGACTCAATGGCTCCTTCCAACAACATGATTCTATGATATTTTAATTAATTAATTTATTTTTATATTTGTATACCACACCGATTTCCCAAGAGGGAACTCTGGGCAGTTTACATAAAAGACACAAGAAATCCAAGAAATACTACTACTACTACTACTACTACTACTACTACTACTACTACTACTACTACTACTACTACTACTAATACTAATAATAATAATAATAATAATAATAATAATAATAATAATAATAATAATAATAATAATAATAAAAGGGGAAAAATACCCAACAACAAACAAGTAATTGGCAAGAGGCATAAGACAACTGATAACAGGCACAAACCTCAAAACGGGGAAGAATAATACACACCCTAGCGATTGCCGAAGGCATTCCTAAACAGCCAGGTTTTAACAGCTTTTTTGAATGATGCCAGGGAAGGAGCCTGGTGTATCTCACCCAGTAGTTTGTTCCAGAGAGCCGGGCCGGCCACCGAGAAGGCCCGATTGCATGTTGCAACCTTATGGGCCTCCCTGCGGGTGGCCATTCGGAGCGAGAGAGCCATGGAGGATCGGGTGGGCCGGGCCAGTTCTGATCTTAGGGAGATAAGGTTGGCAATGAAGAAACTCAAATTCTTAATGATTTTTTGCTCCTTGGTTCAGTCATCAGTCCAAATAGATAATGTAGCCTAGAAACCAGAAGAAGGCAGAGACACAGAAGGGCAGGAATATAGAAATTAGGAAATATCAAGAAGTGTAAGAATGTGTCACTGGAGATCAAGGCCAAGCCCACCAACACAAATGTACTTCCAGTTACTATATTCATGTGTGAAAACTGAACAGTGAATAAGAGAAAAAATTGATTCCTTCAAAATGTTTTGAAGGAGATATTTATGGGTACCCTGGACATCCAGAAAAATTACCAAGTGCATCCTAGATGAAATAAAGTTTGAACTCTCTCTCTAGAAGCAAATATAACAAAATGGAAATAATGCTAGGAATAGTTGAAGGCAGAAGGTAAAAAGATCAAATATGAGGTGTTTTGACTCCATAAAGGAAACAAGAGGCTTGAATTTACAAGAACTGAGCAGGGTGGCCAATATTCTGTTAACATCTGCTGATTGAGAAGTTTTACAAGTACTGTGATGGGAGTCTGCATTGTGTGAGCAAACATTGCTGTTGTAGAAACCATGATCTCAATGAAGGAAACACATCCTTGGCTTGACAGTAGCTATGTTTGCACAAGCAGTGCTATTGTGCTAGCAGGACTTTCTACTTAGTGAACCTGTATAGAATAATGACCTAACTTGTTTTTCTGTTTTTCGTGGCCTAAATCCAATTGCCAGTACCAACTAGAGTAGGGTCATTGAATCAACTGCTAAATGGTAAGTCAATGCTTGCATTAATCTATTGATTTAATGGGTATATTCTAGGTGAGACTGGCAATTTGATCCAGGTATGTGTTTCTGAAAACTTGTTACAGATTGGTAGGAAAAAAAACTATTTTACACTGTTTGGGATTTTCCTTAAGGCCAAATATATTAAAGAATAATATAGAACTCTTTGGAAAGGGACTAGAAACAATTCACTAGAGAAACTAGTGTCATTGTTCATTTGAAAATGTTTAAGTACATATAACTTTGTTGATAGTTTTAAGGTCACTGAAATTATGTAAGCAAAGTCTCTCTGTGTGTGCATTGTGTCGTTACAGTCATGACTGACTCTTCATGAATCCATGTCCATGGAGTTTTTATACAAACTAAAATAATCATCTTAGAATGCACGTATAATAAATGCTACGTTTTAGTACCTTCACAGATTTTTAAACTTCAGAAGATAATATTTTTATTGTGTCTAGGTTTCCTCATCACCATATAATAGCATATTTATTTATTTAAAATATTTTTATGCCCACTTTCTCCTTAAAAGGACCCAAGACGGTTAAATCTAATGTTAGTGCTACTTAGAGTAGATCCATTGAAATAAATGATTCTTTTTTTAGTTACCATTAATTTACACCTCATTGAGTTCAAGGAATCTAGAACTAACACTGGGTTTAGTTTTAAGCATTTCATAGGGATATGTACTGTCTTGAGACAAATATACCAAAGCATAGTGGATCCTAGAGGTCTGTGTGATTTCAGATGATGGGGCAGAGAAAGGATCCACTCTTCACCGAAGAAGCACAACAGATCCTTTGTATCTCATTTGATATTCATAAGATAAACAAAATAGTCAGCAGTTTGAAAGAAAAGACAGATCCAAAGAAATTTGGTAGATTTTGGTGTGATTACATGGGGAATTAACTCACAGTATGGTGCCATCTATTGCCCAGTGATCATGGTATATGGGGAATTGAGCTCTAACCGCACTTGGATCTGTGCTCAAGCTGGGTTTTTTTTTTGGGGGGGGGTGGCTATTACTTCTTGGCCCTGGATTGGAGTGACTTTTCTGGCAGATGGAAGAGTCATTTGGCTCAGTCAGATATGCACCTTTCCAGCCATCTGACTGCATCCTAGGTTGCTCATGCTGAAGGAGAATGTGAGTGGTAGCTAAACCCCCACAATAGATCTTAAGATCGCCTCTTGACACTCTCACCTCCAAGATGCTAAGAAAGGCTCAGAATTATGTGTATAATTCTGGCAGTGTATACGTCGTCTTGTAGCTGCTCTCTGCGAGAGTGGTTGGGTGAGGAGAAAGACTTGTTTAGATAGTCTTTTTGGATTCTGGAATAATCTTCTAGTTTCTTGCATTCTGGAATATTTTTGTATATTTCTATTTTCTCCTTCAGCTTTGTTTACTAAACTTCACAGAAGTATTATTATATTATTAGGACTACACCAGTTGTGATTATGGAAGGAAGATTGTTGCATTGGCTTTGAGGGGCTAAATCACACAATTAGAGTGCTAAGTAGTCTCCAATCCCACCTTGGATTTGTAGTACCTGCCCCAGGCACAAGGACTTAGCATCAAAGACAAATGTTGTTATTATTGTTAACTATAGGGTTAAAGACTTCTACTATCTCCATAAGCCTTTGGGGAAGCTTTCATTTCTGTGCTTACCTCAAAAAGAAGTGAACATTGTCAAAAGGGGATGTGGAAGAAGTACATAGTATCAAATGAATGCATGAGGGATTTAAATCTGAAAATTTCAGTATACAAGTAAACCTAGGTAATATGAATGAACCCTGTTGTTGTGATTAAAAAAGCAGAATTACAGTGGTACCTTGATTTATGAGTACCTTGGATGGTGAGTATTTTGTAAAACGAGCAATTTTTTAGTAAATGTTTGTCTCAGTTTGCAAGACTTGCTCTGGTTTGCAATCAAGGCTCCCCTCCGCGTGGACCCTGTGCTGCCTGGAACAGGTCGCCAGAGCTCATTCCAGGCCATGTGGTGGGCCTGTGTAGGGACTCTGGTGCTCGCCCCAGACCTGGCGCTGCCTGGAATGGACCTCTGGGCTGCGCAGTGGGCTTGTGCTGGGCTTCCTGGGCCTCTGCATGGACCAGAAGTAACTTCTGGTAGTTTGGAAGCAACTTCCAGCAAACCGGAAGTGACTTCCGGACTGGCCACGGCCTCTGGAACTCACCATGGGCCTAGTGCAGCCCGGCTGTGGCTTCCGCAGTGTGCCCTGGGCAGCGCTGAGCCCAGGGCAAGCTCTGGAGGCTGGTTCAGCTCTTGGCCAAAACAAATTTCCCTGAAGGAAATAATGGAAACTGGGTTCCCAGAACGGATCAAGTAAGTTTCAATTATTTCCTATGGGAAAATTGCTTTGATACACGAGTACTGTATTTTGGTTTACGAGCATGCTTCTGGAATGGATTATGCTCGTAATCCAAGGTGCCACTGTATAAGAAAAAATTATCCTTCTGAAGGGGTTATACAGAGCCAAAATTAAGTTTAAAATATACTGCTGCTTTAGTACATAATTATGTTTTCACTGGACTTTACACATAATCTAATTAGTTGTCACAGGAAGTCTAGTAATGACTCCATGTGTACTGTTCTGACTGAGAGCTTCTGTAGATTTATGGTCAAAATCATTAGATGTTGTACATTTGCACAGGCTTGTCAACCTACATAAAACAAAGTTTTTCACACAGCTCTCTTTCAAGGGAGCTATACATGAATCTGTTTCTGTATAAACTCTACGTACTAATCTACTCAAAATTCTCTCTCCAACTGCATTTATATCTGCTTCTACCCAATATAATATAATTTTAATATTGTAATATTCATACTAATTTTACAATTAAATAGTAATATTTAATACCTCTCCCCAATCCTTTTAGGTTTGTTAGAGGAGTATTGGAAAAGAAAGTAAGTAGAAGTCATTTATTTTCTAGAACAATTAAATAATCATCTGATGCATTTTGTATAAGCTATAGAGGAGGACGTTTACCCCTCAGGTAGTTAAAATAATGCCCTCTGGGGTTTCCCACTTCCAGCATTCAAACAAAGGTGTTTGTTCATTGGATTTGGTCACTTTATTTATTTCTTCTTTAAGGCTGAATTAGCTCTCTAAAGGCTTAGTTACAGGCAGCTAAAATAGACTTTGGCAGCCTTTGGGAACCAACTTCACAGAACTGCGCATTATGGGGAGACCCTGGGAGTACCCAGTTGGCCATTTTTGGTATTTCTTCCTTCATGTATTTGTTGTTAATTTGGGACTGGGGGTGGGGTGAGAACTTGGGATACCCACAACCTCCCTAAGACAACTGCAAAACCTGCTACACCTAAGGACCTCCTGAAGGCCTCCAATGTTTATTAAAACACTTTTTTTCCCTTGGCACTTTTGGGGTGGGAAGTTTCCAAAGTGATCAAAAGCCATAAAAGTCCCTGGGGAGGGACAAATACAACCTGTGCCCTGTAATCCACCCACCGCTATCCTAAAATATGCTGGCAATTTTGGTCCCAGCGTTTTCCCTGTTGCCCTCCCTCATGTTGGCATGCATCCTCTGGGTACCTCTCGGAATGCAGCCTTCAGGGTGAAAGAGGTTCCCCACACAATGAGGAGGAGCCAGCGCTGCTTCTCTGCAGGAAGCCCGATCCCCTGCTGATTTTCCTGATCAGCTGACAGGTGGGCACAGGCTCAGCAGGCAGAGGCCAGCTTCCCTTCCCGGAGCCTGGATGCTGCTTCTGTGCAGGCACCTGACCTGATCACTCTAAACAGCTACAGCTCAGGGACATGTGTACAAGCAGAACCTGGACTCCTGGAAGGGGAGCCGGTCACTGCAGGTGCTTTTCTCTGATTAGCTGGGCTGTGGGCACATGATCAGAGGCAGCAGGTCTGGCTGCTGGAAAGGAGCTGTCCCGCTGCCTCTGATGATGGGGACAGTGGTGGAGGCGAGAGTGGTGGGAGAGGCGGCAGGGCCAGGTAGAGAGGCAATGGGGACAGCGGGAAGAGGGTGGCCAGGAATTCATTTTGTCCAAACAAAACAAAGCAGCAGAAGGAAACAGTTTGGCACTTAGTTTCATTCCGGCCAAACAGGATCCCTGAATTGGGTCATGAGCCAAGCCTCCAACTCGCCAATTTGTCGGCTTTTCTCATTCATAGTTCCATTTGTGCCCATATCTCCTGGAAAGTCCAGAGCTGCCTCAGGGCCACATGAAAAAGCCATCTCTTTAAATACTACCCCAGTCATATGTAAAACAGGGTCTAGAAGTTCACTTTTACGGTAAAAGCAACAAATGGGTGCTAACTCCTCCTCCTTTACCTACAGACCTCACCTCTCCACAGACTCTTATTCTCCCAGAATGGCCTGTTTCCAATCTCTAGGGCTCCTTTATTTGCTTGGAAATTTGAACCTGCATCCCATGCCCGCTTTTCCACTTTATACCTGTTTCTGGCTGAATGACATTTACAGAGTTGATTCTATTATCAATTTTATTTGCATTTCAAGAACTAATAACAAATCCAAAATTGTATTTGTGCAAGTGTTCATAGCCTACTTCTTTAATGTAGAGTGACCTATTTCACAGACTTGCGATGTGGACAAATGAGCTGCGTTCTGCATACAGGAGTAGTTTTTCCTCAGTGCCTTCTGAATAAACATTGGATTCCCCCTCATTTATTTCTTCTTGTTTTCCTGATAATTTGGGTTTTGGTGTATTATTATTTTTCCTTCTGGTTATCTTCGGTGTGCATGTATATAAGAAAAACAAACCATTTGAACACACATCTGTTTTATGCCCAACATGAATCAACAGACAGAACTTTTGGTAATTAATAGCACCTTTCTTGTAAATAATGACTAGTTAAAAATCAAATCTACACCTACCAAGGAGCCCCATGGCACAGTGGGTTAAATGCCTATACTGTAGGTAAAACTGTGCTCATGACCTGGGGTTCAATCCGAGGTAGCAGGTTCATAGTTGATTCAGCCTTCCATCCTCTCAGGTCGATAAAATGAGTACCCAGCTTGCTGGGGGAGGGGGACAATGTGTAGCCTGTGTACTGTAATTAAACTATAAACCACCCAGAGACTACTTGAAGTGGTATGGGGCGGTATATAAGCAGAACACATTGCTTTTGCTGGGCACTTTATTTGTGCTAGCTAATGCCATTTCTTCTTTCATGAACACAGTGATTTTCTCACAGCAGAACTTCTACTTTCCAAAAACCAAACTGTTCCAGCTTTAAAAAGCCCTTTCCCTTTGTTTTTTTAAATGACGCTAGGTAAAATCTGTAAGAAGTAGTATGCTGCAGTGCATAAATATGTGCTGCTGATCTCTCATATTATTTGAATATTTTCAGTATCCAAGAGTACATCCCATAGTAACACCACGTTTTGGACCAGCCTGTACAGAGGAATTACTTTGTAGCCTTGGAAACCTGGCAGAGACTCATGATATTCATGTGCAGGTAAGTTTGTTCGCATCGCTCTCTCTGAGAATTTATCTACCAGCAGTTTTCAGATATCTGGGAGCTTAAAAGATCCAAGAAAACCCTGTCCAACTGACTGCATTTATATATCTATATCTATATATATATCTATATCTATATCTATATCTATATCTATACAGTGGACCCTTGTATAACAAACAGTTTGAATAAGATAAAATTTGTACAACATAAAATATTCCCGAGATAGGGGAAATCTGCTTAACAGAATCGCCTATGGGCCGAATCCGTACAACATAAAAATGGGATTACTCTGTTTTCAATGCATTCCTATGGAAAATTTGTATAAAGGAAAATTTGCTTAACATAATTTCATTTAGAACGAATTAATTCCTTTATACAAGGTACCACTGTATAATGTTTGAGTCAGGAAAAGACACAAGATGGAAACCAAGACTGAAATGTATCCCACCAATTTCTTTTTCATACTCAATAACTGATGTTCAAAAAGAGCTTTGTACAAGTAGCCCAGATGACTCTGTGGTGACCATTTTGAACCTTTATTTTGGCTATGGCCATAAACACAATAGGAAAGAAATATAGGCTGAATTAGGATAAATTGCATAGTATACCTTATAAGGTGGACTCTGGAGAATTGTTTCCAGTTGGTGGCCCCCATCAAATGTGCCAGGTCCCCCTACTATGAGAACAGCCGCTCTAAGGTTCGCAGTTGGATTGAAGCCATTATTTGGTTGACGGGTTCCGATACTTTCCTGTGGTTCCTGTAGTTCTTGGTGTTTCAACTAAGCATACATACAAGTGTTGACTGTTGCAATTTTTAACAAATTTTTACACAGAGCCACATAAGTGAGAGTAAAGAAGAGATCAAACTTGTGGAGAAAATGTTTCCGTCCTATCAACATTATACTGAATTGTATGATAAAAATAAACTCCTCACAAACAAGGTATGTTTTTTTAAACGAAACACATAAATCTAGTAGTCAGGATGATATTTGAAAAAGTCCTGTGCTTTGTTCAAAGAGTGGAAAGTCCTGCTGAGATAAAGTGATTGATCAGAATGTTAGTCAATAAGAAGATAATCTATGATTGGTTTCTGCATAGCTCATTTCACGTATTTTCCATTCTTCAGTTTGGTATTTTTGATTATGGATTTTTACATTTGTGTGAATGGATATTTTTATATGTTTAAATGATTAATGCCAGCTCTTCCTTACTGTGACAGTTACAGGTCTCTGGGGTTTACTTCTTCTTCTTGACGCCAATGCCTGTTCCATCCTGAAATTCTAAAATTCTATTCCGTTCCATGTAACAGAATTCTGGTACATCCAAGATTCTAAGAAGACTCCTGAAATGCCAAATGGGGGATATATTTTTATGTGCATTGAATTAATTTCACTGTAAATCCTGAGATTCTTTTTAGTTTTCTTTGTGACTCTTTCCTTGCTCCAAAGCACTCTGAAATTAATTATGACTTCATTAGTGAATTCAGTCTTCATATTACTGCAGTCTTGACTCTGAGGCATGCATTTTCAAGAAAAATGTTGTGAGGGAGAGTATTTGAAGACTGGCAAAGCATGTCTAAGAGCCACTGAAAATCTTGAGGGAATAAGACTCATTTGCCTTTGAAAATCTCCCTTTGAGTGTTCAGAATTTGCATAGCATTTTATTAGCTGTATTAGTGCCAATTAGTACTGTACTTTATTTACATGGCATAAATGTTAATAAGATTCAAATTTAACTGCTGTTTCTAAATAAAGTTGTGGATGATCAGAGTTTACCACTGACAGTTCCAGGGTTGGCATGTGATGGGACCTTCTTATGCTGAATATTTATATACCGGTACATACAGTTAAGATGATGTTAGCTGTCTAGATGCCCTAAGCACATCTGATCTCACCTGATTTCGGAAGCTAAGCAGGGTTGGCCCTGGTTAGTACTTGGATGGGTGACCACCAGGAAATACCAGGTGATATAGGTGCCTGGAGTAGGAACTGGCAAGGCATTCCAGTATTCCTGCCAAGAAAACTCCATCGACATGGAGTCACGAAGAGTCGGTCACGACTGTAATGACACAACACACACACAGGATGATGTTATTTGATAATTTGGAATAGGGAATATTTAGATTTTAAAATCCATTAAAATCTTTCTGTGCAGCATAATGCCCAGTATCTCCTTTGCTCCTAAAGGTGCGCTCTCCCCATTTTTCCACTTTGTTTCAAATGGGACAATCTCCAGCTTACATATTTACATCTTGGAAACCAGAGCAGCAAGCATGTAGCATTCAGTCTATGGAGTTGTGATCCCACAATTCACCTTGAATTTTTAAGATGTTGGGGGGAAAGGAAGAAAAGTCTGAATTAAACATACAACAGAAAAGAGTAGCCTTCTGTCTCTCTGCCACAACCCATGGGAATACGCCTGCAGAAACACAGAATTAATCTTGTTTGCAAGAAAAAAAGTAATGAACTGGTATGAGTACTGCCATGGTGTGGTACAAACAGTTCCTTCACAAGTGATGCCCAAACCAACCTTTAAGGCAGAACCTAAATTGACGCCCTTTAAATCTTACCTTGCACAGACTCACAAGAACAATGTTATCCTATGAGCGTTGTGGTGCAGTGGTTTAACTTCAGTGCTGCAACCAAACACTGCACACAACAAGCGGCTCAAGGTTCACTCAGGTTCTAGCTTCCAGAGATTGGTAAATTGGGAACCCAGCTTGCGGGGGAGGGGGGGGGAGCAATGTAGTAAACCACCCATACAGAGCTTTTAAGTGCTGTGGGGCAGTATATAATCAAAACCTTTTGGGCAGTATCTGACAATGACAGAAGATACTCTGTTTTGTTTTTAACCTGTAGACCGTAATGGCTCATGGCTGTCATCTTTCTGAAGAAGAGCTTAATGTATTAAGTCTGAGAGGAGCTGCCATTGCCCATTGCCCTAATTCCAACATATCGTAAGTAAAATTATAAAATTATAATTTTACATATTCAAATAATAAATAATTACATGATCCAAAGCTGTGTTTCAGACAGCAATATCTTTAATCCTGTATTTCAGAGTTGTCTACATTTCACTGTAGATTTCATTTCATGATTTCTGTAACTTTGATATGGGCAGACAGTATCAGAGCTTTGGGATATCAGGGTAGGAGAACTAAGGGAAGGTGGGGAAAGTGGGACAAGGGAGGCTGATGGAAGCAGAAATCTCATACCAAATAAAGGCAAGCAAGGTAAGGGATTCCAGACTAACACCTGTAAATCCCAACTGTGGTGGGAAGGGGTCAGACTATCAACAAAGGTTTGCACAGACAGTGTGGTAAATTTGCTGGTAGGGAGTAGTTAGAAAAAGCAAGCAATGGTGCAAAAGGGAAGATGAGGGAAGGAAGGAAGGAACAAAGTTAGTTAAAGGCTGACAAAAACTCAGGTTTGCTGTGGTGGTGGGGAATGTGGGGAATGGTTTTCAAGATCTCTACCTAGGAGAGAATGTTCTGCTTGGGAGCAAATTCCAGGCAAATGCAGGTGGGTTTGTTATGGATAGTGGTGAGTGCTAAGTTGGATATTTGCATGCAGATTTTGGGTCAGTCTGAACAGAATGTTGTGAAGGTGGATATGTTCATAGTGGCAACAGTGCTTTGGCATAGAGGCCTCCCTTTTGACAGGCTCTTGAAGGCCCAATGGGCGTACACCATGGATGGCTTGACTGGATTAGGGACTAGGCATGAAGTAGCTTGTTTTGGAGGCTGTTTCATAGGAGGGGAAGCCTTATCTGTTGTGGAATTGCAAAAGTGGCAAATGAATGTACCATATATACTTGAGTATAAGTTGACCCAAGTATAAGTCGAGGTCCCTAATTTAACCCCCCCAAACTGGGGAAATTTATTGACTCGAGTATAAGTCTAGGATGGGAAATGCAGCAGGGCCTGGCAGGTCCTCCTTTGTGAGCTGGGGAAGTGAGGTGTGATGTTTAAAATGACTTTTAGCCACCAACCCAAGCACTTGCCTCAGTGGCTAAAAGTATTGACCCGAATATAAATCAAGGGCCCCCTTTTTCTGCCCAAAATTAGGGCTGAAAAACTAGACTTACAATTGAGTATATACAGTATTTGGTTACCCTGCAGGTCTAAGCTTTTACTTGACATGTGTCACCCTAGGCAGTGCAAATGTTTTCACAGTCAAAACATGAGGAGTATAACCTAAAGCTAATCTCCTCAGTAACAATTCTTTAATTTCCTTTTTATCCCCTACACCGCTGATCTGAACTTCAGGAAAGGCCTCCCCCCCCCCCCCAAATATTACAATGCAGCTGTCTCTAACTCAGTTTTTTCTCATTGTGAAATGTGACTTTTCTCTTTTCCCCTCACTTCCATTCCAGAATATGTAGCGGGCTTTTTAATGCAAAAAAGGTTCTCCAGCACAATGTGAAGCTTGGCCTTGGCACAGGTTAGTAGTCTTTATTGTCACCTGCTGTCTAGAAACCATTGCTTTAAAGGGTTAAACACATATTCACAAGCACACTGCCATAATTTGCTAACTAGCAACAATCTTCCATTGTTTGATTATTTAATAGCAGTTTCAAAACAGTTAAACATAAATGGAGATAAACTGGAAATAATATCCAGCTGAGTGTCTTTTTTCTTCTTCTTTCCTGCACCTGCAGATAAACCTATTTTTGGAACAGTGTACTTCTTGTCCAACATTGTGGTAGTGATACAGCTGTCATTCCCCTTCCCACCCCACTTCCAAGTACAACTGGAATAACGGGTACTTTTGGGAGAGAGAAGGGAGAATGTATTAACTTAAATATATCATGAAGTCTCAATAACATTACTTGATGCTGCATAAAACACAAAAATTAGAATAAATGATGTTGAGTATTTGTGAAGTTGGTGTTTTTGAACCAAGTCAGTGTCGAAGATTCAAAACCATCCCAGAGCTCCATTTAAGAATTAGCCTGATTGTGTGCATAGCTCAAAGGGTGGTAGTAATACGAGGATACAGATAATCCCTGGTTTTTACAGCCACACACCATCTGGAAGTCCTGCATACTAGAGATGGGCATGAACCTTGGCTTGGAGGTTCGTACTGGTTCTTATGCACGGCACCACACACGTTACACATTCTCTTCCCTCACCTCCATAGCTGAATCTCCCACTCACCAGCTGGTGCATACTCCACTCCACTCCTCCTCCTCCTTGTCTGTCCAGTCTCTAGCAGGAACATATGGCTTCCCTTTCCTGCCTCCTTGGCTGATCGCCCAATCAGATAAAGAGGTAGGACAGGCATACCCATCCTCCTGCCAGGGATTGGTGGAACTGCTGAAGAGGAGGAGGAGAGGAGCACTCATTTTGACTGGTGAGTGGGTCACTGGCTGAGGAGGCAAGGCAAGGGAATGTGCAGGAACTGTGGTGCCATTCATATGATCTGGCACAAACATCTGAACCAAGGTTCTTGCCCATCTCTACTGCAGGCCTTTTCACATTCAGCACAATTGTGTGCATAGGGGGTGTAAGCCACCCTTTGGGCCCTCAATGCTTTCAGACTTAACACCAAAATAACGCTCTGGAATTAGCAGAAAATTGTGATGAGACCTACAAGAAAATGTGGGGAAGATTGTACTCTTTATTTAAAATATTTTTACCTTGGTTTTTAAGTGATTAAAATTTCCAAGGGACGTTGTAACTCTTGCGGGCTCTGTCAGCAAACAGCGCCATCTACTGATTGGGAGTTCAGAGACTGCTAGTTCTGTCTCTCAAGATTTCCAACCTTGGGAAACCCAGTTGTTCTTAGATTGCAAGTCCCAGAAGGATTCACCACTAGCAGTGCTGTCCAAGATTTCTGGGAGTTATAGTCCAAGAACATCTGGGGAGCCAAGGTTGGGAACCACTACTAAAGGGAATAGTAAGTTCCTCAATTTGCCTTTGACAACTGCTTGTCTTGCCTGCATTTGCAATATTTTAGCATATACAGTATTTTCATCTGTGATTTTATATATATGCAATTTTAGATGAGTGTATTGATTTTACATAAGCATTTGCAACTCATAGATTTATTTATTTATTTATTTATTTATTTATTTATTTATTTATTTATTTATTTTTCTATACTGCCCCCTTAGTGCAAACTACACTACCCGGGGCAATGTACAAAGATAAACAAAGAGGAGCACTGCCCCTAGATTTGGACATGACTAGCATGCATGTGCGGGGGGAACCTTTACCTTTACCTTTTTACAGTGTGAATAGTTCTCCTACACTTTCTGGATATAATCTGAATGAATGCATAAAATAGTTAATGAAGCTCATGTTTTCTTCAGCTGTATTTTCCTTGCAGCTGATTCTTAATCTTCTTTTCTATTATAGATGTTGCTGGTGGCTACTCAGCTTCCATGTTTGATGCTATCAGAAAGGCAATTATGGTATCTAATGTTGTTTGCATTACTCAACAAAATGAAGCAGGGTTAACACTGAAGGAAGCTTTCCGACTTGCAACACTTGGAGGGAGCCAAGGTAAAAAAGTTATTTAAAGAAAAACATTCTGTCCCTTAGAAATCATAACAGTCAAAGTTTAGGATAATAATATTACAGGATCAAAAGTAAAAAAAGCTAGAATTAAAAGAAATGCATATTTATCTGCAAGACACATTTCCAGCCATATTCTGACTTGGTGAAATTTCCTTATTGGTAACTGATACCTTGAGGGTCTCAAATTCTGGATTTAATATTTGCTATTAGAATGTACTCTGAATTTTCGGTTTTGGATGGAAGACATCTGCATATGCATGTTTGTTGAAAACATCTCATTTGGGGAAAACAATTATTATTATTTTTTAAATTGTGTCATTTGCTGCTTTCCCCACCCCCTTTTTCCTGAAGGATATTTGTAGGACATGAAACTACAGGACGGAAACAATTTTCCCTCTCAACTCAGTATTTATCAATGTGAAAATGAATAATATTTGCCTATCTAATCAACATTACAGAATACAAAATTCAGATACTATGACTAAACAAGGTGTTTGCATGTGAGGAATCTGTGTCCCTCCAGATGTTTTTGACCATCTCTTCCATAAACTGTTGCTACTGGGCTAGGCTGGTTGGAGCTGATGGGAGTTAGAGTACAACAAAATCTGGAAAGCTAAAGGTTCCCAGCCCTTGAATAATCTGAAAAGCCCCTTTCCTGCTTAAAAGCAACTCTCTTCTGGAGGAGTGATCAAGAGGAGGCAATAGCAGAAAGGCAAGAAGCTCTTAATTACAGTGGTACCTTGTATAAAGGAATTAATTCATTCCAAATGAAATTATGTTAAGCAAGTTTCCTTTATACAAATTTCCCATAGGTATGCATTGAAAATACAGTAATCCCTAATCATGATCATTTTTATGTTGTACAGATTCGCCCCGTAGTCTGTTAAGCAAATTTCCCCTATCTCTGGAATTTTTTTATGTTGTACAAACCATTTGTTATACGAGGGTCCACTGTATTTTCCTGCTTTCCTCAAATTATTCCAATTTGCTCTTCCAATAGGCTTCCCAAGTATGTGTACATGAGGGGACCTTCAGAGGACTAAGTTGCTAAGATGTAAGATCCAAAGTGAAGAAACAGGGTGTGGCAGGACTGGTTTAGCACAGGGAGAAGTGACGGGTGGCTCTCCTATTCTGGTAGTACTGCTCCCATTATCCCCCAGAAGGAGGGGCTGTACCTGGCGCTCTGGATGTTGCTGTACATCCAGAGATTCCACACCACATTAGGTATGAAATGGAGTTTCCCAAAAGTCACCTTTGAAGGCAACTGCCTTTGTCACCTTTTCTTTCAGTTTACTCCTTCCACAGTTAAAACCTTTGCCTCTCCTGAGTCCTGAAGCTATTTTTCTTGCTTAAAAAAGATATTTTGGCGTAATGGTGTTTCTTTCTTTGTTTATTTAAAATATTAACACCCATCTTTCTGTTCAAGAGGGCCCAAGGCTGCTTTTGATACTAGAACAGACAATATTAAAATCTTTATCGAAAATAAAGAAAAAAACGGCAGCCTCATTTTATAGAACTTGCTGCTTACTGACCAAAAAGAAATGTGTTTTCTGGCCTGCAGAGTGTTAACTGTATTGCTCTGACTGGCTGGAGGGGGTTTTAGCCATCCCCATCCCTTCTTTTGTGCCACTTCTAAAACTTTCATTTTCTCTCACTGAAAAATCTCTGCATTGAAGCTTCCTGTTTGCTCTGAGTGGCTTTGATATGTGAATCTGTTGATCTCCTACTGCCCTCTAGTGTTGTTTGTGAAAAATTGTGCCAAATGCATTACTCTGGGAAGGGGGAGCGAAATCACACCTGCCAAGTCCACTAAGGCCGTTACTTCACAAAGTGCCTCGCTTCGAACCGACCTTGCCTTCGCTGTGAATTCGGTGGCGGTCACGTGGTCTCCCTTCGATCCCACCCCTGTTTATCAGTGCTCACACGCTGCATTTTTACTACCGAATCGATTACTACCTCACGTGCTCCCTTCACATTAGGACGCCGCTTTGCAACGTTCGCTTGTTCCCATCCTTTAAAAAAAAAAAACTCGGCGTATCGATGCATCAATACTTGGCTGTCATTTCCGACAGAGCTGGTTATGTGTCTAATCTGGTGGTGGAGAGAAGCGGGCTTGAACCCCCCCCCTTACATGGGGAGACTTGAAAGCCAGCAGGGTAAGGGACTCCTGCCCAACCTCTCCCCTTTGGATGCGTCTTTCCTCCCTCCCCATTCCCTTCTCGCTCCCGGAGGGTGTGCGGTATGATTTTCAAGTCCTCCCTCTGATGCAGACCCGACCGGATCGCCCGGCAGTGGAACTCCCTGGGCGTTCCACAAGGGGACGGAGGTGATCGGGCTTGAGGGCGCGTTGCCGAGTCGGAGCGCACGCGCGCACGCAGTTACTGCTTCTCGCCGCGCCGAGCATCTTCAGTTTGGAAGCCGAAAGGGTCGTTTGCAGAGTTTGGATATTTAAAAAATAAAAATAAAAAAACCCGAGTCCACACGTCACGTTGGGAGCGAAGCGAGATGCGAAGCGAAAAGATTCCCGGCAACTGGCAGGGGCACCACTCGCCCCGGTTGGAGCACGGTAAAGGGGGCGTGGTCGGGGTGGCATCGCAGCCAAAAAGGAGGGGCGTGCGGACTGAAATGATCGATTCGCACAGAAAGGAGGGGTTGCTGCGAAGCGAGCGGTTCGTGAAGTAACGGCCTAAGAGGACTTTTGGGGGGGCTCTGGGTGACTTTGTAGCTGGATTGATAGCTCTGTGGTTTTAGGTATCTGGGAGTTGGATTCTCCGCCATGCCTCCCAGGATGCACCCAGAAGAAGGGAATTTTAAACCACTCCCTACCAAGAGTACCCTGGAAAGAGTTGACCTGAGATGGACTTAGCAGCACATCATACAATTTTTCAACCCCCCCCCCACCTTTTTCTGCTTTTTTCTCCTTGGTTCTGCAAAATCTGGATTTACCAAGATCAGTGATAATGAACTGACTGCCCTTGTTGTCCACAAACACACAGTGGAACTTTTACAGACTGACGGGCGAGGCATGGATGTTCCTGCAAGGAGACATGAGACAAGAGGAGAAGGCAGAAGTGCTCCAGATGACTGGGGAAAGTGTCTGCCTTGGGTTTTTATAGGGCAGCCTGGGCTCTCAAAGCATGCAGCCTTGGGAATATAAAGAGAGGAGTGGGAGAGAGGGAGAGCGAGCGAGCGCTATTCTCACTCCATATTTTACATTAGGATCCTCTTTTATAAAAAGGGACGGTGTTGAAAAAAAAATCCTTAGCAAAACCAAAAAAACAAATTGCAGACTGCATCTAGAGATTCCACACCCAGAACACAGCAGGATAAAATACAACTGAAAACTTTGGGGATGTATAAAAAGATTTGGGAAACGGGAAAGAAGCAGTACCCATCAAAATAAGGAAAATGTCATCTAGATCTCAGAGGAGTTTCTGGTATAAGAAACAGTTCTCTGAAGTGGAATTCAAAGAACTGTAAATGCCCCCTTGGGAAAAAGTCCTTGGATGCATTTTGTTAGAATTGTTAAAAATACTTTTATTCTATTGTTCTGTGTGCTGCTTATTGTGCATGCAACTGCTGTTCATACAGAATTTAAAACATGAATTGTGCATTATTGCATTTGGTTGTTACTTTTAATAAATGAATTTTTTTTCATTTCAAAGCTGAGTCATGTCCAAATGAAGATAAGGCCAAAGATCTCACAAAATCTGGCATAAGCAACACCTAGCAATTAGAGATGGGCACGAAACGGCAAAATGGTGTTTCGTTTCGTTATTTGTTTTCCCACCCTGTTTCATTTAGTTAATAATGAAACAAACTTTGTTAAAAAAAATCGTTTCGTAATCCGTTTGTTTGGTTCGTTTTCCTTCCCTCCCTTTTTTTGAACCCCGCTGACCAGCTGTAGCACGGCCGGGTGGTTTTTTAAAAAAATATTTATTTTTATTCATGCTGACCCATGGGTCGGGTCAGGGTGCACGGGCTGGGTTTGCAGCCTGTGAGCCAGATTGTGTTTTTTTTTTTAATAAAATAAAATTAAATAATTGTCCAAAGAGGGAATGCCTGCTGTGTGCTTGGCACTCTAGGCCAGCTGACTAAATAATGGGGTTTTTAGTAAAGTGATTTTAACCAGTATATTAAAATTTCCTTTTAAAAAAATTAAAATAAAATAAAATAAAAATTTATTTTTATTTTATTTTTTTGAATGGCCAACCACGTGGCCCACCTAGCAGCTTTAGCGCATCCGTGATTGGTGTTTTGGGGGTCTCTGTTTTTTTTTAAAGTGGCTGCAGTGGTGGCAGTGGTGGTGGAGGACAGGTAGGAGAGTTGTCGCGTTGGCACCAGAACGAAAAGTGAAATGGAACGAAGCAAAAATTTCCTTTTATTTCATTTCATTTTCTTTGAGGGGGTGGTTCATTATTTATTTTGTTGCATAACGAAACGAATAACAAATAATGAAACAAAATTTTTACTCGTTTCATGCCCATCTCTACTAGCAATATAGTCCAACCTAGTCTTGCAGGAACTAGTGTTAATATACAAAGGTGCTTTAGAAGTCAAAAGACAATGTTTACTATTTTATAACAGGTGTAAATATCAAGGCAGATATCTCATGGAAGCAAACTAAAACTCAAAAAATAATAATCAGGCATCTCAATGTCTAAGGTTTCAAGAACTTCCTCCTGTGAATCTTGTACAGTAATACCTTGGTTTAAGAGTAACTTGGTTTAAGAGCATTTTGCAAGACAAGCAAACATTTCTTCTGAATTTTGCCTTGATGAACATGTCTTGCAATACAGGAGCAGATCACATGATCGCAAGTGAGTCAGTGGTGGCTCTCTCTCTCCCTCTCCCCCTGCTGGATCTCAGGAAGCCTCCAAAGTAGGGGGAAGAGAGGGGAATAGAGGTTTTCCTTGCACCAACCAAGAAAGTTTTCAAAGGGGAGTGCAATTTAGGGGTTGTTTTATTTTTCCTTGTATTTTTATTTAATTTGTTTTCAACATCCTTTCTTATTTCTCAAACCATTTATATTCATGTATCAGCTAGTCAAGTGTGTATATGACTACAACTTGCATTTTATTATTGTCACATTAAAAACAGAGTAAAATCCAGTTGTTAGTCCCAAGCAGAGCAGATTCTGCAGCCAGGTACCTAAACCATGGTGTAGACGTGGACTTCTAGCCAACTTCTTTTGTGAGTTTTGGCATTATATGTATACAGTATGTGGTCTGTGGGATTTCAGACCAAATCATCTGAGTTTCCATTATTTATTATGGGGACATTTGCTTTGATATAAGAGTGTTTTGTTTTACAAGCAAATTTCTGGAACCAATTATGCTTGTAAACCGAGGTATTACTGTAACATGATGTTCTTCCTGTGTTCTGTTAGAAGGACATACAAAGTGCTATATTTGTTTTGTTGGTTGACTGTAGCTAAAATCGTTTTGGGCTTGGAATAGCATTAAGTTATGCCTACAAAAGGTCACAGGGGTTACACCCAGGCAATCCTTTTGCAACTAATTGCACAACACAACTAACAGCACAACTGACTGGTTAACTAGCTGGGCAACTGACTGAACAACTCCAACAGTAGAACTGCTTTCTGGATAAGACTTCCACCATGGTGCTAATTTTGCAGTGGTTTGCACGACTTCATGCATTTTTCCATGTATAACCCCCCAACACACACACTTTTCCAACCCAAAATTACAGTTTTGCAACCACATGGTTCTCTTCTCAGCTCGCTTTAATGTATAAAATAAATCTCAATCTTTAGTCTAACAATTTTAGACAAAAATGTAGTCTTATACGTGGAAAAATACAGCGTGCGGGCACATAGCTACCTCACTGTTCTGGCCACTGGATCAGAAATGTTAGCTGTCTGCATTTGTTTTTAACTCCATTCTTGGAGTTTTGCTCAGCAGACAGAGACGTGAATTAGGATCACTTGGAGGAAGGCTGGTAATTCCGCAGGCCTCTCCTAATGCAACTTACTCCACTAAGCAACAGAGCTTCAGCTGCTATAATTCAATTTAATTCAATATTTATTGTTTTGACTGTATTGTAAACTGCCTTGGGTCCCAGTGCTAGGGGCAAGGTGGCATATGAACAAAACAAAACAGAAAAGAGAGAAGGATGTGTGGTGGCTGCCCATTTTTAGTGTTGGCTCCACTCATTTCTGAGCACAAGCAACCCGGCACCAATTATGACTGATAATAAAACACCAAACACTTTTCTCCAGCAGAGCATGGCCCTCAATTTCACGAGGTCTCTTTTTCCCATTGTACATATCATTATTGAGTTCCGACTATCATTTCAGATTATTTTGTGCTTTGGATAAAACCTCATCTGGTGACTGGATGATTCAGGGCTGGTCCTAAAAGGGGTCCAGAAAAACCTTTGATATAACCTGCCCTCTACTGGTCTGAATGAAGCTTTACCCAGGATGATCTGGTGGTACGTATAGGAATAAACACAAGGACCGCTCCTATGTAACTAATCACCCAATTGCTCTCTTCCTGTTGCAGCATAACATAGCAGCCTCTCACTGAATCAGTTATCTGTGTACAGAATATGACTGTGTAGAAGAGAAAATAGTCATATAATATTTTATTTTGTCTCACAGCTCTAGGACTAGATACTGTGATTGGAAATTTTGAGGTTGGCAAGGAGTTTGATGCACTACTTGTTAACACCAAAGCTTCAGACAGCCCTTTCGACTTGTTTCCTTCTGATACCTGTGAGGTAAACTGAAAATGGAAGTAGATTGTTCATCATGGAAGTATGTTGTCTACCTATGAAGAAACCATATGATTTGGACTAGGTGGTTTTCTGGTTGATTCAGTTATGACTTTTTGGTTGTATCAGTTGTAAAAGGAGCCAGTGTAAAACCTGGCACTCTTTTCCATTACTGTCTCTACTCAACATAGAGCGAGTGGGAAGCTTGTTTTTAAGCAACCCTGAGTTTACTGGTTGAGTTTCCACCTAATGGAAATAAATCTGGGAGAAGGGTTTCCTTAATTCCAGGAGATGTTTCTTGTTGGAAAATGAAGAAGACCAATACGATAAAAAAATAGCACTTTGCCTGAAGTGAATTAATCCATCTTCTAGTCATAAATGTTATTCTTCAGACGCAGTATTATCTTTCAGGCCTAAAGCTGTTTTGTTCATGTTTAGTAATGGTTTTCAATTTAAAAATTAAAATATTCAAATAGAAAGATAATATGGCATAATAAAAAGCAGTTGAATACAGGATAAGAAATTGTATACCTTATTTTTCGCTCTATAAGATGCACTCCCCCCTCATAAGTAAGGGGAAATGTCTGTGCATCTTATAGAACAAATACAGTAGTCCCTGCTACATATATATCACAGATTTTCAATTAGAGAGAAGTTACCTGCACTGAGCCTCTCCCATCCCTTGCTGCAGCCAGGATTCCACAGTTCCAATCACCTCATTTGCAAAGAGGTCTTCTCCACTGAGCCTCTGCCCTTCCCTTCTGCAGTCAGGATTCCCCAATCAAAAATCACCT
The DNA here is from genome assembly GCA_029282475.1 of Phrynocephalus forsythii. Taxonomy (NCBI): domain Eukaryota; kingdom Metazoa; phylum Chordata; class Lepidosauria; order Squamata; family Agamidae; genus Phrynocephalus; species Phrynocephalus forsythii. The sequence goes on from JAPFRF010000004.1 coordinate 40,702,602, forward strand.
TGTTTGCAAAAAGGTCTCCATGGAGCCTCTGCCCCCACCTTTTGCAGCCTGGATTCCACAGTCCCAATCACCTCATTTGCAACCCTCCCCTTTTGCAGCCTAGATTCCTCAGTCCCCATCACCTTGTTTGCACTCCTCCCCCTTTACAGCCAGGATTCTCCAGTCCCAATCGCCTCCTTTGCAGAGAGGCTTCCTCCAGGGAGCCCCTTCCCACCCCTTCCCTTTTGCAGCCAGGATTCCCCAGTAAAAAAAAAAAAAACTTGTTTGCAAGGAGGTCTCCACCACGAAGCCTCTGTTCTCCCCTTTTGCAGCCAGGATTCTCTTGCCATGAAACCTTAGGTTAAACTTTTTTTTGTTTTCCTCCTCTAAAAACCAGGCACGTCTTATGGTCAAGTGTGTTTTATAGAGCAAAAAATACAGCAATATATAACGGATGATAATCTGTTGTGATATTTCATTATTTTATAATGTCGTTAATTCTAAATTGTGTTTTAAGTAAATATGGATTTTGTTTTATAAAATGTTGAGAAGTTTTTATTTGAGTTATTTAGTTATTCATTGGCTGGTTTTATTAGCAAAAAGGAACTATATTTTGAATATTTGCTTTTTCTTCCATATTTTAGGACATAATCCAGAAATTCTTATATTTAGGTATGTATCAGTTCTCACAACTCAGATATTTGTGTCTCCTCCTCCTCCTCCTCCTCCTCCTCCTCCTCCTCCTCCTCCTACTACTACTACTACTACTACTACTACTACTACTACTACTACTACTACTACTACTAATAATAATAATAATAATAATAATAATAATAATAATAATAATAATAATAATAATAATAATAATAATAAAATCTTCTGATTTTACCAAGTAATTTATTAACTGTCAAATTGAGTATGTTACGTAACTTGGGTCAGAGCAAAAGGGCTCAGAGTTTGATTCCAGTTGTGCCTCTTTGGGGAATAACCAACTTATGTAAACAGGAGCAAACTGCTAACTTCCAGAAGAAATTGTATACCTACCTTCCAGAAGATGGAAGTGGTAACCCCTGTCTCAGTGCTCTCTGCCTAGAAAACCCTGAAAAGAGTTACCATAAGTCAGAACTGACATGATGGCACCTTAGTATTAAATTTATCAACGTGCCCATAGAGAGGAAACAAACAGTTTTGAAAAGCAGCATCTGGCAAAAATAAGAAAGGATGACTAAACTGACATCATGTACAGTACATTTTGATTAGAACAGGATCTAGGACTAGTGTGTCATTAAGACAGCATCAGCGCATGCATCTAAGTCGAGGTAAGAAGCAATCAGTGAGAAACCAACAAAAGAACTATAATACACTCTTTGGCCAAAGTTTTTGTACCTAGAACTCTCAAGTGACTCAAGAGGGATGGAATAGACATGGTGATCCCACACACTCTGCATTTGTGTGGGAGAGAAAAACACATGACTAGGTCAGTGTGACATGCCCATTCCCTTTTAAGGCAGCTTTAAGAGGGCTGTACCAATTTCCAGGACCTCATATTTGGTTGTAGAATCTTAGACGGCAAAGAAGACTGGAAGGCCAAGTGTGAAGGTAGGCAACGCAAGCCCTACGCTCTCTGAACAGTTAGTTGGTTGGGTTGGGTTTTTCATTTTTTCATTTATTTTATTTTTTTGCAGAGGGTGGTTGTTCATGAGGCTTCTAAATGATTCCAAGTAACAGGGAACTTGACCCCAGCACACAACAATTGCCCATCCCTAGCCTAGTGATTCTGCAAGGCTCTTCCTCACATATAAGCAGCAACATTTTCCAGACCTTGTGATAATGCAGAGCTTGTCATCACAAGGCACTTTGTTTTGTAGCGTTGTTTTATAGTACTTAAAGTTTTATAATGTGGTCCTGCTTTGGGAAAACAGAGTTATCAAGAACGATTCTGGTATAGGATGAGCACCATAATGTAATCTTCTCTCTCTCTCTCTCTCTCTCTCTCTCTCTTTTCAGGTGATGACAGGAATATTGAAGAAGTTTATGTAGCTGGGAAAATGGTGGTTCCATTTTCAAGTTCTGTATAAAAGTAGACCTCCTGTCTGCTGCAAAATGCTCTGCTGGTCATTCTATTGCTTGAACGAAGTGGGTGGTAATGAGGTGCCTTGTTGTGATGCTGTGTTCACTTTGTTTAGTTTGCTCCTGCTTTGCAAAGAAGGGTTGTCAATCTGATCAGATGCCCAAAAAAAAAAAAAACAACAACCCAAAAACATCATATCGGAAATGAATTCCACTTTCACCAGGCATAGAGAGCCCAGACAAAATCAAGCCTAACCATGGAATGGCTACTTTGACATACATTTAAAGAAGAGATGCATACTAGGGTAAATACAGATAATCCTAGTATGCATTTCCTATTTTCAAGTTTAAGCACCTTAATCCTAAACCTTCATCTCACAATACTTTGGAAATCTTATTCATGAATATAATGAGGATTACAAGCATGACAAAGGTACAAAGCACTTCTGTATTTTTTTTCTCTCTCTCTCTTTCTCTGTGTGTTGCTGAGTGACCATCCCTGTTTGCACCTCCCCGCTGACCTCCTGAACCATTCTTTTGGTTCCCCATCAAGTTCACTAATATCAATTTTCATGAGGCGGATGGAGCTGCAGAGTGTAGGAGATTGGAAAAACCCTCATGTGTCCATCCACAGAATATCAGTTTCTTAGGACAACAGCCTATATGTATAAAGTAAATGCTGCTTGAGCAAAGCAAAACATATTTTTGTTAACATAATTATTTTTTAATAAACCTTAAAGCCATAGCTTTCAATTGAGATGCCAAAAGAAATTACAGTATTCAGGAATAATAGAATAGGGTGCACGGGGGAGGTGATGGGAGGGGGGGGATAGGAGGGGAAAGACCAAGGGAAACTGGTATAGTCACAGTATTATCCAAGATCTGTCCAGTTGATCTTTGTAACAATTTCTCATATTTTATAGCCTTTATTTCTTTCCTCTTATGAGATTTGAAGGCTAGGATGAAGAAATCGCATTCTGCTGCATGTCTGATAAGCACTAATGTATATGTATATATTTAAGCATTGCCATAGGTCTTGCTGCAGTAACCATCTGTAGCAACAAACACAGAGTCCAAATATTCATATAAAAGTCCTGCCTGTTCCTCATTCATGACATTAGACCAAGGCTGGCCTTTAAGGCTAGCAAGATGATACAATGTCCCTCGGGCAACAGACTTGGTGCCCTTTTAAAAGGCAGCCAATCATTATTATTTTTAAAATTAGCTACTGCAGGTTTGCTACCATAGGTGAACTTCTTGAACGCTTTGCCTCAGGTACCAGAATCTTTCGGCCTGTTTCTACTGCAGTGTAAATATACACAGCATGGTCAGTTAATCGACTCTTGCAGTAGAATCGTTGAGAATAACGGGTACAAGTAGGCAGAGATGTAGCAAGGGTTTGGAGCTCCTGGAGACAAAGTCCATTTTTGTGCCCTTCCTGCCCCCAACTGCATCGCACTCACCCAGGGGGGGGCAACCTACGTGTGTGGTGTGTGCGCACATGCAGGCATGTGCGGGCATTTTTGTGTGTGCACGCACGCCTTATAGCTCCCCCTTGGTGGGCTGGGAGCATGGCAAGGAGGAGGAGGGGGAGGGCCCCGTGGCCACTGCACTCCCCGCACGCCTGCCTGTCTGCCTGCTTTGCTGCTCGCCTGGTGCGCGCCCGTGAAGGGGGCAGAGGGGGTCCCTCACCAAGCCTTAGCTGGAGGGAAGTAGGACTGCTGGCAGGAGGGTGCACAGCATCCTCCTCCTGCTTCCCTCCAGGCACCCCCAGATTGCTGTGCACCCAGGGCAAATGCACCCTTCCGCCCCCGCCCCCCGATTCACCCTTGCATGTTAGTTCTCTTTTTAAAACAAATGTTGTAAACCATCTATAGACAGTAGACTATAACAGGACATTTCAAATCTGTAGCTGAATAATGTTTTAAGGCTCAAACCACCCTGATTTGTAACCTCTTTTTTTGCCACCTCGCATTTCTGCTTCCAAGGTCATGCCTCCTGATGTTTCCTCCAGGGTAGTTTAAATACTTACTTGCTCACAGTTTTACATATGCAGAGATGAAATATGTTGTAGAGGGAGAAATGCAGAGCCTGGAAGCAGCAAGTGAGAAAAATATTTCACCTCCTGTGTTTGGGATTTAAGTTATTCCTTTGGAACCTGCTTTTCATTGTTCAAGAGTCTGGGGATAATGATGTACTTATTTGCATGCAACACCTAATTGGCCTGCCTGAATAATTCTCCAGGAAATAATTAAATTTTGCACTAATTGATTCAGTTTGCACTGGACAATTTATTCAGATAAGGCTGTAATTTCATTTAACAGCAAAAGGAAGAGAACCACTGCTCATCCATATAAAACCACAAACAAATAGTTTTAGGGCCAAAATATTTATTTTGCTATTCAAAGCTTAGAACCTTTTAGGAAACTCGAGTATTTTACGCTGTACTGCCTATTTTTAAAGTACAAATGCTGAGAGGTAAATTATTTTGTAATAGATTTGTCAAAATAAAAAAAAATTAAGCTGTGCTATTACGGTAAACTCAAGTCTTTTCATTAGAACTTGCCAAGAAAGGTTAAGTCACAATTTAAGCACAATGGATTTTGTCCAGAATCTGCCTTCTGCTGGCGGAAGGGCTCTCTTTGGGGAAAGTGCCTCCATCCAATTTTCAGTGATTTCAAGATCTGCCTACTGCACCACACAGCCCAGCCCCATTCATCAGGATTTACTGACCTTTGATCCAGCATTTTAAAGGGGCTGGATGGACTACCCATGGATTAGAGGGAGAAAGAAGTCTCCTCCTTGCCAGTCCAGGTGTACACATCAAAATTTAGACCCAGTCCACAGGGATAGAAGTCAAAGCCCAGTGTTCCCGGAAGTGCTCTACTTTTATAGCTACACGGGCATTAACCAAAACCATGTTGTTTAGTGTAGTAAATCACACTAGAGTAGGCTTTTCTTATCACTGAAGATTTAGTGAGTTCACTGATTTACATAGACCTACTTGAACTATGACGTACTGTGCTAAATTCTTTCTGTCAGTGCTCTGGTTTACAGGAAGAAATCATAAGGAGAGTGTCCCATTTCAACAACTACTAGAAATAGTCACATTCTTCATAAGATTCAGGCCAGTGCTCTCTAAAACTATGATGTTAATTTTCGCACTGAGAATCTATTTAGGAGAAAATTAATCAGGAATGGTGTGCTTTAATCTGGGAGGGAGATATTTCTCCAGTTTGAAAAAAATAAGTATCTTCTGTGGCTTTCTCCTTCCTTTGTTTCTCTTCTTATCAATCAAAAGTGCAGCTCATTGAGGGACAAAAAACAAGATGATAATTGTTAATTATTAGTATGGTGGTGTAAGGAGAGGACATCAGACTTAAGATACAGGCCCCAAACTGCAAGTGGGTTTTTTTTCTGCCTTGAATTTCCTGTAGACCAAGTTAAAATTTACAGTTAAACTTAGAAGCAGAACTGTCTTTTAAAATTAAACAGATCATTTAGTTTAGCATAAGTTTACCTCAGTCTAGACATGGCACATTAGTGGCTTTTGTTTTGGTAATTGGTTAAATGGGAGATAGCAGGCTTTGTTTGCATGTTTGTTGTCTCAGACAAAAAGGTCTGAAAGATTTGCAGGACTGGAGGGATAGTAATGGAAGAGGAGGAAATTTGCCTTAGAGCAGGGGCATCCAAACTTTTTTGCAAGGAGGGCCAGATTTGGAGAGGTGAAAATGTGTGTGGGGGGGGGGGTGACCATTCAGCCTGACATGGATCTGGACTACTGGCTTCCTGCCACAACCTCCCTCCCTCCCTCCCTGCTGCTCCATGAGAGCTCCATTCCCCAGTGCCTTCCCTTAAGGTGGGGAGTTATCCCCCCCCCCTTATTGCTTTTATTGCCTGATGTGGGTGGGACACACACAGAGAGAGAGAGACCCCGCTGTGCAGCCTTTCCCAATGTACAGCCCAAGGAACTGAACACCTTGAGGATTACTTTCCACACTTCCCCACCAGAGGCAAGGAGGAGGAGGAGGAGGACCCATGGGTGAAAAGCACAGTTGGAGGCGGAAGGGGCTCTGCCAGAGGGGGTACGGACAAGGAGGAGAGTGTGCCAAGCAGGCAGTCCCAAAAGGGGGCTTCCACGCCTAACATTGCTCTGCATTGCTGACACTGTGAGAGCCCCTGGCGGTTGGGTTGCAGAGCCATGTAAGGCAGGGAGCCTCCACCTTTTGCCTGCCTGCACGTCCTCCAGTTTCTGTTCCTCCTCCTCCCCACCTCTCTCTCCATGTGTGTGTCCCCCACCCCATCAGGAAGAGTTTGGCGGGGAAGCATGGGAAGCAAACCTTGAGGTGGTGAGTTCCTGGTGCTGTATGTTGGGAAAGGCTGCACAGTGGGCTCTCTCTCTCTCTCTCTCTCTCTCTCTCTCTCTCTCTCTGTGTGTGTGTGTGTGTGTGTGTGTGTGTGTGTGTGTGTGTGTGTGTGTGTGTGTGTGTGTGTGTGTGTGTGTGTGTGTGTCCCATCCCCATTGGCCAAAGAGGGACTCCAGGTGCCAGGGAAGAAAGGGGGGGGCGGAAACAACTCCCCACCTCGAGGCTCAGCTTTTTTGAAAATAAAAGGCACAAAAAAAACAAAGGCAGTGAAAAATGGAGCTCTCACGGAGTGGCAGGAAGGGAGGGGTGGAGAAGTGTGCAGGCAAGATTTGAGGGAGTTAGTCGAGAGGGAGGTGCCTAGTGAAGAAGCACAAGATGAAGCTGGCAGCTGAGAAAGTCTTCTGTGGAAACCAGGTGCACGTGTCTTTTTTGTTTTCAAAGAAGCCAAGCCTTGAGGTGGGGAATTTCCTGGGGCTGGGCATTGGGGAAAGCTGTGCAGTGGGGTCTCCCTCTCTGTGTGTGTGCCTTGCTCTCTCCCCCACCCACCCCCCATCAGGTAAAGAGGGAATCCAGGTGCCTAGCAATAAAATGGAGGGGGGCGGCGGCAAAATAACTCCCCACCTTGAGGTTTAGCTTCTTTGAAAACAAGAGACAAAAAACAAAGTCCATGGGGAATGGAGCTCTCACAGAGCAGCAAGGATGGAGGGAGGGAGGTTGTGGCAGAAAGCCAGTGGTCCTGACCAGGTAGCAAGGGGCGAGCGGCAGCAGTGGAGGCTGATGGCACTGCAAGAGCCCCAGTTCATGGCTTTCTTCCCTCGCCCTGCCAACCTCCCAGTTTTCCAAGCCCAGGAAATGAAAAGGGCAAGTCATGGAATGGAGGTGAGGAGGAGGAACCAGAGAACGTGTGGGTGGGCCGTCACATCCATTCCCTGCTGTAGCCAGCCTGGGCTCCCTTTGGCAACCCCCATGACTTGCACTGTGCATTTCCTGGGCTTGGAAAAGTGGGAGGTTGGCTGGGCAAGGGAAGAAATGAGCCATGACCCCGGGGGCTTTCACATCAGCCACTGCCAGGGGCTCTTGCAGTGGCAGCGTGGCAGAGAGATGTTAGGGAAGCCCACTTTTTGGCCTGCCTGCCTGGCACACTGTCTGTCCCCACTCTGCCAGAACCACCACTGCTGCTTCCAACTTGACCACCCACCAGCCATTGAGCAATCAACAAGCAGCCAAAGGGGGCAGAGCCCCAGCCTAGCCCCTCTGCCCCTCTGCCCTCCTGACGCTGAGGTAGAGCGCACTACTTGCTGGCTGCCTTCGGAGTGGTGGTGGTGGTGGGGACAGACACACACTGCAGCATTGCCATCTTTCCCTCAGAGGGTGAGTGCAGCGACCCTTCCATGCCATGGGGAGGGGCCAGCTGGTGGGGATCTGTGACAGGCTGAGAAGGGGCTGTGGGCCAATTGAAATTTGCAAACAGGTCTCATTTGACCACCCCCTTGGGCTGGACTTTGGACATGCCTGCCTTAGAGACTATTCAGCATATTTTAGTCTCAGTGAGTAACATGAGTGACCCGGGATGCCTTATTGTGATTTGTATTTTAATAACTTGGGTGAAATTGCCTGTAAACAATAACGTTCCAAATTGTGTCACTAGTGCCTTGCGCCCATAAATCAGTTGCTACCAAGATTTGGATAAGGCACCTTGGGAAGGACACGTGCCTTCTATTCATCTTCAGAGGTTTTTCAAGTATTTGAGGAATACTTAAGATAAATTCTATTCTGCGGCGATACTCCAGGAAATTTTATATGCTGTAGAAAAAAAATGTAATGTCCCCAGCACTGATCAGAAAGTGTACAGCTACAAAGTTTTGGGTCACACACACCAAAAAGCTGAGGTCTGTCACAAGAAATTTTCTAAAATCTGCAAAGCGGAGGAAAACACTTTAAAAAGTAATGCATTAAAAGCCTTATATTCTCTGCAACTTAGAAATGTTGAAATGGAGGTATACTCCCCCAGTTTATGTTTTGTGCAATTATCTAATTTGGATAAACAAGAAAGAAAGAAAGAAAGAAAGAAAGAAAGAAAGAAATTACTGGGGAGGAAGCTTAGATGAGAACTTTATGAAAATGAGCACTTTTGGAGCACAAATGGAGTTGATTTAAATGTATGAATACTGTATGTCTTTATCTTTTTTGTGGCACTTGTTAACCTTCTGTTTGAAGATGTTAATGAAACTGAATATAGCCTGTGCTTTGTGCACTCATTTGAATGATTCCCATGTTATAGGTAGAGTTCTGTAGTTAAAAATGTCAGTGGCTTAGTGTCCACATTTTGCACTATTTGCGAACAAATGGCTTGGTGAACTCAGGAGAGGGGTCTGCATTTTTTTTTTTTTTATGTGACATTTTTTTCAGTGCACTGAGCCAATATGCGCCTGCTGCTCATTCCTGTTGAATGAAATTGAAGAAATTGAAGTATTCTGTCACTTTGCTAGTGACAGTTTACACCAACAAATATAATCCTCTGACCTTTCAAAATTATCTAAATCCTAAACAGAACTGAAGGCAGTCTAATGAGTTGACTCAAAACAAGCCTTGTTGTATTTGCTTAATGAACATCATAATATTCAGGTCTTCCTGTCTGCTAGATAGCTGGAAGGCCATAGCTAGTATTTTCATACCAGCACATTGATGCGAATGAATTACAAATGTAAAGGGACTGATTTGTTCTTTTTCCCTGGGAAGAAAATTACAGCAGTGTACTGTATCTCGCTGTTCCTTTGTCTCATATGCAAGTTTGCACCATGACAAATTATCACTTACCCAGTATTAAACCAGCTTGCCTTGTTTTTCTTACAAGCCTTGCATACACTGATGGGAAAGATGAAAGTAATTTAAAAATGGCAATTTTAACTATGAGTGCATTTAAATGAGTAATATATGCACATGATCTCTTTTGTTTGTTATGGTCATAGGTTTGAGAAGCTGCCCATATATGTATGTTACAGATTACATTTAGGCTGGGGAAGAGACCCCCCAGCCTAAATGTAACCTGTAACACATAAGGGCCCTTCTATTGAACATATGTAGCAGCAATCAGTGCTGATGTAAACATTGCTCCAGCCTCATTTTGTAGAAGGGCAAAACTGTTTTTTGAAGAAACCATCTTGATATCATATTTCCCTGTGTTAATTTTCTTCTGATTTCATTTCTTCAATATCAGCAATGCATTTGGGATCCTGGTTGCTGCTCTGTTTTCTGATGACTCTGTTGTTGTCATTGTTGCTAAATGAGCACCTTTGGGCTGATGTTATAAAATAAAGAGGTGATATATATTTCAGATGGCATCTGGATGCAGTGTTTGAATGTGGGGGTGATAAGCAACTGGGATCCCTTTAATTGATGCTGGGAAAAAGTAGAAGTTGGAGGGAGAAAGTGACACCTGCTTGCCTTTCTTGGAAAACTACTTCTTTACAATCTCCTTACGAGCTAATAATTTTCACATGATATAATAAAAAAACCCATGGATTCCAATTGCATTAGTATCACCTAGAGATGGGCACAAATTAAAAAAATGGCATTTCGGTTTTTTGTTTGTCATTGAGAGGTTCGTTTCGTTTCCTTTTTCGCAAATTTTTGGAAAAATTTCATTTTCGTTTTTCGTTTCTACCCGCTTTTTGCGCGATTTTTAAAGCATTTCCATGCGGGGGTGTCCCTCAACGCCCCAGACCAAAGGGAAAACACTAAAAAAGATTAATGCTGACAGAGACACAGTATAGACTAGGTACGCAGGGAGGCTGCAAAGGCAGCGGCGGGCGTTGCCCAGGGTGCAAGGCAGCCGCAGAGTGACTGCACTGCGGGGCAGGGGAGGGTACTCACCGAGAGGTACGCACACAGGGAGGCTGCAGGACTTTAGCTAGAGTCGCAGAGACAGCAATCCCACCTTAACGCCCACCGGGGACTGCAAGGAGGACTGGGGCTGCCAGAGCTTTTTATGCCCTCTGTGGCTGCCAGACCCGCCCAGTGTGCAACCTGGGCATGCTATTGGTTGAAGTTTTCCAAGAATTTACATGATCCCATCACATGGCTTGCCTCCATGTTGTGGCTGGAGTGGCGACATCCACTTTGTCATCCTTAAAGGGAAAAGAAAAATACATTGCGATGGGAGAACACAAAAACAAACGTTTTAAGGACCCCAATCCCCTGATAGGTAATAATTTCAAACAATTTATCACATTATCGCTGCATTTTTATGGATGTCCAGGGCGTTTTAATACCCAAGTAATCAATATTAGGCATCTGGCAGCCATTTTGGGTCGATGTCCCCTAACTCCCCTTAAAGGAAAAAAATACAGCGATCTGAGAAAAGACATAAATGCACATTTTAAGGACCCCAACCCCCCTGGTAGGTATAATCAGACAGTATAAATAATTATCACTGGGTTTTTATGGATGTCCAGGGCGTTTTTTAACATTTAAAACAGCTCATTTCATTGCGCGTCGCCATTAATGAAAACAAAACCCAACGAACACAATTTTCGTGGTTCTGTTCATTTTGTTCCATTTTCATCACAATTTTTGTTTGTCGTTTCATTACATAACTAAATGAATAACGAATAACGGAAACAAAAAAATGTTCATTTCGTGCCCATCTCTAGTATCACCCCATTGCCTCTGGAAAGGAAGTACTGCTTTGTTACCCAGAGCCTTTAGGGATCAGCTACAAGGAAATAGCAGAGATACACTGCCCTCTTCATGTATTCAGAGCGCGGGTATCTTCATGTACTGTATTTGTTTGGCAATTCAAGTTGGAATTGGGAGGCCAATTTCCACCTAGATGAAAAAGAGTAACTGACTGACTGACTGACTGACTGACTGACTGACTGACTGACTGACTGACTGACCATCCGACATGAATGTCACCCTGGGCGGCTTACAATAATTTCAGCGTAACAAACCATATACAGTGGTACCTCGTATAGCGTACAGATCACCGGTGGCTTGCAGAGTCCACCACCACCCCAGCAACACCCCCCCACACACAAATCAGTCAGACCGCTCTGCTACTCCTCTGCTGAGCTGGAGCCTGCCGCTCATCAGCTGGCCAGTGCTGGCTCTGTGCCAGCACCTTGATCGCGGGAAAGGGCTGGGGGGGAAGGCAGGGAGCTGCCCGCGCCCTGTTGTTGCTGTCTGCCGCTGCTGCTCCCTCACGCTCCGCTGCTGAGAAAGCTGTTGCTGCCGGCTCCGTTTGGGTTTCGCCGCCGCCGCCTCCTCCTCCTCCTCCTCCTTCAAGCCGCAAACGGCAGCGGCAGCGGAACCCAAACGGAGTCGGCAGCAACAGCTTTCCAGCAGTGGATCAACGGGCGCACAGCTCCCTGCCTTTTTCCCCCAGCCCTTTCCAGTGATCACGGTGCTGGCGCAGAGCCAGCGTTGGCCAGCTGATGAGCGGCAGGCTCCAGCTCAGCAGGGGAGTAGCAGAGTGCATCAGCGCTCTGCCAGGTCTGACTGATCTGTGGGGGGGGGTTTACTGGGGGGTGGACTCTGCAAGCCACCAGAGATCTGTGTGGGGGTGTTTCCTTGGGGGTAAGCCAGCACTAGTGCCCCTCCTTTCTGGTCCGGTTGAGCCCATCTCTAGTTTATAGCTTTCCCATTTTAAAAAACACATGTCCACATCAAATACAGAAGGAAATAGACCCACGTCCCCATTGGAAGAACGTACATAAGTCATAGGGAATCCAGAGGCCAGAATATGAAAGATGCTGGATTTTCTAGGAGATGTTTGCTTCTCCATTAGAGACTACTTTTTGTGTGGCCTTTCCTGAACTAGTGCATTATGTGGGGAGATGGGATATGTAATAGAAACAGGGGAGAAGCGACCATCACTCTCTAGACTAGAGTAACCATAACAGGCAAGGACATGAGAAACTCCCAGGGTTGTTTTTTTTTTAACTAAATGACCGTGGTCACTGTTGCATTCTGTTACCGATCATCTTGTGATTCCAGAATTTTGTCCTGGGCAGCTCTAGCAGGTACAGTATGAGAGGAGGAAAGGGAAGAGTTTATTTTTCGAGCTGACGTATTCAGAATTGGATAGTCCCTGGCAATGCAGCCTGCAAGGATCTTGGGGCTATGCCCCTCCAACAAACATTTCCCACTTCTGGAGATGACCAAGGATAAAAATGAAAGAGCACAGGTAGAGTAGAGATCGCTGTGAATGTGGCAGGAGATCATCCATAATTTTTTCCCCTCAGAAAATTCATGGAATTTAATCGCATCCACTTACTCATTCTTCACCTATCATAACTCCCTGCCACGGTATGGAGACAAAAGATGTACTAAGGAAGAGCAAAGCAACGCTTGCCTCTCTCCAGAGGCCAGAATGATAAAACTAAAGCTGTTGTACTTTGAGCATGAGTTCATGAGACTGGACGTGCTGGGGTGGGGGTGGGGGGTGGGAGAACAAGGACACTAGGGGAAGCTGAAGGGGGAAAAGGAAGACCCTATGAGATAGATTGACGCTACCAAGGAAGACACTGCCTTCAGCTGAGCAGAGCTGCTGCTGCTGCTGCTGCTGAGAGATTTTGAGGCTACTTGTTCACAGAGTAGTCATGGATCAGAGGCAACCTGACAACAAAAAGCCAAGTTATGTTTTTTTTTTTTTTTTTACATATGCAGGAGTTTCTCTGAGTTTACTCTTTCAAATATTATGCCTGGAGACAGGACGATTATCAATGCAATGCATGTATGCAACCATGCTTTCATTTTTCTAGGTTTCATGTCAGAAATAAGAGAGAAAGTTGCTGAGCTTTTGTAGGTACTAGACGCTATGTTGTAGGCCACTAGGCAACCAAGCACCTGGACCATCATCCCACACCCACACCCCAATCCAAGCCAAATTAGATGCACAGGATGGAATATGAAGCCAAACAAACTACAAAAGTAGAACAGGCGATTCCTTTAGGCTACTAGAAAAACAACAAAAATGTTGCTAATATTTTGAGGGCAAAACTCTCTTCCTCAAAGGTGTACCAACATGGGATGTCTGGGTTTTTTTTTTTTTTCAACATGTTGTAAACCACCCTGAGTTCCCGCGGGAAAATCGGGCGGTTAATAAGCATAAAAATAAATAAAATAAATTAATTAAAACATGGCAAAAGATGGAGTCACCATGAGTTATTTCTTAGATGTAAAGTCGTTGGCAAGATGGAAAATATGCCAGGTAGTTTCTTAGTTGAGGCCCGGAGCTTAGAATAGATGTTCTGAGACTGCATCTGAAGTAAAGGGTGGTGCTTTTATTGCCCTAGCCCTTCAAACAACATGTCACGGCTCACGGTTCATGTACACACTTTCACACACAATCTCCATGTGGCTCTTCAATGATCAGATCATTACCCACCAAACATCTCACTGAATCATGGGATCATCTGCAACCACTATCTGCAGTATCCTGCTTTGCAGAAGGGATGGGAGCATAACTAGGCATTTAGATACAGCGCGGATGAAAGGCCTTTCTACAGCACTGGAAATGGAGAACATTTCACAGATTATCTGCTTCCTGCACCAACACCAATATCAGATTCTTTAATCCTTGTTCACACAAAGAGTTTTAGAAGAGATGACTGTGTCTGCTACCATGCCAAAGGGAAAAAGGTTTTTTTTTAAAAAAGATAAAAATCATGATATTTTAAGGTATCATGCAATAAATACTACCCATTGCTGTATTTAATGTGAGGTTTTTGTGAATAAGTCCACTTATTTGTTTGCCTGCCAAAGCTCACATTAAGATATAGAAGTTAGCCTTTGAAGTGCCACAACGTTTTGGGTCTTTTTTTTAAAAAAATGTTTCCTTTGTCGTTGTCTGACAAAGAGACTAGTATCCTTAGTTGTAGGTCAACAAAGTATTACAGGAGGAGATCCTCTTCACGGGAAAGAGAGACCTCCTTCCTGTCAGGCTGAGCACCAGCATCCAGTATCATAAGGGAGCCACTGTTGCTTGCCAGTAGAAAAGGCCACCATGGGCTGCCTCTGAGTGGGCGCCCCCCCCCCCCAGAAAAGGTGGGGTTGGGAAGCACCTGTTTGGACACTTGTTTGGTGGTTCATGCCCATCTCTGCTTGCAAGAGTGAGTGGCATGGATTTGTGGCATAGACAGAGATGGTCAAAGCCAGCAAACTAGCTAGCTAGCTAACTAACTTCCTGAGGTATTCAGGAAGTTGCAATCCCAAAATGTGAATTTCCCCATCTCTGATGCTGCAGATGGCTGCACAAGCTGCCATTTTACACCTTCCACCATTTTTGAATTGATGATCATCTGCCTTTTACTGATAAGGAGAAAAGGGTGCTCCATAGAAACTAATCAGAAGGACAATTACAAATGCAAATCAATCCATTAGCGATTTTAGATGATTTTATAATTTTTTTTAATTTGTGCCCATCTCTAGCTGCTACAGCAAATTTTTGTACATCATTTCCTATACTCATCATGCCATTTTATTCATGGTTGAAGATATCTTACTCATTCTCTTCGATCTGCTATGCCCTACTATAAATTTCCCTTTAAAATTAAGCACTTATATCAGGCATGTCCAAGCTTTGGCCCTCCAAATGTTTTGGACCACAACTCTCACAGTCCTTAGTCATTGGCAGTCTAAGCTTAGAATTCTGGGAGTTGTGGTCCAAAACATCAGGAGGGCCGAAGTTTGGACATGCCTGACTTACATTGTCTCCCCATGCTAGCCTTAAGAGGTTTTGTTCTAGCAATAGCACAAAACACGGATACTGGTGCCTCCTCATTCCACATGTCTCTAGCACCAACTAGAGATGGGGAAAAACATAAAAAAATGTGATTCATCATGATTTTTGATTCACCAGGGGTGATGAATGGACGAACTGATGAATTGACACATTTCCAGAGATGGTCTTGACATATTGTTTTGTCTCTGCTTTAAAATGCTATAAAAAGCCCCCTTGGAATCTGGAGGTTACAGATTTGCAAAGATGCCTGTCCTCTATAGGCCGTGCATATTTGGTTAAAACTGGGGTCGAGAAGTTCAAACTACATACCCCGCAGAGGGCCCACCAGGAAACCTAGACACACCAAACTTGCAAAGAGGCTTCCTCTACAATCATCCCCTCCAATTATCCTCTACAATCTTGCCATGCTTGGTGAAGACTTGAGTTTCAGACATCAGAGTTATACACCTACAAAGTGTCCTTTAGAAACTGGATTGGGGAAACCTAATCTTCACCAAATTTGGAGGGACTGTAGAATTGATTCAGATGAATCTTCTCTGTAAGTTTGGAGTCTGTAGGTATTTGGATAAAACTTTCATGGGAGGGTCCTATTTGAATGTGCATGACTCAGACATCTTTTTGGGAAAAAGCCCCATGAAAAAAATCTCCACCATTAGAAAATGTTTAAAAATTAACCTGGAGTAAGTAAACAGAAATATGAAAAGATTCAGTTGGGCCTGTTTCCAATTTTGTGGTTGAAAAACACTTCTCTAGGTGCCTTGTGGGTCGTTTTATAGCCCAATAAATTAATGAATCAAAAATTACTAAAAATTCAATTCATATTCACCAGGGGACCCCATTTATGACAAATACAAATTGATGAATTTTGATGAATTGGCCAAATTCAACAAAAAATGTGATTTATTTTCCAATTCATCCCCCATCTCTAATTACCTCTCATTTCATTGACCGGTTGCTGTTTCACCTCACACAGGTGCCTAAACTTCCACAGAACTTCACATCCCTTGTCACTTTGTCGCAGGGGTGACAGTGATAAAACCCTCTTTGAAACAACCATTCCACTTGGAAAAAAGCACAAGCGACTTGATGGCACATATCAATTAAGAGGGGTAATCATAGGGTGGACCCATGAAAATGAGAACAGGACTTGAGCAGCTGTGATAAAATAGGATTTTTCAGCAGATACAGCAGCCATAAGGCTGGTGAATTCTGTGATCTGCTGTACAATTCCCCTCCTCCCCTTCAAACTTTCCGAAGCTCTAACCCTCCCTCCCAGCTGTCAAATCCACCCAGTCCATCAGTCTTCTCCGATTTTCTTCAAAGATTACCTTTCATCTCATTGCTTGGTTGCATTTTTATTCTCCTCCTTAGCGCGAAGGGCTCATGGAATGTTTTACACTATCATCAGTGAACGGAACTCCCTGGGCAGAGACTCTAAAGACCCTCAAGGGAACTGAGATGGGAGGGAGAAGAAGGGCAAATAGCAAAAGTCCTTTCCGCAGGTTCCCATGACAGTTCTGTCTGATCAGCCAGTTTGAATTAGTCTTGAGATCTTCTTTCTGTGTCAAGTTTCTTCCTGCAGGGGAACGGAAGCTGCCAAAAATTGGAGAAGGGAGGAAGACTTCTTACAGCAAATATCCATTTTGGTGAATGGAAAGGGGCTCAAGATGTGTTATATTCCACTTCTTTCTGTGTTCTATAAATCCTGGAAAAGTAGCCTCACTGACAGGAATTCTGGGAAATGTCATTTTTCTAAAGGTACTTGGCCAAACTCGAATCAACGTTTGACTGTATAGGTATGCCTAAAACTCTGAAGTACAGATAATCTTGATGGTTACTTTTGCAAAAACCTAGGTGCTTTCTCCCCACCCCAAGATCATTTTAACCAGTGTTCAAGGAAAACCGAGTTAATCGTGTCCTTTGTTAATGTTTTTACTCCTCTTTGTTAACATATTTTTTACTTCTCTTCCAAAGAGTGGAGGGACCTCACAACATGCTAGTCCTCATCCAATCTTGGCCTCATCCAAGCTCCTGAGTGCCACCTCAGGACACCCAGAATGGCACTTCTTCAGTGCAAAATAAGAAGGCAGCCATGTTGCAGCCTTGTGCGGATGGCTGGTTCACAAGCATAGCAGGACTGAAGGGAAATACTAGACGAGCTGCATCCTGGGATTTAGCAACAAATGATTAATCAGAAACGAAGTGAGAAGGGGTGTGTGTCTGCAGAACGAAGTGGAAAGAAAGGCCTGAGAGATGGTCTAAGGTTGCTTTATTAGAGACTCCCAAATAAGATCCTCTATGGACAGGAAGAGAAGGGTGTAGGTCAGAGGTGGAAATGTCTTTTGAGGGTCCATGGCTGAATTCACCTTTATGCTACCCTCTGTGGGTTCTCAGTCTTTTGAATGCATTGTTTCTAAAAGGCCTTTAAAAACTTTTGAAAATATCTTGTAAGGAATTCTTCAAGTGTTATGCTGTTCTCTCCTAAACAAGACACAGTGTTTATGACAGAACACCCAGCAGGAGAGTAACAGTGGGCAGAAAGAAGGAATGGGGAAGGTGTGCAGCAGATCAGGCACAAAACTTCATTTCATAGCTTGCTAGATACTATGCTTTAAAGCTGTGGTTCCAAATCTTGGGTGGCCCAGGTGTTTTTGGACTGTAATTCACCACCACTTGTGCTGGCCATGGTTTCTGGGAGTTCAGTCCAAGAACTCCTGGGTTGTCTCAGGTTGGGAACCTCTGCTTTAAGGGTAGCCTTCCCCAGCCAGGAACTTTCTAGATCTAGAGTCTAGATCAGTGGTTCTCAACCTGTGGGTGCCCAGATGTTCCTGGACTGCAACTCCCAGAAATCCCTTCCAGCACAGCGAGTGGTGGAGGCTTCTGGGAGTTGCAGTCCAAGAACATCTGGAGACCCACAGGTTGAGAACCACTGGTCTAGACCATCTCTAAGTAGACAGTAGATTATGGGGTTGGAACTATTCTGGAGAAGTTCCAAGTTAGAAAAGACAAACTCCTTGAAAAGCACTTTTGAAACAGGTTTTCAAAGGTTAACAAGACATGTTAAGTGTTCTCTACTGACGTTCTAATCTCTGGCTAACCTCTAGTTGGGAGTTTTCATGTTATCTAAGATCCAGATGGAAAACACAGTGACACTGATTTCAGCTAAGAACGGTCAGATATTAGTTGCCTTCTTGCTTACGTTTAGATAAAAGTCACCGTTTCAGCCTAAAACAAATTGTAGACCAGGTCTAGATGTAAACAGGGGAAAGAGATATACAAGATTTTAAAAGATCTGCAAATATGTGATTTCAAGCCCTATTCTGCAAAGTACCTAATGGAAGATGCAAAAGTGCGGGCTAATACAGGTTTAGGGGGTTCCTTAGGCGTCTGCTTTGGCATTCCCCAGCCTTTACTGGGACTTCCTCCTCACCAACATCACTACTGTGCATTTGCTCACTGTAAGGTGATTGGATGTGAATGAAGACAACTTTCCTTTACCTTTTATAGGGCGCTTTTACACGACCCCTAAAATCCGAGGCAAAGGGCTCCCAGATCCAGAGCTTAAAATTGTTTTCTCACCAGCTCCGGACTTTAAAAAAAATTAAGTACAACCACGCCCACCTAAGCGCGTCCCAGCGCACTTTTCAGGTACCTGGCCTCCAGGAAGTAAAAAATCTTCCGATGCGCATTGTAAAAGCTGTGAATGCTGGGCTCCCTCAACTTCTGTTTGTTTTTTTGTCCCCGCCGCCCCTTTAAGAGACAGGAATCACGATGCTTTCACCAGCAGACAGAGGTGAGGCTGCCTTCCCCCCTTTTTTTCTCCCTCCCCTCACGCAGACAGGAACAATGGAGTGCAGAGGGGTGGGAACGCAGGAAGAGCGACAAGCCCCCACGATCTCTGGTCCGAATTTAAGTTGCAGGTGGATTTCAGAGGTCGTGTAAAAGCGCCCATAGTCTCCTGGAAGAGGACATTTCATACAAGCTGCCAGATCTCTGAGATCAGCCAATACAAAGAGCTTTCGCTGGCCAAAGGGACTTCTTGCCTTTTCCAAACCTACTCCAGCCAGTGTATCTTTGAGTTTAGCTTGCATTGCAAATTCCTAATGTTTGCACTGATTCAATAGCTAACATTTGTACCCCTAGCAAGAAAGAAAGATTAGATATCTGAAAAGATTATCTAAATAAAGGCTGAAAGGCAATACCACTTTTATGCTCCTAATTCTGATGACTTTATGTGATAATAATGCCCTTAATTGGCAGTTCATCAAAGACACAGGAAGTTACTTTAGACACATCTCTAATCCATCCTTTATGGCTACGAGGCCTGACAGCAACTCTCAAGAGTTTCCATTGTGATTTTAATATTAAATATTCAGTTCCTCTGAACAGCTCTACACCAAGTAATACGTCAGCTGACTCACCGCTAGTTTTTGTCTGACTTTCAAGCACAAAGAGGAGCCACATTGAGCTCTTGCTGTTCTCCTGTCTGTAAGAGATTCCATGTTGCTTCTGACCACTTGAAAAGGGCATGTTTATGCACACCACCACAACCTTTTTCTAAGTTGGCCATGAGTTTACGGAGAAACCATAATAACATTGTGAGAGAAGAGAATATTACAAACTGACAAGTGAATGAATACAGTACATGTATTAGAACTATTCCAAATTTATGGTATTACACGTATTCTGTATTACAGAGGATAGTTAACGATGGTGTGAAACTCAAATGCCCTCATACGTGAGTTTTGAAAAAAAACCTGAATAGGATCCATGTGAATTCCTTGTCATACTTTTAAGAATCAAATAGAATGGAAATTATTGTCATTGTATTAAAAAATACAGCGAGATTAAAAAGTATCATCCAGTCAGCTCATTCACATACCCCAGTATAAAAATCCAAGACATAAAATCTTCCACTTAAGAACAAACATCCATACACATACTCCTACATTCACAAACAGAACATCACTTGTACTCATTTAAAACTGACATAAAAACCAAACATAAACATAAAATAAACTTTTCTCACATGTGCGTTTAAGTGCAAAATCACAGCTGTACTTGTGGAGGTTCCCGGTTTGAGTAGAAGAGGATTCAAAATCTGTAAGCAAAGCAAGCTGGAAGCACTGCATACTCATGAATAAAGGTCTAACAAAACAAGTTTTTACTCAAAAACACATTAGTTAATAGCAGGCATGTCCAAGTTCGAACAGGTTGTGATCTACTTTTTCTGGCCGAAAGTGCCGGTGATCTACCTCCATGAAAATTAAGTTCCAGATTAGTTTCAAATTAAATTTTAACCCAATAAAATTGGAGGATTCCCCCCACCTCAATTTAATGAACCTTCTGTCATTTACTTGAATGTGATCAGGTGTTAAGCAAATTAAGCACAAGCAAAACAAAGAGATGAAGATCCAGTAAGAACTGTGAGGGGAAATGGAAAATACATTTTTTTCTTGAAGCTTTATTGAGCAATATCTTTAAGTGTCTTAATAACTTTCTTTAACTTTTATTCAGTAATTTGTGTTACATTTTGGTTGAGTATTGATCCAGGATGATCATGCACAATCTTTAATATTTCGCTCTTGCTCGTTAGTGAGACATCTGAGCTTGCATTACATCCACCAGCTTTTTGAACTTGGGTGAATATTGCATGAGGAACAGTCTCAGGGAATCCTGGAGATGTTCATCTGCTATGTTGGAACGTTGTGTACTCTTTGTCATTTTCAGATGGGAAAATGCAGATTCACACAAATAAGTTAAACCAAAACAGGAGTGTACAGCTTCACTGCATCTTCTCAAGTTGTGAAATTTGTTTCTTGGCAGTAGCTTCCAAAACAATTCTTGCTCAGCATGGGTCTTGAGAAAAATGTCATTTTTAAGGGTTACTATTTTGTTTTCAAGAGATGGCTTGTTCAATGAATAATTTATTTTGATAGCAGCTGCAGTTTCTTTAATGTCCACAGCTACTTTGAATGGGTATGACAAGTACTCCACAACATTTGGGGCTCTTTAGTCTGGAAAAAAGGCGCCTGAGGGGGGATATGATAGAGATGTACAAAATAATGCAGGGCATGAGTAAAGTGGATAGAGAGAAATACCAAAACTAGGGGACATCCACTCAAACTGTGGGTTGGGAGAGTGAAAACAGACAAAAGAAAATATTTTTTTACCCAGCGTGTTGTTAGTCTGTGGAACTCCCTGCCACAAGAGGTGGTGATGGCATCTAGCCTGGATGCTTTCAAAAGGGGATTGGACAGATTCCTGGAGGAGAAGTCCATCACAGGTTTCAAAACATGATGGAGATGTGTAATCTCCAGGCTTAAAACCAGGGTATTTCAAGGGCCAAATGCAGGGAGTGGTAGCGCTCCCATAGGCATTTGGTGGGGCCATTGTGAGATACAGGAAGCTGGATTAGATGGGCCTTTGGCCTGATCCAGCATGGCTCTTCTTATGTTCTTATGTTCCAAGTCACAGAATCAGGAAGTTGAGTCATGGCAACTGAATTTTTTTCTTGCGAGATTGAAAAAAGTTTTGCTGCTCATCCAAACAGCTTCATCAGTCTGAAAAAAGGTAGTTCCAAGTCCTCCATTTTATAGCTCACTTTAACCTGTTGTCACCCTGGTCTGAAATAGGCTCATAAGATGAACAATGGCTTGAACAGGCTCATTAGGTAGATAAACAGTCTCAATAACCTTGTGAACAATGGCCTAAAGTGCTGAAACCCATAAAGTAGATTTTTCTAGGTATTGTTGAAATCACAGCCTGATGGAAAGAACCTCTCAAATAGGGAACTCACCCAGGCAGATAGGGAGGTCCTATCCAAAGGCCTAAATTAGGCATGTCCAAACTTTGTCCCTCCAGATGTTTTGGACCACAATTCCCAGAATTCTAAGCTTAGATTACCAATGACAGAGGACTGTGGGAGTTGTGGTCCAAAACATCTGGAGGGCCAAAGTTTGGACATGCCTGGCCTAAATTGTGCCATCACACCCAAACAGGTTCCCGTTGTGGATTTCCTCACAGCTACAGAATTGGCCATTCACAGCAACAATCTACCAGCAGCAGAAGCTGAACTGCTCAGGATAAAAGTCTCTGCTACACTCTCCAGTGCTCAGCCACCACCATCCAACCTCACCTGCCAGGAGAGAACTGCTCTGACATCCCTCAGCAGGGATGAGAACATCACAATTTTGCCTGCGGACAAAGGAAGATGCACTGTCATCCTCAATACTGTGGACTACCATGAAAAGGTTAAGTCACTTTTAGATGACCAACACACATATGAAAAACTAAAAAGAGACCCCACCAGCAAGTACAAGAAAAAAAAACAATATAATGCTTAAAACTCTTGGAGAAGGATAATACAATTAACAGTGTGACTTACCAAGGGTTATATTCTGGAGAGACCGTCCCCTGGTTTTACAGACTTCCCAAGATACAAAAGCAAGGAATCCCCCTCAGACCCATCTCAATAATATAAATTCAGTGGCTTACAACATTGCAAAATCCCTGGCAACTATTCTAGCACCACTGGTTGAACTCACAGACCACAATGTGCACAATTCAGAGGAGTTTGTTTCTAAATTCAGGGAGATGAAACTGGATACAGACAAAACCATAGCATCCTTTGATGTTACTTCTCTCTTTACTAGCATTCCCACAACCGATGCCCTAACACAGGTGTCCTCAAAATTTTCAAACAGCGGGCCGGTCCACCACGCCCCCGACACCACTGTCCAAAAATAAACGGCCAACATGGAAAAAGGGGGGAGGGAGTGGGGGAACTTGCCATAGCCCTCCCACTTTGAATGCCCCACTAACCAGCAAACTAGATCAGCATGCTGATCATCTGGGCGGTAGTTGGGGGGAGTGGGAGAAGCGGCATAGCCCACTGCTTTGAACTGCCTCAGCAATAGAAGCAGCTGTTGAGGCTGGTTTGCTCGCAATGCAGGTGGTGGTGGTGGGGTTGCAATTGATCCCAGGGGCCGGATTCAGGAACTTGGGGGGGGGGCATCCGGTCCCGGGGCCTTAGGTTGAGGACCCCTGCCCTAACAACTGTAAAGAGAAGACTAAGAGAAAACAGCACCCTCACCTCCAGAAGCAGCCTCAACCCATGTCTGCTCCTGGACCTGTGTCTCACATATCTCATGTATAGAGGGGACTTCTACAGACAGAAGCATGGTTGTGCCATCTGTTCCCCAGTGTCACCAGTTGTTGCAAATCTATACATGGTAGAAGTGGAGAAGAAAACACTCAACACCTTCCCAGGGACAACACCTTCTCACTGGTTCAGGTATGTAGATGATGTGTGTGTGTTGTGTTGTTACAGTCATGACCGACTCTACGTGACTCCATGTCCATGGAGTTTTCTTGGCAGGAGTACTGGAGTGGTTTGCCAGTTCCTACTCCCGGCGTCTACAGCACCTGGTATTCCCTGGTGGTCTCCCATCCAAGTACTAACCAGGGCCAACCCTGCTTAGCTTCCGAAATCAAGCGAGATCGGATGTGCTTAGGGATACATAGGTGAAAATCAATACTCAGAAAGTACAGTAGGACCCCCATATCTGCAGATTGGTTCCCGGTCACCCTGCGGATAATGAAATCCGCAGATAAGAGCAAACACTTTAATCCAAGGGTGCCGAGGTCAAAACAGTGGGAGAACCCACCAACACGCCAGGGAACCCCACCATGGTGCCAAACCACCTCCACCACTGACCTTGCAAGTGGGCAGGCAGGCTCTCCCGGCTGCGCAGCCTTCTCCTCCTCTGTCGCCCAGCTGGTGGGCGGGCTAGCACTCTTGAGATGCTCAGCCACCTCCGCCGAGCTTGCAGGTGGGCGCTCAGTCTCCTTGCTGCTCTGGCTGGCTATGTTCATGGTACTCCAATCAGGCAGTGGGGAGGGGCGGCGGCGTGAAAGAGCGAGGCAGAGGCTCTCAGCCCGGCCTGATGGAGCAAGAGAAGGGGCAAGGGCAAGGCTCAGCTCTGGGTCCCGCACTCCTCCTATCTCCCCCACACACACCGTAGCCCGCGCTGCAGTGCTGCATCTGCCGAGACCGCATGCTGGCTCCCTGCCGCTACCTCCCATCGCTCCAATCTCTCCGTGGCCGCACCTCCGCCTCCGCGCTCTTCCCGTCATAGTCGTTGGCAGGCGAGCGGCCACCTCTGCTGCCATCATGGAGGTGGGCGGGTACTTCTGGGCCACACCGCTTCTTCCACCACCGCTGGGCGGAGGACCGGAAGTTTTGAAATTCCCACTCGAGTTCAAACTTCTGTGACCTGAGCAGGAAGTTCAAAGGCGTTAGGTTCCCACCCCACCCCTCTGGAGGGTGGCTAGCGTATAGTGGCAGTGGCGAGGAGACCTCCACATCCGTAGGTGGGTTTTTTCCCCCATTTTCCCTCCTCGCTGCTGGGCTCTGGTCTCCTTTGCACCTGCTTCTTTTTTTGGGGTGGGTGTGTGTGATCACTAACCACGGATAACTGAATCAGCAGATAGTGAATCAGCGGAAACAGGGGTCCTACTGGATAGGCTTTTACAGACCACATTAATGCGGTGGACCCTAATATTAAGTTCACTAGGGAAGACACCCAAGACAATAGGCTGGCTTTCCTGGATTGTGCTGTCATCATCAGACCCGTGGCCTGGGAGTAGTTTACAGGAAACCCACCCACATGGATCAGTACTTACTGTTTGACTCCTACCATCCATTACAACACAAATTAGGAGTTAGCAGGACCCTAAACCACAGACAGCATCCTCACCTCCACAGAAGCCAAGAAGAAAGAAGACAGGCATCTGAAGACAGCACTTAAGGCCTGTGGATATCCAAAGATGGCCTTCAACAAAGCAGTGTGTCGACCCAGCAGAACAATGGATCGGCCTGAGACCCAGACCTGATGGAAGAACCTGGTCATTCCCTACATGGCTGGAGTATCTGAGAAGGTTAAAGGGTTTTTTTTTTGGCAAACACCATACCTGTTTATTTCAAACCCACAAACACACTAAGGCAGAGACTCATCCACCCAAAGAACCCAATATTAAAACACAAAAGGAGCAATATAGTATATGCAGTCCAATGCAGTGAGGAGTGTGAAGAGTTTCTCTACATTGGATAAACTAAACAACCATTAAACTGAAGGATGGCCCAACATAGGAGGAGTAACAGCTCAGGACCAGAATCAGCAGTACACCTGCACTTGAAGGACAAAGGGAACTCATTCAAGGAGGAGGATGTACACATATTCGACAGAGAAGATAGGTGGTTTGAGAAAGACATCAGGGAAGCTATTCATGTGAGCATTGAAAACCCTTATCTCAACAGAGGTGGGGTCTCAGGTACACTCTATCTGCTACTTATTAGGCAGTGATTTCAACAATACTTAGACAAGTCAAAAATACTTTATGCCTTCACCACCAAGGCCATAGCCATACTTTATGTGTTTCAGCACTTTAGGCCATTGTTCACCTTAAGGCTATTGAGTCTGTTGTCTACCTAACAAGCTTGTTTAGGCCATTGTTCATCTCATGAGCCTATTTCAGACCAGGGTGACAAGAGGCCAAAGTGGACTATAAAATGAAGGACTTGCAACTACCTTTTTTCAGACTGATGAAGCTGTTTGGATGAGCAGTAAAACGTTTCAATCTCGCAAGAAAAAGAAGTCCACTTGCCATGACTCAGCTTCCAGAGAAACTCACCTGGATGACTGAGAATCTTCACAGACAAGTCACAGAATCTATTTTCAAATTCCTGAGTAACAGAACAGATTTATGTCACATACTTCTTGTTCTGAAAAACAAAATTTGAATATTGTCCCAGATGGTCCTGCGTATTAGGAAAATGATCTAAAGTGTTGCTTACAAGGTCAGTCATCATTAGCTCCAATTAGCTCGTGTAGAATGATACTGTACTCATTATCTGGCCAATGCCTTTGTTTTTACCTTATACTTCAAGGTTCATATCACTTAGTTCGCCTGTCAAGTCAACAAGAAATGCCAGATCACATAACCACTCCTTATCTTCCAACTCTATTTCTGTTTTCTCCCCTGATCGCCAACATTCTACAAGGGCATGGCACTCAAAGAAGGATGTGGTAGAGAAGAGGCCCTGCTAAACAAAGGTATACAGGACCCACCCCACACACGATCTATGAAAATCCGCGATATGCAGAAGCGGGTGGGGGGGGGCTGGGGCTGGGGGGGGCAATTGCGCTGTGCCACTTGCGTTTGCACAGGCGCTTCCCGGCGCTCCGTGGCCAGAAGCGCCTTTGCAAACGCGCGCACCGCTTGCTCCGACTTCCCCAGAGGTCTGGGCAAGTCGTGCGCGATCGGGCAAAGGTGCTTCCCACCGCGGAGCTCCGCGGCCGGAAGCGCCTTTGCAAACGCGCGCACCGCTTGCTCCTGACCTCCCCGGAGGTCTGGGCAAGCCGTGCGCAATCGGGCGAAGGCGTGCGCTGCTTGCTCCGACCTCCCCGGAGGTCTGGGCAAGGCGCGCGCCGCTTGCTCCGACCTCCTAGGAGGCGCGGGCAGGTGGTGTGCGATCCCCCCTCCCTAAAGCCCTTTCCTGGTACCGTGGTACCGCGATATAGCGGGACTGCGGTACCGGAACCGCGAAAGGGTGGGGGACCACTGTAATTATATGTCCTGACTTAACAAATCAACATCCCTCCCACATTTTAACTGCTGAAAGCTATGTAGAAAGCTAAGATGGAGCGGGCCGGAGCTAGCTTGCTCTGTTCTGGAATTCAGTGGGTCAATCTTAAAACATGATCAGAAGGGGCAAGTTAGCCCTACCCTCAAACCAACAGGAACTATGATTTTTCAGGTTCTGACTGTATGGAGAGTCTCATAAAAATGGCCTTCCATTGCAGATTCAGCTCTTCAAACAGGAGTGCTAAAGTGGAGGGACAGGGCTCACCTATTGTCTCTCCTCCTGGATTAGGCTTCATCATTTCATTGGATGCCAGACTAAGCTCCCCAAGTCGGGGAAGTGACTTAAGTTGCCCAAATGGCATCCATATTTTGTAGACCCCAGCCCTGAACTGTGATAGCTACTGAAAGAATATCTTTAAAATGAGTTGCCCTCTAGTCCTTATTGCTTCCTCAGAAGAAAACTGAAGGCTTGTCGTCACAGGACAACAAATTAACTTAAGAAAGGGTTTATGTGTATACAACCCTTTTGTACTGTATACATTTTAGCGTATATGCTCTATGCTTCCTCTATTGTTCACTCCTTCACATCACTCCTAGTCATTCAAAACACAAAAGCCTAGTGCTGGAGAGATGCCATGTAGTTATTGCTTTCATGTCAACCTAGGATTTCTTCACTAGGTTTGATCTGATCCCTTAACGGCTTCAACTTAAAAGGAATTTAGCCTGTGACGTTTCTCTCCCCCCTTGTCGCCATGCCAGGAAAAACTTCACCAGCTAAATTTCTGTTAAAAATTTCCAATATAAATGTAACTATTTGTTGAAATCCTGTTGTCACAGCTCCATTCTCACAAGACTAATGATGTCATCAGCCATGACCTTTTATTGCTAAGTTTCTAACTCCACCAACTTTGGGGATGAGGAATTGTTATGGCTGGAAATTTTCAACACTGGTCCCAGATCTTTCTAAAACAAAGAAGCCACTCTGATGTTCCCTGGGAGTTGTTGTCTTGTTACCCACTAGACTGTATAATGAGCATTTCCCAAACAGCTACAAATCCCAAATAGACCAACAGCTGTCAGGAAGCACCAAGGCCAACTCTTTGCTTCTAAAAGTTGAAATAAGCGGCAGAATATAGCTGTCTCTTAGACCTGTTTCCAGCCACCTTTTAGAATTCTGCCTGGTTAACTTTCGGAAAATGTAGGGAGTTGAAGTACTGTACAAATATGAAATAGCGTGGCAGGGCAGGCTAGGCAATGGAAGAAGCCAACAGCCAGCGGGATCAGATTCTACTTTTGTTTCCTTCCTCTTTCTCTGCAGTGACACCACAGAACACTTATTTATCCTTTAATGTCTAATGAATTGAAGATTAGTTTATGTTGGTTCAGTCAGCTTCTATACCAGTGGTGGCCAAACTTTGGTCCTCCAAATGTTTTGGACCACAACTCCCACAGTCCTTTGTCATTGGCAGTACAGGCTTGGAATTCTGGGAGTTGTGGTCCTGAACATCTGGAGGGCTAAAGTTTGGCCACCACTGTTCTATACAACCATAGTGGATCCTCAACTGGACCCTCTACCACTTAACTAGCTATCTGTCCCAAGGGACCAGCCTCCACTGGCTTTATTATCAATGTTCATATCAGAAGACCACATGATGTACATGAAAAATACTGTTTTGCACTTCAGTATCACCAAGAGACAAGCAATACCTGACATTTAATTCCAGGTGAAACATTTAAATCACATAAATATATTCTACCAAACTTCTTCCCATTTTCCATAGCGAGAATAAAAAAGGCAAACACGTGTTATTCAAATTACAGTAGTTTACAGAGCCAACCACTTAATTTAGTTTCACTACCAAGGAAATAAGAGATGCGCAAGGCAGAAAATCTCCAGTATTTGAAAAGCTGTGGAAATCTCTACAACATTGGAAGTTCACATTTGCCTTACCCATTTCATCGTTTCATAAATCTCAAAGATATGAAATTAATGACACAAGTTCTTCAGCACTATTTACAATTAGCAAGTCCAGCCATAAACCAGATCAGAGTTAATAGGTACAGTATTTGATGCAGTCCCTGTAATCTGTGGCTCAATGTGCCAAGGCAGGTACCAGGAACAAAGACAATCTCAGTGGCCTATCTAGTTATGAAAACACTTTCCTGAGAGTTGCTGATATCTGTGCCCAATATTATTTCAAATTGGACTGGATTGTTATGTAGATGAAGGATAACTAAAATAATGTCATTATTTCAGCATCCAAATTGGCATCTAGAGAGCTTTATTTCAACACCATTCCTCGCTTGGTCTTTGGAAAGGCTGGTCAAAAATGGATTTGGAAAAGGACAAGGGAAGGAATTTTGTAGATACTGTATACTTGTATGTGTGCGATTCCTACAATTGATGACGGTTGCTTTAGGTTAGGATAAACACTACAATCCATTCTCTAATGGGGTGATGGAACCCATGGTCCACAATAGCTTTTGAAGTACAACTTCAGTCACTCTTGACTGATAGGATTTACGAGTTCAAAACCAGGTCATGTTTCTTTCCACTACTCTATAATGGAAAAATACATTTTCTGCAATTTCACATTTTATACTTTAAAGCGGAAAAGAAGCATCTTTCCAAAATGGAAGACAGGGTCACACTATGTATTTTTGTTACATATTAAGACACAGAGATATTCAGTAGGGAGGGGAGATCACATCAGTCAACAAAGCCAAGTGATTCCACAGTGGGAGGAATCACAGAGCTAAGTATCAGTTTCATACACATGTGGCATTTGAGCCTAACAATAGTGGTAACAGTCTAAACATTGTTTTATAGCACATCTGTTTAAAGATAATTTTAGATCTGCTTTAAAGAAAGTGTATGCTTTCAAACTAGTGTCACAGGCAGGACAGATACATAGCTAAGCTTTGATTAGGATGTCATTAATAACCCACCCTTGCTCATGTTTGCAGCAGATACATTATTTTTTTAAACACTCAGAAGTGTTTAAAAGCAAATTACATGGTAATTTGCAAGATGAACATGAAAGCCACCAGAAGTCTCAGAGTGTTTTATAACCCACTTCTTACAAATGCTGTTGGTCCCGAAGGAAGAATTTTGTTTTATAGTGTGGAAACTTAAAAATATATTTTTTGGCATAAGCTTTTGTTGATTAGAGCTTGCTTCATCATATGCACGGCAGTCAAACTTATGTCATTTAAGATGCTGCAACCTTCTTTGCTGTATCTCTACAACAGCCCACAACTGGGATTCCTCTATTAACTTTTATTATAGCTACACAGTATAAAGACTCGTTCTGCTGTTTGTATCAGTTAAATCTTGAAATAAAAACTGGAGAGGACAACAGATCAGGACACAACCTGCTCAACTCCCTCAACAATCCAATGATTTTCTTTCATTTAAAGAGCCTTTAACATTTTTTAACTGGAGGTGATGCTGGTTGAATGAGACACCACTGAAAATCATTCATGGACTTTGTCAAAAATAAAGACAATGTGAAAGAAAATGAGAAACTCTGAGCATCTGAGAATATCTTGAGATATCTATGGAAATCGCATCTCATCACAGCATAACTGGATTTCTCAACTTCATGGATTTTGGCATGAAGACAAATAAGCGTGCAAACAAAATATTAATATATATTGTCAAGTGGCATGTCTCCTGCTGTGGATGTTATGGACTGCTCTGGTTTAATAACAATAGCAGCACTTTCTGCTCTGAATGACATGAACTTGGGTCATACATTGAAATCCTATGGCTTAGCGTAGTAAGCTACACTAGAGTAGCCCAATGAATCCCAGGATTTGGTGAGTTAACACTTTTGTAAGTCACTTTGAGTCAAATGGGCCTTCTCTAAGTGGAACTTGTTATGCTCAAGATGTTGCACCAAGAGTAAACCCATTTAATCAATGGAATATAAGAGATGTTGGTTCACAAAACGCTCAATGAGTCAATGGGCCTACTCTAGTGTGAATTACTATAAACAATAGGATTTCATCCACAGCCTAGGCCAGTGATGGCGAACCTTTTAGAGACTGAGTGCCCAAACTGCAATTCAAAAGCCACTAATGTTTTGCAACGTGCCCATACAGCAATTTAACCTGAATACAGGTGGCTGTGAAGGGGCGATGTCAGGGGCCCGCAGAAAGGGCTCCGAGTGCCACCTTTGGCACCCATGCCATAGGTTCGCCAACACTGGCCTAGGCCTTCTATTGCATCTTTTAATGGCTGGCAAACAAACCCAAACACAATGAGACTAGCTTTGCTTGTCCCCCACATCATTTCTAATTCATACTACTTTCAATAATATGCTATTTTTAAAAATATGTTAAGTGTCAGGCCTCCAACAAGATTCTACAACTTTTCTTCCATTTTCCCTTGCAGAGTTGTGCTATTACTTTTACTTTCATAATAAATGCTGTTTAGATTCAGGTCAGCAGGAATAAACCAGTATTGTTTATCAACACTGAGGTCAACAAGTCACCTTTCATTTTACCAGTAACAATTTATGAAAAAGTTCATCATTTGGACATTTTAGCAGTAAACATTTATGGAAAAGTTCATCATTTGGAGAAGTCAGGCACATAACTCGGCCACACTTTGAGGCTCCTATTATCAATAAATGCCTGAGAGTCATTTGGTTTCCTCACACATTGCTTGTCATTGTGCATTTCTCTCCCTGCACTCTGCAACTTGGGAACTAAAAATCCAATTACATAGATAATATATCAGCATTTATTACCAAATGAGAAATCATTTTATCTCAGTTTGTCATTTTCTACAATAATGAAAACATTTCAAGACTACAAAATCTGACTTAGTTCAACACGATTACTTGGATTAGATTTATGGTAAAACTACAGTGGTGCATACTTCAACAGAGGACTCTGAAATGTTACCTGTTGATACAGGTTGCATTACAAGAGTGGAAATGAAGATACTTGTACTGTCCAAATGGCTTCACAACATTCAGTTTTTTGCCACCAGACCACAGAATATAGGTGCTATACCAGCTTCTTTTTTGGATTAATAATAATCATGTGCCATCAAATCAGCTCTTGACTTTTGACATTCCCAGGGAGAGAATCCAAAGAAATCATTCCCTTCTTCTGGAGGCACCCTAGGACTATGCGACTGATCCAAGACCACACAGGCTGGCTCTGCTTCTAAGAGGCACAGTGGGGAACCAAATGCCCAGCTCTGGCTCAGCATCAAAATGCCTAAACCAACAAACTGTTCAGCAGGCAATTATAATTTATCTTGGATTAGGCAATCGATAATTGAGGCACTACAAGAAGGAAAAGACAGGTAAATTTTGCATTTGTTCTGAGATGTCAGCAAGCAATAACTCTCAGGTAGGCCATTGCTATACTGCACTAAAAATATCTGCTAAAATAAAAGTGTTTGACCCAATAACAAGAGATGACAAGGTCATTGCTCAACACCCACTTCATTTAAGTATTTTTGGGACAGTACCAATACAGTGCTACAAGATGACCTATTCTTTAAGAAAACAGATATACCTGCTCCATTAAGACTTTATGAATTAAATCTCTTCTTAGTTATAGTGTGCAACATGTGATTTTTAAATTCAGCTATTATTCTAAACCACTGGCATACTTATTCAGCCTCTCAATGTCAGTTTCCAATCATTTCAGATACTTCATCAGGCCAAATAAAGTCCTGATTTCATTAGAACAGCACATTTCACTTCACAGCACATGTGACATTCCGATGAGCTTTAAAAGTAGGGCATAATTTATGAAAACAGAACTTGGCAGCTTTAAGATTGTCGTCAATTTGCACCAAGAGTTAATCTTCATCTGCTGAGGATGCAAAAGCAAAAAGTAGAATGGACATGCTGCAGTTATTGCACTCCTGTTCTTTGCTTGTTCTAAGAAAATAAAGCTGGAGCTTTTCTTTAGGAGGTATGGAGAGTTCAAGCTACAGTGGACCCTCGTATAACAAACTTTGTATAACATAGAATCTGTACAACATAAAAAATTCCGGAGATAGGGGAAATTTGCTTAACATAACTGTCTATGGGGCAAATCCGTACAACATAAAAATGGTTGCGATTAGGGATTACTGTTTTCAATGCATTCCTATGGGAAATTAGTATAAAGGAAAATTTGCTTAACATAATTTCATTTGGAATGAATTAATTCCTTTATACAAGGTACCACTGTATTTTGTTCTTTGTTTTGAACCATAAAGAACCAACCAACCAACCTGTATAACTGAAGCCCACTTTGAGATAATAAGTCTAGCACCAAAGCAGCAACTAGAACAGATTATGAATGGTGCAAGTGCAGATTGAAGCAACTAAGGCCTATCAGCAGGCTGTTTTCCCCTTTCAACCGTGATTCTGTTGTCACTTGATGAAGATGCATTCCAGCGTTTTGTTTTGCCCCTCTGAATAAACTTTCATTAGAAATTGTAGACCAAACGATTCACTGAGGAGAGACACAAATGGATGAGAACAGCTAAAACCAAAGATTAATCAGAAACAGCAAAATTATGAAAAATGAGTTGCAACTATCTCTTCACCTGTAGAAGATTATTCAAGATAGTTAAATGCAGTACTTTTAAGCGAATGAACCATCACAAAATAAGCTATATCCCTCTGTACATGATTTTATTATTTACATAATACAATATAGCATAGATGCTGGGTAGCATGATTATGTGCAATACATAAATATGAACTATCTGTACACATTTGTTTATCTAATAACTCAAATGAGGACAAAGTTTAAAGCAAAACCTGATGCTTTTAATGAAGAGAAACTAAGACTGAACACTGCAATTGAAGTCAGAAGTAGTGCCCTATGTATACACAACTATTTACAGATGAAAACAGGCATTACCACTATACTAGTCTAAACTGTTCTTGTTTATATAAAAAACACAAGTTCCATACATCACAAAAAACCTTCCATTATAACACAGAAGTGATATTACCAAACAAGCATCAGTGAAGTATACTGCCTTTTCTAGAGTTGTTATTGTACAATGCTGTAGATAATGCAGCCCATGCAATACACCCAAGAACACTACAGTCCTACACCCAAGTACTATTAAATGATAAAGCAGCCCTCAGAGTGGTTCCAGGTACCACTTAAAAAGTCTACAGCAGCCATATTGGGTATGATTTTCCATGCAGAACGGTGCAGTCTCACTACATCAGAAACTATAAAAAAAAATTAGAGATAACATTCGCTTGAATCCAGAACACATTCAACATAACATGTATATGAAAAATTAAACTCTTGAATACATTTGCAAATTAGATTCATCAAATGCATGGGCTACTTAACAGAGCTGCTGTAGTTAAAGTTTATTAAAAATATGTAGCCTTTTGTTTGTAAACTGTAAAATAAGTCTTGTAGTACTGTGCTGCACAACTTATTTAGCTACGCACAAGTAAGAAGCAGACAAGTCTTCTGTTGTAGACTAGTTCATAAAGTTCTGAAAAATGAAGTCTCATTTGGAAACCAGTTTTCAATAGTTGAGCAATATTTTAATTAGTTCCAATGATTGTACCCTCCAGATTCGGACTTCTTTCCACTAGTAGGTAACCTTAAACTGCAGCTCATGGCACCTGAACACTCGTTCTCTTTTAGGAAGTGGCCTCTTTGCAGCTCAGCTTCAAAATCAACAAATCGTGGAAAATAAGAATAAAGTTTAACTATGGTACAAGTAGACTCATATTTTCCTGGTGTATCTTTTAATCAAACAGGCACGTAGCATTATCCAAGGATGATATACCTCAATTACATTCCCAAAAGGAAATTCTGCTGCAAACATGCAGATTTTATGCATCTGTT
Organism: Phrynocephalus forsythii; assembly: GCA_029282475.1. Lineage (NCBI taxonomy): Eukaryota > Metazoa > Chordata > Lepidosauria > Squamata > Agamidae > Phrynocephalus > Phrynocephalus forsythii. Next base: position 40,737,258 of record JAPFRF010000004.1, read on the forward strand.
TGGCACATGTGAACTAGACAACTCTGTCCTTTGTGCATGTCTGTTTTCCAGTGCAGGTCTTACTCTTTCAACTCATTTGGGGAGGGCATGTACACATTTTAAAGGGCTGTATCTATCCAATTCTGCCTGTAACACCCACAATATCCTAAAATATCAATCAATAAAGACAGACTAAAGTAAAACTCTGGAGAACATCAAAGGAAAATGGCCATGCATCTGCTCTTTAATGTTTTCCTAGGATATTTTAAAATAAAAACAAAGGAAGTCAGTCTTTTCACCAAGCAGGTTAGTTTATATTCTCTGGATTTTTTCAGCCACAACAACTGGATTCTCTTTCCTGATTTTTGCTGCAGCTTCTGCTTTGTAATCATATGGGCAGTTGTGCTTGTCAGAATAACGGTGAAGTCCACAGAACAGATTTCCACATCGGCAATCAAATCCTGTAAAAATATAGAAGCATTATCATGAACTATCAGAAGGTAAAGATTTCCTAACAAGAAACCTAAATGAGGAAATTCATTTTTAAAAAAGCTATTTCTCATATCCAAAGCTTTATTGCTTCCCTGATATGCAAACCCTAATAAGGAAATAAATTCTCAATTTTATATTTTTTATTTATTTTAGAGTATTTTTATCCCACCTTTCTCTTTGGAAAAGGACTTGCTATTACAAAGCTCAAAACATACCTGTAAGGCCAACCTTCTTTCTGCACATAAAACATCTGTTCTTCTTTGGTTTGGGTATTTCAGGTGTTTTCTCTTCATTCTGAGATGTACTAGGTTGACTAACTGTAGGACTTGGCTGAGTAACAACTGGAAGAACAACCCCCCAACCCCAAAGTTCATTAGAAGTACTCTGGTGGTTAATTCAAAGTCATTTAATCTCTAATGTTTTTTCATACACAAACATTCTATGGCATAACCATGTTTAAGAAGTCCAGCTGTACTAAAATTTCTGAAAACCAGATAAAGACACTACCTGATATGTAATCTTTCCCAGACATTCAGGGTTGGCCCTCACCAAAAAGCAACATATGCCATCACTTTAAAAACCCTTCTGTGTACAGATAAATTCCTCAGATGTAGCTCCTTTCTGATCTCTCTCCCACCACCTCAAAACAGCTTAAGAGAACTTACAGAGACATTTTATATGCCCCCCCACAGTTCCAAAAGTTGTAGATGCTGATTTTCTAGAGCAGGAATGGACAATTTCAGTAGATACTGGGACTTCTGACTTTTTGTTGGACCTGTTCCAATCTCTATTACTGCCAGAAAAGTAAATTTCCCCTTCCTATCAAAATGGAAGCCCCTGGAAGCTTCAAAAAATGTAATTTCTTTGGCTTTGAACAAAAACAAACAAACAAAATTATATTGTTAGGGAAATAAAAAACAGGCCAGAGGATACAATTTTACACAGAATAGAATTGGTCCCCTGTAGTGGTTATAACATTAGCCTACAATTCAAGAGGCCTGAGTTCAAATCCACTCTGCATGACTTCAGCAGTCAGTCTCTCAATCGGGCCAAACTTGCAAGGACAAAGTTTGGGGTGGGTTATCTACATTACTTTGCACTCACCACAAGGGAGGCAAGATATAAATGCACCTGATAATTATACTCCAATTTTCTCCCCTTATTATACTATCTATTAATCTACTATCAAGAATACATATTTTATTGAATGGGAAACACAGATTATATTTATCTTCTTGGGAAACACAGATTATATCCCCAAACTCTTACTAAACCCATTCTGGATCAAAACCTTTTTAACACACAATGCTGCTTGTTTCTATACCACCCGTGATTCCAGTGTACACCAGTGATTGTGCTATTACAGTTTTTACATTTTTTCCCTTCTACATGTAGATTTGGCAATGATACATGAAAATGTCACCCTGACACATTAACCAAGCTGTACTTCAACTGGTCTGTATTTGAGATGGCTTTTGCATGTAGTATTTTTATGTGAACAACCTGTCCAGATTCATATGGCTTCAAATTAAACCACATGACACTATACCCAAAGAGAAGCGTTTCAAATTCCAGAGCTAAAAAGGCAAAAAGTTGGGGAACAAAATTAAGCACTAACAAGAGCATTCTGTAATAAGAGCTCATTCAGCTTTTCCAGACTATGTTGTCCTAAGATATTTTGGACTACAAGTCTGACAGGCCACAATAAACACAACTGGTGGTCAGACATGTGAATTGTAGTCCGGATGAATTATTCAAACGATATGTTTACTCATTGCTAGTCACTTAGCACAAACTAATGCATTCAACAGTGGAAACATGTACAAGCACAAACATACATGCAAAATACCTAATAAATTTGAGTCCTATGAACCTGGCAATACCTAAAATATTTTACTAGTGGTTAAACCAAAACAGTTTTTATTAATGCCTGAAATGCATTATAATTACAGTTAATAAGCATCTGCGAGTCACATCTCTCCAGACACTTTCAATTTGAGCTGCACATAATAATGAAGGAAAAGGCAATAACACTGGACTACAGATATTTACCAGGGGGCACTGGTGCAGGATTAACAATCCCCTGACAGAAGAGGATTAGCTGCAAGTGAGAAACATTCTGTCCTCGTATTTTGAATGCTATGTTGTTTTTATTTGTGCTGAGTTTAAAGCAATGTAATCTCTCACATGTAGCATCCAACTGTTAAGCCCATTCTAGCAGCTTATTCTGCTGCTTGTGTTGCACAGCCCTTAGCTCTTTTCAGTCAATGCTGGGACACTGGTGCTAATTACTTTACCACTTCTGTATATGATTTTTGGTGCATCTATACTAGTTGGAAAATATGCATGTCAGAGGCAGAAGCTTCTTTTCTGGGAAATAACCATTATGTTAAATTATGGAGGCATGAATTCTGCACATTGAAAATGAAACTGGCATTAAATTTGTCAGACTTCTGTATACAATAGCAAATTGTCAGAAAAAAACACTAGAAAGATAAAGCTTTAACTAACAAACCTAATTTAAAGATCATCAGATTCTTCAGAGATCTGAAGGAACTTCTATAACTTGCGATTTGATATATAGTGTAATGAAATACTTCTTAAGACATCTAAAGCACTGAAACACACTCAGCATTTCATATGACATGAATTAAGCAGCTCTTGCTCATGTGTCTAGCAATGCCAACATGTTTAAAAAAACGGAAGAAACTGGGTGTTAAAAATAGTATACTGATCATATTTTACTGCATAACTTTCATTTACTTGTAAAAAATCAAATATGAAGGAAAAGTATATATTTTCTCCCTAGTTAGAGAAGACTAGGACATGCCAAGTCCTACTGAACTAACTGCACTCAATTACTTTTAAAAAGGCATACCTGGCTCTGTTGTCTCTGTTTTCGGAGTTACTTTCTCCTCTCTTGAAATGCTCATTTCTGTCATTTGCTGTGTTACAGGCAAGGCGGCAACAGGCACATTTCTGCTTGCATTCAGTGAAATGAAAGAAATCTGTTAGTGCTGTTAGGAAGACTACTGTCCTATATGGCTGAAACGTAAAAACCCTGTCCTCACTTCAATTGCTGTTACTAAATTCACTGGCCAGAATCCTACTGGAAGTCCACAACAGAGTAGACCTAAGGAATATTATGCAAATGCTGGTTCATCATTCCCAAATTGATTTGATTGGTCTATGCTATTTGAAACTGTCAATAGGATTTAGGCTACTGGCAATAAGATTTGATGTAGCGGACTTCTAACAGCCAAGTGCCTTTTAAATGTAGTTTTCAGTGATCTGAATTATGACCAAATTCATTTTGTCATTATTGCTGCAATTAAAAAGTCCTTGAACTTTGTAATCAAACTGTGGATACTTATCTTGGTAAACTAACCACATTACAAACAATTGCATCAGGGCAAGAACTTCCCTTACACAAACTCAGATTAAATTCATTTCAGCCTTACTCCATTATTCGGGTTTTTAGTTACCTTGGTTTGTCAGATGTGCTGCCAGCAGCACCTTCACAGTTGTTTAGACTAGTATCTGCTCTCTGTACAGATGTAGAATCTGAGGTAGGGCTGTTTGAACCACTTGATGTTCCTGAAAAGAGAGCAAATACAAAAGCATTTTCATTATAAATGCAAAATTTGCAATACAGTTATAGATGTTAAATGGTGCTTCCAAGCCTAACTAGTTAGAAATCAAACTATAAAAACACAAAAATTACTCAACGTTTGGGAAGGCTAGAATAATACAAGACTTCACTCAATTGGTAATGTTTAAAAGCTGACTATATTTCAGTATGCCATATCTGTTATGCTTCTCCTGTACGTACCCATCGGACTAATCCGGCCACTATTTTGCTGTCTCTGAAGATGTTCTTTATAGCAGACTGAACACATTCCATTAGTTCTAGGGTTCCCATAGAATCCACATCCTGTGCTGCACAGCATGGGCCCTGGGGTCTGGTTGGTCTCCTGAGCCATCTTGTGCTGTTGGCAAACAAAGAAAACACTACATCAGGAGCTGGCACACGATCTAAGTTTCCTTCAAGTGGCCATTAGAAATGTTAACATTACAGCATCACCATCATATACACACAAAGAATGTGTAGAGTAAAACAGAATCTGGAAGGTTAGGTCACCAAAAGAGAGAAAAAAAGAGAGACTGGAAAAGATCCTGGCAGACAAATATTTTAAAGAATACAAGCAACAATGACTTTTAAAAACCTTTTTTTAAAGGCACATCCATTTTCCAAATTCAGAAGGACAAAAAGCTGCCCAAGTGCTCTTTTTTTCCAAATAATCATATTGGCAGGGTTGAGTGGCATGCATTCAAAATTCCTGAACTTTAAACTGTGGCTGAAGGGAAATAAAGCAGCTCCTTGCTCAATGCCTTTCAGCTCAGATACTAAATGGTAACCCACGTATGGTATGGAATGGCTATACATCAGTCTCAATTCACCTTCTCTCACAAATGCCTTAGGTAAATACAGTGGACCATCGTATAACAAGCGGTTTGTATAAGATAAAATCTGTACAACAAAAAATTCCGGAGATAGGAGAAATTTGCTTAACAGATCGTCTATGGGGCGAATCCGTACAACATAAAATGGTTGCAATTAGGGTTTACTCTGTTTTCAATGCATTTCTATCAGAAATTTGTATAAAGGAAAATTTGCTCAACATAATTTCATTTGGATTGAATTAATTCCTTTATACAAGGTACCACTTGTAATGGAAAAGATCCTTTAGAGCTTTTATATTTAAAATGAATGAATGTGCACACAGATACCAATGCATTTTACTCATGCAGATGTGTTCAAGGGCATATATATTTTGATGACATCTGAGTGCATGTTCCATTGCTAGAACCTTCAGTGGCTGAAGTTTACACCTGTACTCAGACACTTGTCAGATTTATGCCTATGGGTTATGAGTGGCAAGTAACTATTGCCTTCCACCTGTTTCCACATATGATGCTCTTTGTTTCAGTGTGGAGAAAGACTAGGCTGCAAGCTGGGAGTGGGGGAGATAAGATACCTCTTTTTGTTTGCTGTTTCTGGAAACTGAAACTTTAAGAGCAATACTATAAACTGGAAATATTTTGCAAGTCTACGAGTGATGTTCATCCATATTCCTGTACCATTCAGGGTCTTTGTCCAAAGGCATGAGACTACAACCAGAAAGTACAATGAATTATTGGTTAATCTGCAATCGAGAATACACACAAATGTAACCTCAGTACAGTAATCCCCGCTTATCACGGGGGTTAGGGACCCAGCCCAACCTGCGATAATGGAAAATCTGCAATATGTGGGTGCTGGGTCAAGTCGGAACTGGGGGGCCTATCTGGGGCCTCCTACACTTACCCCAGGCCTGGCGCTGCTCCAAACGGGCCTCTGACCGGCTTCCTGGAGGCCCGGAAAGCCCATTGGAGGCCCATTTGTGGCAGTGCCAGGACTGGGGTAAGTGCAGGAGGCCTCAAATGGGCCCTTGAAGCTTGTCCCAGGGGGGCTTTGTTTCATATACTGTGGTCCCACAGCATATGAAATGCGAAATGATGGGGGATGACTGTATCTCAATTATTTTCCTAGTCTGAATCCAAAACTAGACTTACAAACTAGGATATTAACATCCATAAGTAGTCATTCAACATGTTCTCTAGTTCAGGGATTAAGTCGATCCATGTGATATACTTGTCTTTTTTATATGTACTGAACTGACCGAACATAACGTACTTAACTGCCTCAATATACATTTTATAGGATCAAAATTATTCAGCTCAAGAATTTAGTGCAACTTGTTAGAAAAATTGTTGGATTAATATTCATTATGAGAAGTTACTCATTTGATTGTAACTCAGATAAATACTATGACATTAAAGAAAACTAATCCTTCCTAACTGCAGAATTCTCTTTGTTTTTGCATGATGCTGATAGCTGAAGCTTAACATTAACAACTCAATTACATTACTGAATAATCAAAGCCAAGGCAAAGAGGCTGGAATAGCATCTAAATCTTCTCTTTCCAAGGGCTTCATTTTAATTGCCCATAGAGTGGCCTAACAAAAATATCACAGTGTATACACTGGAAAACCCTTAAAAATGCATGTTTTATTTCATTTTAATATTGGGGGTTGTAAGAATTTTGCTTTATAGAAGCTAAGACCACTGATTGTTATAATCAAGTGACAGGCATAGTCAAGTAATGTTAACCCTGACTGGCAGTTGTTCTCCAGGGTTTTAAACTGAAGTCTTTTCAGACCTATATGGATTCAACATGCATTCTGCACTACAAAGCATGCACAATGATAGGGAGTATTAACCCCCTCATAAATCTCTTCAGTGTTGCAATCATTTTCATATCAAATCTGAGAACTGTCTCAAAAACACCTTCCTTCAAAATGGCACAAGAGATATCTGCAGGGACTATTACATACACAATGAATCACTGTTCTGGAATAGTTATTCGTCTTTTAAAGACCTGTTCAAAGCAGACAGAAAAAAGGATTTGTTCCTTTTATCTAAATGACAGCAGGACTTGCCCAATAATTTTCAGTGAAAGCAGTTTGCAAGCTTAGAAACATGTTCAGTAGAGGACAGCTAATCATTTTATACTGGCTCTAGTTTGTCATTTTTGTATTGCAGGTGCAATTACAATTATAGGTGCTTTTAAAATGTAGATTTAATATAGAGAACATATCAAATCTTTTAAAACATCTGTAAAACAAATATAATTTTAGAGCTAATATAAAATGATTAGCTTTCAATACATGACATTAAAATGCTAAATCATTGCACTTTCCCTTCAGTTAAAACTCTGAAATGATATCTTTGCTATCATTATAGGAGAAAAAAACCTGCCATTCCTGCAAATGATTGTAGTAATAAAAGTCCACAAATTGTATGTGGCTGAGCAAAAGCTTTCATTGCAGTTTTTGCTTGTAGGCAGCTCAATGTACCAGTTGGGGCTACAATTTAATGTCATGTTATCTACTATCCCACAGCTCACATGTTCAGATTTTCACTGGAATGCTAGATCCTAATACCATCACATGTGTGTCCGCTTGCTTTAATATTTCTCAGAAGCTAAGGTCACATGGGTGAGTGCATTAGCTTCCGCCTGTCACAAGGCTGCAATGTGACAGGCTGAGCTAGAGGCTCAGACAAAACCTCGTCAACAGGAACCTCTGAAATCAGCTTCTATTTATATCTCTAAAGGCAGCCCAGCTTTGGTACAGCCCATAGTATTGAAACACACACACACACACACACACACACACACACACACACACACACACACACACACACACACACACACACACACACACACACACACACACACACACACACACACACACAGGAACGCCAATGAATGTGATTTCTGAATGCTCAAGGATAAAAAAAAATGCAGACTGATAACTAGTGAATTTACTGGAGTACTGTAGCTGTAATTCCTTTCTATTTCAACTTTGAAGAAGACCAGTGAGGACAATAAACTAACAAAGGGCCAAATATATACCCAGTGTGATATAGTAGACTGAATGATTGGACTGGGACTCTGGAGAACAGGGTTTGAGTCCAAGCCCAGCCATGGAAACTACTCATTAAATACAGTGGTACCTAGTATAAAGGAATTAATTCGTTCCAAATGAAATTATGTTAAGCAATTTTTCCTTTAAACAAATTCCCATAGGAATGCATTGAAAACAGAGTGATCCCATTTTTATGTTGTACGGATTCACCCCATAGGCGATTATGTTAAGCAAATTTCCCCTATCTCTGGATTTTTTATGTTGTACAGATTTTATGTTATACAAACTGTTTGTTATACAAGGGTCCACTGTATTTTGAAAGCCCAGTTTGGGTCTAAAATGCTCCCAAACAATTATCACCTACTAGATTAGATCTACCTCTCCAATACACATCCCAGTGCTCTAGATGCCCTTTAATGACCCGCTATTTTAATTCCTCCTCTTTTACTAAAGATGGCAATAACACAATGCAAAAACAAAATCCCTTGCTAAATCCAACTACAGTACTGTATTTGTACATATAGAAGGGCTCCATAAACACTCAACTGCTGCTTGTACAAAAGTCACAGCTTCAGAATGAAGTAATAGTTCTGTCTAAAACACCTATTAATTTCATGGCAAGAAGGCACAACAGAAAATAATGAACTAGAAGTACATTTTATAGGCCACTGTTATACCAATGAATTGGTTAACGTTTTCAGAAGCCGAATTTACAAAAAGAACCAAGTCATAATGGATCAACAACTCCTAAGAGACTGCAAGGAAAATGGTGTGAAAGTCGCTGGCCGACCTACATAACAGTACAATACTTTTAAATCCAAATATCTATTTTTACAAGGCGCATACTGGAAACCCAACTCAGCTAAACTCGAATAGGTTTAGAAAGCAAATAGCAGGGTCAGAAGTTGCAGCAAATTTCGAAGTGTATGCGCGTGTGCTTGGGGAGGAGGGGATAGGTGGATAAAAGAGGGCAAGAAAGCGGCGAGAAACAGACGGTTTGGGCAGTGGCCACCCCTGAGGCCAGTCAAGCGAGAGAGACAAAGAAGAAGCGGCTGCCAACCGTGCAAGAGAGCCTGGAGAAGCGGAGGCGGGGAGGCCAAGGACTCGGGGACATAAAAGGCGTCGAGGGGGAAAAAAAGGAAGAGAAAATGGCAGGCGGCGAGAGTTGGGGCGGACTTCCAGCGCAGAACCGCCCGGGCGGGAGAGGGTTATAGACGGGGTGGGGGTGGGGGGAGAGAGAGGGAACGAGGCAAGGGGGCCGGGCTCCATTTCGGCCCTCCCCGATCTCTACCCACCCAGCTGACAAAACACACACCGAGGCCTGGGGGCCCTGGTGAAAGGAAAGGGGAAAAAAAAAAACCACTGAGTCATGGCAAGGCCAAGCCCGCCTCGGGAAGCCGCACGACGACGACGACGATCATCATCATCATCATCGCCGCCGCCGCCACCCTCTCTTCTAGGTCAACCCACCGAAGAGCGAGCGCGGGCAAGAAGACACAAAAGGCACACGACGACAACCCCCCCCCCCGCGACACACACACACACTTTCCTGTTCAGGCACGGGAAGGGGGGGGGAGGCTTGCGCCCGGGGTGGGGAGGAAGAACAACAGCCAAGCCAAAACCCCACGCAAGAGCTGGGAAGCGGCGGCGGAACCCCATTGTCTCCCGTCCACCTCTTTGTTTCTACTTTCCCCCATCTCTCTCCTCCTTCCACTAATTTTGTTTTTGGGAAAAGCCTCCCTCTTATTTCTTCTTCTGCGCCCCCCCCCCGCAATTCGGAGCACTGTGTTATTTGTGTGTGTGTGTGTGTGTGCAAGTTGTTGTGGGGGGAGGACGAGACGGGGCACCACGATCCCCATTTCTTCCTCACGCAAGACACGAAGGCCGAGCGGCCCCGCGGCCCTTTTGTCTTCCTTTCTCGCCAACCCCACAACGTCCCTGCTGAGGGAAGGGGAGGCCAAAAGGCGATTCCCCCCCCCAAAAAAACCGTTCCTCTCACACGCATCCTCTCCGACCGACCGACCCCCCCCTTGCCGGAGCGAGGCCCCTCCACGCAGCCATCCCGAAGCACCGTTTGCCCCCACACACGTCTCTCCCACCCCCGCCGTGCTGTATGAGAAAAACGGGGGCGAAAGAGAGGACAAAGAGCTCCCGTCTTCCACCCCCTCCCAGCCCTCGGCCTGACATTATGGGGAGGAGGAAAGAGCTCCCCCCCCTCCAGGGTTTCTAGAGGGCCTCGCCACTCACCCGCTTTTGTTCGGTCTCCACGAGAGTCCTACGTGCTGAAGAAAGGGGAGAAAAAAAGAAAGGGGGAGGACGGGAGGCGCCGCTGTCCGGGCTCGCGCGGGCAAAAAGGGGGTCCCGGAGCCGCTCCAGCAGCTGCTGCCGCCGCCGCCGCCGCCGCGACTGCTTCCTTCCTTTGTTCCAACAGCAGGAGGAGGAGGAGGAGGAAGGAGGAGTTGGTGCTGGTGCTCCTGCGCGCGGGAGGAGGAGGAGGAGGAGGAGGAAAGAGGAGGAGGAGGGGGGGGAGAGAGCGAGAGGAAGATGGTTTCTCGCCGCGCGCTGGTGTAATGGCGGCCGTCGCGCTCCCGCCGCTGCTGCTGCTGCCAGCCTCCAGGCCCTGAGAGAGAAGAAAGACCGCCCCTCACGCACGCGCGCGCGCGCGCCAACGGCCCACTCGCCGAGCGGGAGGAGCGCCCGCCTGCCCGCCCGCTGGCGTCGGCAGCTCAGACGCTCTGAGGCAGCGAAGGAGGGAAGGAAGGAAGGAAGGAAGGAGGCCGCGCGGCAGCTTAAGAACCGCGCCGGCTGGCGCGCGCTCGTTGGCTGACGCGCGCGTGCGCGCACTCTCTCTCTCTCTCTCTCTCTCTCTCTCTGTCCCCCCCTGCCCGGATGGGAACCACTTACTGAGGAGGGAGGAGGAGGAGGAGGAGGAGGAGGAAGGGGGAGCCTAATACGTCATCATGCCCACCCCTCCCTTCCTCTTTCTCTCTCCCCACCCCGTTTGGCTCCTGGCGCGCAACAGGGAAGAAGAGGCAGGCGGGCTGGGGGGGGGGGAGGGAGGGAGAAGGAAGAGAGACGTGTGCCGAGAGGGACCGCGCAGGCGCCGCCTTGATTGTAAACCGTCACCGTCGACGTCACTGTCGCCCCGTTTGCCCCCCGCCCAACCGTGTTTGCTTCCTTTTCCCCAACCGACCCCGCCTTCAAAGCCCGTCGAGGGAGGGAGGGAGGGAAGGAGGGCGCGTGAGACGGGTAGGGAGGGAGTGTCCTGTCCTGTACTTAGAGGGAAACGCTTGGCCTTGAACGTTGGTGCTGTTCATTATTTTGTATTTTTATCGGGAACTTTAGATGAGGACCTGGAGGCACGAGGTGTGGTTGTGGGTGGTGGGGTTTCAGGGAGCGAGAAGGCAGAGAGCAAAAGGCATTACGTCTTGCCCAGTGGACCTCCATGGACTTCCAATATGTAGCCTGCATGCTGTAGTTCAAACTAAACCGCCCAGAAGAAATTACAGTGGACCCTCGTATAACAAGCGGTTTGTACAACATAAAATCAGCACCACATTAAAAATTCCGGAGATAGGAGAAATACTCTGTTTTCAATGGATTCCTATGGGAAACTTTTATAAAGGAAAATTTGCTTAACAGAATTTCATTTGGAACGAATTAATTCCTTTATACCCGGTACCACTGTACTTGAAATGGTACCGGGAGGTATATAAGCCGAACGCTTTGCTTTTGCTTTTCTTTGCCCTGGCGGCGTTGGTGCTGCTCGGGCTGATTTGCAACCCCATAGGATCGCATTCCGCCTTTGGACTGTGGAACACGTTTAAAACCTGCTCAGGAGGCAGTGTTCCGGAATAGTTTGGCCCAAGGAGCCCTGCGCCACGTGGCTGCTACGCACCCTGGACAATCATTCGTCCTTTTCCAAAGGAGTAGCCATGTTAACCTGTTGAATGAAAAACAAATACGAGTTCGTGGCATCTTGATGACGGAGACGTTGACTGCAGCGGGAGCCTTCCTGGTATTGCTTTATAGGTGTTTTCCAAATCGACGTGATAGTACAGTATGTGAAATATGCTGCTGGTGTTTCCTTTATTCCTTTGAAATAAGCAGAAGCAAGCCAGAAACTAGAACTGATGGCATTTGCTCTCCAGCGACACCTGAGCAGCTCCCTCCCTACCAGGTGCTCGTGTGGGTGACTTGTGCCGGACTCGGGAGCCTAAAAGGTATTCCAGGGTGTTTTAAAGACCTGACCAAACCCCTGTCCTCAATGTTGTAATCCAAAAAGGCAGGGGTGGATGAGTGCGAGAAAGAAGACTGAAGCTCCAGCGATTGAATTACAGCCGTCTTAAGCAGTTTCAGATTTAAGAAATCATAACCAGTGCCAATGAAATTAAAAACTGGTTTTCTTATCATGGCCAGCTGGGAAGTGAACTTCAAAAAGAGGAGGAATAAAAAAGAAAAAGGCTGGTCTCTCAGCTGAGCCCATGGAGAAGGCTTTCTTTTTCTGCATCCTGTGCAATTTGTGGAATTGTTACTCAAGAAGATGGAATGCTCTTCCAGTTTTTATGTCATCCTCAGAGCTTATGGGAAGTATTTCAGATCCTCACTTGGAACTGTTCCTTCTGTGCCTGTTCCGTTTAGTGTTCATTGAACACACACAAGTGCCTGTTTTATGCACATTTGCCATTCCATTTACAGTACCATTGCTCTCTGACCCCACTTCTCTGCTCCTGTGTGCCTAGCTGGTCCCAGAAGAAAAGGCTCAATTGACCTCAAACCACAACCATTTCCAATTAGCTGGAAAGGACACTGATAAACAGTGGCTTCAAGAAACTCGGCTTTCCCCAATTAATTATTCATGGCAATTTTTCTGTACTATAATAACATCTTTAATGATGATGATTTTTTTAAAAGAAGGGCTCAGTTGATATTTACAGTGGGATTACTTTTGGTGTTACTGTTAATTTTCTTTTTCTTTTGGTTAAAGGGAAGTAAAAACATTTATTCAAGGGTTATTAATTAGATTTGCTGTTTTCCTAAATGCATACCTAGGATCCTTTTCCAAGGAGAAAAACAGTAAAATACTCAAAAATAAAAATAAATACCTCTTCTATTTTTGTGCAAGGCACTTATACATCTGTTTATGTTAATGTATGTAAAGGCTCTGTGACCCTCTTTATTTTTGCAACATGGAAGATAGCTTTGTTTGGATAAATACTGTAATTTATTTTTCATTGCCATGATGATTATTCAAAAATAATCTGATAAATACCCCACAGCCTTTTCTAGAGCCATTTGTCTTGTTTTGCTTCTGTACATGCAAATAGTGCAAAGTTGGTACCACATGTTCACCACATGGGGTATAATGATGGGGCCTGGGAGTTTTATTCCACACAGTTATGTTATTCTTGTTTAAGATAGTATAGTACTATCAGGATGCTAGTGTTTGAAAGTACTGTATGTTTTTGGTTGCTTGCAGTGGAGTTGTAATGAATAGATGTGTGGGCCTTGAACTTCCTACTCCAGCCAGCAAGCTTGAGCTGCTGAGATGTAAACACTGATAAGCCAGCTGGCTCTTTCACTCAACCAGTCAGGCATTTTCACAGGAGGAGGTGTCTTTCCCAAGGAGAGTGGTAAGAGAGAAGTTTTTAACCTGAGGCCAGCTGTTGTGAGTGTGCATAAACAGCACTATACAGGACCCAGTGTCCGCGGGGGATCAGTTCCGGGACCCCGTGGATACAGAAATCCGTGGATAAGAGCTAACACTCTTATCCTGGGTGGCAGTGGTGGGCGAGGATGGGGGTGAACAAACATCAAAGGACCATCCCCCCTCCTTCCCTGCAACCCCCATTGGCCCCTGTCCATTGGCCCCAGTTGTGGTGGTGGCGGTGGAAGAGGCACCTGTGTGGACCTGTGGATGCCTGCGGGTGGCTCTGGTACCTTTCTGGTATATGAAACACTGCTACAATTTATTTATTTAGAATGGCATACAGTTTTAAGCCAGAAAATTTCTATGTCTCTGGTGCACCTGAGATATTCATTTATCCTGCTGTTTGTACTTCAGATCTTCTTGTTAATTTCTTCATTTGTTCCCTTCAACTGTATGATACTGTATAATGCTAATCACGAGTAGACCTGGTTTTGTTTCTTGGGTATCTTGTACATTTTGTTTGGCTGACAGAACTTGCTTTTTTTGTAATGTTTTCCATGTCTGTTGTTTTGCCTTGTGCTCTGCTTTATGTGATTGCCTATATCAGTCCTTTGGGAGCAAAAGAAAGTATGTCTTGATCATCCTCAGTCAGTTTGATCAGTTTAGCAGTGCCTCGGGTGGGTATGTGATGCAGTGGTAGAAAACTAAATGTGCTGCTTATATATTGCCCAGAAGTGCTTTAAAGTAACCATGTTAACCATGGTTTACAATTATAACTATTGCCCCCCGCCAGCAAGTTAAGTTTACTGGAAGGATGGAGTGCCTAGGCTACCTGAGTCATAGAAATCGAGCTCAGGTCATGGGTAGTAGAATCTCTAGTACTGCAGTTTAGCTGCTGTGCCATGAAGCTTCTGGTTCAGAATGGTCATGTGGGGTCACTTTAGAGTGAAGGGGGCCACTTTGGGCTTACGCTGCAGAATGACATTGGGCAGCAGAGCTGGGTTATTTATTTATTTATTTATTTATTTAGGAGTATTTTTACCCTGCCTTTCTCTTTGGAAAAGGACCCAGTACAATTAAGACATATTCAAGTTTAAGAACAAGGAATTGAGGGGTATTTTACAGCATTAGAAGGTAACATTAAAACTAAAAGAGAACACGAGCAGTTAAGAAAAGAGTATAAATTCCACGCAATCATGTACGGTAGACCATAAAAGTTATGAGGGATGGGAACTAACAATTGATAACGTAGTGTCAATGAAATCGCACAAAGATAGATATAAACACAAAGTTATAAATTATGGCCAAGACGTACCAAGCATTTGAGGAGAGTTTCCCAGACCACCTTAACCTTTTATCTTCTGAAGTTTCTCTGATTGTCCCAGCTTTGCTGAGCAGTCCTTTCTGAAACATGAGAAACAGACAACTGTCTGCAACCTTGAGAGGCAGGGTAGATGGAGACAGAAAAAAAAAAGGAACCAAGGACGATTGCACCATTAAACGACAAGGTGTAAAAGGTAAAATAGCAAGTATACAAATATTTTAAAAAGAATGTGCAGTTCTGTCCTCTGCTTCTGGTGGTCTCCCACTCACACGAGGCAGGACAGAGAAGGGGATGTGTGGCACCTGCATACCTCTTGCCTTGGAAGTATCCGATCAGCTATCAGCTTTTTCCTGCCAGTCTTCTCAAAGACACACAGCCTTCAAAAAGGGAGCAAAAGAAAGTCAGATAAGCCACTACAATATTCTCCCATTGTATGAGACAAGATGGAGGGGAAACATCAGTAGCTCAGTTTGTTGAAATGTATTTTCCTATACATTTGCCAGACTTGGCAAACTCTGCAGAATTTCAAAACAAAAGAAACATCAAAGCAAGCTTTTGAATTTTTACATTGTGTAACATCAGTATACTGTATCAGGAGACAGATATATTCTTATGAAGCAGAAAAGTTTGCAATATTTTTACTCTTACTAAATAAACGGTGTCAGTGTGACGTTACACACATAATCAGAGATCACCCAGATTCGTCCGTACCTTGATGGTGACTCCCTTCAGAGAGTTGTGCAAGCGATGGTCATCTTGAGGATTGATTACTACAATGCTGTCTACATGGGGCTTCCCTTGACCCTTGTCTAACGACTGCAGCGGGTACAGAATGTGGCAGCCAGATTGGTGGTTGCCACGGGTCGCTTTGACCACATCACACCTGCACTGGCTACCCATTGCCTCCCGGATAAGGTTCAAAGTATTGGTTTTGGTTTACAAAACCCTCCATGGCTTGGGGCCTGAGTATCTGGCAGAGAGGATCTACAAAAGGTCAGTGATGGCCTAACCCACCAGAGCATGAATAACACAAGGATTGGAAACCTCTGAAAAGTATAAGCATGCATATGTACTCAGTACTTGGTTTGGGCCCCCTTTGCATCAATTACTGCCTCAATACAGTGTGGCATGGATGCTATCAGCCTGTGGCACTGCTGAGGTGTTATGGAAGACCAGGATGCTTCAACAATGGCCTTCAGCTCTGCTGCATTTTTCGGTCTCATGTCCTTTATCTTTCTCTTGGCAATGCCCAATAGATTCTCTATGGGGTTCAGATCTGTAGAGTTTGCTGGCCAATCAAGCACAGTAATCCCATGGTCACTGAGCCAGGTTTTGGTACTTTTGGCAGTATGGGCAGGTGCCAGGTCCTGCTGGAAAATGAAGTCAGCATCCCCATAAAGCTCATTTGCAGAAGGAAGCACGAAGTGCTCCAGAATCTCCTGGCAGACAGCTGTGTTGACCCTGGACTTAATGAAACCCAGTGGACCTACACCAGTGGATGACATGGCTCCCCAAATCAAGACTGGACTTTAAGCATTGTGCATTGTTTGCCTCCCCATTCTTCCTCCAGACTCTGGGCCCTTGGTTCCTAAATGAGATGCAAAAGTTGCTCTTCTCAGAAAAGAGGACTTTGGACCTCTGAGCAACAGTGTTCAGGAGTGGCTTGACAAGAGGAATGTGGCATTTGAAGCCCATGTCCAGGATCCATCTTTGTGTGGTGGCTCTTGATGCACTAACTCCAGCCTGAGTCCACTCCTTGTGAAAGTCCCCAACTCTTTTGGATGTTCTTTTCCTGACAGTCCTCTCCAGGCTGCGGTCATCCCTGCTGCTTGTGCGCCTTTTTCTTCCACACTTTTCCCTTCCACATAACTTTCTATTGATATGCTTTGATACAGCACTTTGGGAACATCCCACTTCTTTTACAATCTGTACCTTTTGGGGCTTTCCCTCCTTATGGAAGCTATCAATTATGGTTTTGTGCACAACTGTCAGGTCAGCAGTCTTTCCCATGATTGTGATTCCAACTGAACCAGCCTGAGAGACCATTTAAAGGCCCAGGAACCCTTTGCAGGTGTTATGGATTCATTAGCTGATTGGAGTGGGACACTTTGACCCTAGAATATTGAACCTTTTCACACTATTCTAATTTTCTGAAATTGTGAATTTGGGGTTTTCATAAGCTGTACTCCATAATCATCACAATTATACCAAAGTAAGGCTTGACATATCTCGCTTTGTATGTAACGAGTCTATCTCATATACAGTGGAGCCATGTATAACAAACAGTTTGTATAACATAAAATCTGTATAACAAAAAGTTCCGGAGATAGGGGAAATTTGCTTAATAGAATAATCTATGGGGCAAATCTGTACAACATAAAAATGGTCACGATAGGGATTACTCTGTTTTCAATGCATTCCTATGGGAAATTTGTATAAAGGAAAATTTGCTTAACATAATTTCATTTGGAATGAATTAATTCCTTTATACAAGGTACCACTGTATTAGTTTCTTCTTTTGAGTTGACTTACTCTTATACATGAGTTTTATTTAATTATTTGCATTAGCCATGGCCTTAGCAAAAAAGAACAACATTTAAATAGATATAAAATTGGCATACCAAATCATAAAAATAAATACATAGAAGTAAATACATATACTTGCAACATTCCTGTACAGAATCTGAACAAATAATCTGTAAATGATTGTTAGTTTAAAATCATGGCTGGCCTCATTTTAATTGCTGCTGCTAAAAATTTAGCTGTCAGCAGTGTCACCTGATTGTCTCGGTCTCCAAGGAGTAATGATATATAAAAGTCAGATGAACGACCTGGCTTCTTTGCTAATATGGGAAAAAGTAATTCTTGCCGCACCTCTCTATAAAAGGAACAAAACAGTAACACATGGGCAAGTGTTTCAACACCTTCACCACATGGACATGTGCGGTTTTGTAGAGGTGTTCCTTTAAAGCGACCCTCTAGCATAGCTGAAGGCATGACATTAAATCGTGCACATGAAAAGGCCCTTCTGTGCTTTGGAACTGTTAGCACATTTAGGTATTGTGCCATTTTTTTTGGATGACTTAACGCTGAGTTGTCATACCAGGGGCATAATTTATTGGTGACAGACAGATTATTTTGATATTCAATGTCATGTATACGCTGCTCTAATAAACTTCTCGCCCTACTATACCCAGTGGTCACTAGATGATCGGGCGACAGTCCCAGAGAGTATACCTTGGATTTGATATCTTTCATCCATCTACTCTCATGAGAATCCTTCATGACAAAAGGAAGCAAACCAGAGGGAGCTTGATTCAGTCTTAGCCAGTAATTTAGTGTCCTGAGCCAAGCCTGTGTATGCATGGAGAGGAGGCCACTTTCCAACCTTAATGTGGCATTTGGGACACAGCTAGGGACAGCAAATATTTGTCTAAGAAATTTAGACTGTACAATTTCTAATGATTTTAGATTTCTATTGGCCCATATTGGAATCCCATATAGCATCTGCGTTAGTGGCTTGGCTCTGTACACTTCTAGTGCTGCTGGTATGAAATTGTGACCTTTAGTGTAAAAAAACTGTTTCAGGATTTTTATAGTTTGTGAGGCTTTTTCTACCACATATTCTTGCTGAGCTGTCCAGGTTCCTGATGACTGAAAAACCATACCTAGGTATTTAAGGACTCTGACCTGTTCAATTGGTTGCCCGTCCAGGGACCACTTAGAGAGTCTGAAGTGTTTTGAGAATACCATTATTTTGGTCTTACTGTAATTCACCTCTAGATGTTCCTTCTGACAGTAGTTGGAAAATGCCCTTAGTTGTCTTTTCAAACCCACTTTAGTTTGAGATAGAAGTACTGCATCGTCTGCGTATAGGAGGGCTGAAATGGGTTTAGTTGCTATTTTAGGAGCATGGTGTGTTGGAGATGATAAATGCTCTACAATATCATTCAGATATAAATTGAACAGGATTGGAGCTAAGACACACCCTTGTTTTACCCCTTTTTTAGATAGCATTGGTTCTGTTAGATGCCCATCCACGGTGCAGCGTACCCTCAGCCAGGTATTGTTGTAAAGGCATTTGATTAGAAAAAGCAGTCTTTTATCTATAGTTGTAGAGGCTAATTTTTCCCATAATCGCGCTCGAGGTATGGAATCGAATGCTGCTTTGAGGTCAATAAATGCTGCATACAACCTGCCCCTTTTCTTTTTTGCATATTTATCAATGAGATGATCTAGTACAAAACAATGGTCTATGGTGGATCGCCCCTGACTGAATCCTGATTGCTCTACTGCCATAATATTTTCATCTTGAATCCAATCAGTTAGCTTGTTGCAGAGGTGTTTAGCATATAGCTTACTTATTACACATAATAGGCTGATTGGTCGATAATTGGCAGGGTCAGTTTTAGCTCCTTTTTTGTGTGTGGGAATTATTACAGAAGTATTCCAACCCATGGGTAACAATCCTGTTTGATCAATAAATGTGAATAAAACTGCCAGCAGGGGGGTCCACCAGGTGATGTTGGATTTTATAAGTTCTGGGGGCAAAAAGTCAATTCCAGGGGCTTTGTTGTTTTTAAGTTGCTGGATAAGACTTTCAACCTCCTTTGCTAAGACTGGTGGCCACTTAAGGAACTCTTCTGTTGCTACTGTTGTTTGGGTGTCCTGAAAAGTGGAGTCTGAGAACAATGCCTTATAGTGTTGCATCCATTCTTTGGGCCCTATAACACACTTTGGATCTGACCAACCATTATTCATTAAGCCTGTAATTGTTCGCCAGAAGAGACTAGTGTCTTTATCATTAGAGGCTTTTAGCAAAATTTGCCATGCCCTTGTGGTTGCTTGCTGTTTTTTCACCTTAATCAAGGATTTGTATACTTGTCTAAGGGCTACAAACTCATTTAATAGAGTTTGTAAATGAGTTTTCCTATACTTATGATATATTTTCCTCATTTGGCTCTTGGCCTGCTTACATTCATTATCGAACCAGCAAGGAGTTTTTAAAGCTCTTTGGTGGCCTGCATTGGTTACCGTTGTTTTTAGTTTACCTCCTAGTTTTCCGGTCAGTGCTTGAAAAAGTTTTACTGCCTCAGTGTCACAACTGGCATTGAGAATGGCATTTCGGTCGTTCATATATTCCTCGGTTTTCAGTAGCTGAGTCAGAGTGATACCCACTGCTGGGGACCATTTAATTCTCTTACTACTAGTCATTTCTAAGTCTTTGTTGGGGTACAAATGTAAATCTAATCGGGGGTTACTATGTGTTGGATGCGTTAGCATCATTGACAGAGGTAGATGGTCACTTTCTGTATTATTACCGATTTCAAATTGAGTGACATAGTTATATGCAGAATATGAGATTGCTATGTAATCGATTACACTACCACCCCTCTTGGTGAAATGAGTGTATTCTCCCAATAGATCACCATTCACTGACCCATTTAGTATTAAGAGATTTCTCCTTCTTGTAAACTGAGCAAAACAATACCCTGCATAATTACATGTTTTATCTTTAGACGTTCGACATTTCCCCCTCAATGTGTAGTCATCTGTATCCAATACCTGATGGAAGTGGGTATATAAATTTTCATCGTTGATACCTAATCGTGCATTGAAATCTCCAGCTATGATAAATATTGCCTTAGGATATAACCATTCAAGTTGTTCTACATAATCATCAATTCTACCCCATATATTGCTAATAATAACTTTTTATGAGCATGGTGGTATATATACATTGACTATCAGCAGAGAGAATTCAGAGAACAGAATATGGCAAGCAATTACATATAACCTAGAGGGGGTCACCTGGGATAGTATAGTATTAGATGTTGGAACTAAGCTAATATGGTTGGCTTTAAGCTTTGTGGAAACCAGGATCCCAAGGCCTCCCTTAGGACGGCCATGTCTGGAGCTAGAGTCAGCTTTTAGTAAATAGCTTGCAAAGCCATCTAGCTCCAGTTCTTCCTTCTCCCAGGTTTCCTGGAGAAGTACTTACTCTTATAAATAAATTAATACTTGCACAGTATTCTAATTTTTCGAGTTTTACCTGTATGACTGGTTAAATAGGAGCAAAGGATCCATTTCTGGCATCTTCTCCACAGCTGGCCAAAGTGTGACAGATTTTGAGAGCAAAATTACTGAACTAAGGCAATTTCTTATGCTCTGAAGAAGCAGTGAATCCAGTGATGCTTTATTTTATCTCTCTCGACACAATTTTACTGTGTCTCAGATTTATTTGTTGTTTTCCCCTCCAATTGCCTGAAAAAAATCTTCATTTTGCAGCTTGGGCATATTTTTGCCTTTTGTTCTCTCTGTAGGAAAAATGACAATGCGTATTCCTTGAAAGGAACAGTAACTAGACTCCAAAATCTGATGGTATTAATGGGGAATTCTGTACTTAAAGGAAATGTCATCTCAAGGCTATATGATTTGATGTTTCAGCTTCCATAGCTGAGCCATCTCATTTTAAATGACATTGTTAAGTCACATTGTTGGCCTCTGTGCAGAAATGTAATTGTGCATCTTTTTATTCATCATTTGAGAAACATTTTATTGCTTGCTCCTTTGAACTGCCCTCACTGGCAAAGAAGAATGTGAAAAGGAGATCCTGATACTGTAAGTCTTGGTAACGGTCAATTTTTAGGGCTTTTGCTTTGTTTTCCACATTTTTTCAGTGCTTGAGACAGTTCATAGCCAATGCTCTTATTTAATTCTTTTTTTTTTGTCATTTGGGGCTTCTTGGCACTGCCCCTTTTTCTGTGCTGTAGGCCCCTCTGAATTGCCTGTAGCCTTTGATTTCCACACCTCAAGGAGCTGTTAATCCCAAACTAAAAATCAGTGGATAGGAAAGAAAAATTACCTTGCCTAATTAGATGTTTGCCTGTTTCATCTGATAAATGGCCATGTGAACAACAGCATACTCATTGTCTGTGGTACTCAGAGGTGGATGGAATTAATCATAATATACATTTACAAAGCAGTTCAGAGTGTTCAGAGTTCCACACTTATGATCATAATCTGAATTCACTGCAAGCACATTGTGATCTGAATGTGACCTCACAGAAAAAGCAAAACAGTGTTGCTAGACACACTGATTCAGGATAGTATTCTTGAGAGCGTGGAGGCAGGGAGTTATGTTTCAATACAGTATTTATTGGTGCGGGAGAACTTAGTTTCCTTATATGGAAAAGAAAATCCTAAAACTGTATGTATCAGATAGAAAGTCCTTCCTGATACTTGAGTACAGCTTGAAAAAGTTATTTTATTTATTTTGGACTTCAGCTCAGACTGGAAGAGTGCTGCTTGGATGACTTGGCCAGTGGGTAGCAAGTCCTGGAAATTAAAGATGTAAAGATTAAATCCCAGTGGATTTCCCAAAATAAAAGGCATCCCAAGAGAGCTTGGGAACCTTCACAGAGAAGGACAGTAAATTTTTGTCTGAAAAACTACCTCAGCTGATCACCTGACCTGCCTCCCATGGCTTTAAATTCATGCTGCTGAATTTTAGCCTACAAGTGTAAAAGCGGGCTGAGGGCCTTCTCCGTGGCTGCTCTGAAGCTCTGGAATTCACGGCCTGGAGAAACCCAGGTTGGCCCCATCTCTCTTGTCCTGTCAGGGAGGCTTTTAAGCAGCACGTGTCTCAGGAATGTGTGGTTTATTAATTTAAAAGATTTCAAATTATTTTAAATAGTTTTAAATTTGTTTTAATTTTTTAAAGTAAAAAACAGATACATTGCTAATCTCCTGCCATGTTACAAATATCAAATATTTTTTCCCAATAGATCGGCCTAGTTTTTTCATGATTCTCTTTTCATCTTAAACAAGACATTTTCATTTTCCTGTTCTTGCTAAATATTTTACCATTAATATTCTAATGTTTTCCATCAATATCCTGTTTGTCTCTGTCTTCATCCAGTTCACAAGATACATATAGTAGATTACAATATTGTATTAGCTAGTTTAATCTTAGCAATATTCCCAGTCCTAAAGACTTAATGCTTTATTTAATAAAATAGCTTAGCTTATATTTGACTAATTCAATATATAATGAGTATAGGCTTACATCTATTTTTGTCTAATACAAGAAATTAAGGTAGTAAAGTACAACACTAGTCTGTCTAATCTACAAACCTAGATACATGACGGATATCACCAACTCACTATATGTTCATGTTTTATAGCTTGATACCTGTTGAATTTTTGAAATATATTCATATACTGCATTGTTTTTAAAATTGCTGGTTGATGTTTAGTTTTTGTTGTGAGATGCCTTGGATTCCCTACAGGGAGAAAGGCAGTTAAATAAATAAATAAATAGCACACAAGTTTGAGTGCATTGATGCAAATAAACTTTTTTTGAACAATTTGTGGATTCTCAATGATTGTGTCAAACAGTTCAACTTCTCCCAATGGAGGAAGGTGGAGAGGTAACAATCAACTTTGTTTCAGTCATCATGTGGGGTTGTTACGATTCTCAAAGGGGGTTGGTTTCCCAAACCACTCTTTGTCGGTAGGTTTGCGTAGTGGGTTTCTCTCACCAGCACATTGGGTCCCGCACCGTGGCTACCTTGCCCATTTTCCCTCTTGCTGGGGTTCAATGTTCTGCTGTATCACCTGGGGTCTACCTCTTCAAGGGTCATCCTTCTTGGGATACGCTAATACCACCCATTCTGTGCCCTCCAGTTCCACCAATGGTATGGCTGTCCCCTCCCTTTCTCTTTTCTCCTGCTCTCCTGATTTTGATGTTGTTAGGTAAGGAGAGACAGCTATAGGATCAGTATCTTTGAAATGATATTTATGTTGTGTCCAGATTCCAGGGTACAATTCTTCTTTGCCACAGTCCTCAAAAATCATACAGACAACTACATGTGTAGAACAGTTTTTAAAACATACAAAAGAAGGGCATAAAATGTGCTCTTCAGATCCTGGCCATCAAATCAAATTGGTTCAACATTGCTCTAAGACAGGATGCTGTATGTATGAACATCCCAGGGTGATTGCTGGAGAAAGGAAGTTTCTTTCCTTTTGTATTTAACCCTTCTCAGGATTATAGGTGTTTAAAAGTGTTCTGCAGTTCTGACAGATCAGTTGACAATGTGTTTCAAGTATAAATTAGCGATTATATTTTAAAATCTGAAATCCTGTTTTTTATTTGCTTGTGATGTAGTCTTGAGTTCTTTGATTTATCACTATTTCCTCAAGCTCATTCAGTTTGTAGTATCAAGGGGGCAACATGTCTGTATTCCAACTGAGCAGACTTTGGTCTTCTGAAGGGCTACATTATAAGATGGAGCCTATTTAGTGCTAAAAGAGAACTAGGTCTCATTATAAAGAAATCTAGCCATCTTTTGAAGTCAGTGAAAAACATTTGTCATGATTAAATTGCAAAGAAAAAGCAGAGTGTCTCACTGTGATTTAACCAGACTTGGCCCATATTTATTTGGAACTTGGATGAAGTCTTTGAAGGCATACTGGCTTGATTACTTCACCTCTTCTAGAAACTGAACACTGTTTTTGCATGGATGTCCTTTGTAAGTGGCAAAGGGAAAGTCCCTTTTGAGACACATCTTGAGAAATAAGGTTACATAACATAAGAACATAAGAAGAACCATGCTGGATCAGGCCAAAGGCCCGTCTAGTCCAGCTTCTTGTATCTCACAGTGGCCCCAGCAAATGCGTCTGGGAGCGCACAAGACTAGATATCTGTCTCCTGATACCACTCCCCTGCATCTGGTTGCCTTTCATAATGTGCCTTTTGATTATCCTGGTTCACTATTAATATTTTTCTGATCTTAATCATCTGGCAGCTTACTTACTCTTTTATCATGTAAGTTTAATTTCTATGTAATCCAAGGGTTATGAGCTGCAGAGAGCAATTGGTAGATCATAGAGAATAGACTGTGAACATTATGGCTGGGTCCCCCCCCCTCCATTGTACAAATGATTAGAGCTCTCTAAGTCAATTCCATATCTGAATTAGGGCTGGGCTTCCAACGTTCAGTAACTCTACCATCTGTTTTAACAGATGGAACTTTGTTTGAGTAGAATTCTTGAAAGAGGTAGTTCTTCTGTGCTATCAACCCTCTCCCAATAGCTGGTTAAAAAGATGTATTCCTTGTCTTGTAATCTTACTGCTTATATCCTTTACTGCAGCCATATAAGCTTCAACTAGGCGACTTTGTTAGTCTATATCTGGAAGTTGAGTCATGGCAACTGGACTTCTTTTTGTGAGAGATTGAAACGTTTCGCTGCTCATCCAAACAGCTTCGTCAGACTGACAAAGCTGTTTGGATGAGCAGCAAAATGTTTCATTCTCTCAAGAAAAGGAGTTCAGTTGCCTTGACTCAACTTCCAGATAAACTCACCTGGATGACTGAGAATCTTCACAGACATCTTGTTAGCCTATAGCAGCAAAAACTACAAAGCAGGACGTGGTACCTTAATAACAATACCTACTTGCACTCAAGTTGATTCTGACTTATGGCAACACTTTTTGGGGGGAGTGGGGGGGTTCCAGGTAGAAAATATTCAGGCATGGTTGAGTGCCAGTCCCTTCTTTTGGGGGCGCCCTGGGATTCTGCAGCCTACTGACCACTGCATGTATGTTCAAGGCATAAGGCTTCCATCTGCATCATGCTGACATTCCTGCCCATCTTGGCGCCTCCTTTCTTAAAACAGGGAAGAGGAGAAAAGTACCTCCTAGTGAAAGGGTTTTGATCATAGTACCATTCCAAGACACTTTGTTGTCTAAGGCAGAGTACTGAACACACCCCAATTTCCCGGTATAGGTACAGATATAAGAAACTATTTATTCCAACCGGTTTTCCATTATGCCCAGTGACAAAGCTGGAAAAATTCCCAGAAAATCTTTAAAAGACTAATTGAGAGGTTATCAGTAATGTAGGTTTTTTTAAAAAACAAAACAAAACATGAGTTTTAAAAAAGACAACAATAAAGAGTAGATAAAAGATGTGCTACACAATTAGATCAACGGATCACTGGTAGGTTGCATACATGTAAATAGTGTAAGTTCGTACTTCCAAATGGTTCCAGAAGTGGGGACCACTGTGTGTATAATTTTCTTTCTCTTAGTTTCTTCCTTACATTTTTAATGCTTATTAGATGTTTTGTCTTTTGTCAGTATTTGTTTTGCAGTTAAAAATAAAAACATAGAGCTTAAAAGCCAGACAAGTTCTAAGGCAACTATTTGGTTTTACAGAAACGCAGCTTTTTCAGTTGTGCATTGGAGGAGCAAGTGACACAGAAATCCTCACTCAAAAATCCTGCATTTATTTTTTTCTGCCTTATAGGAACAGATCTGTAGTTTGATTGAGTAATGTGTTGTTTTGACTGCCATTGCCATTTTTGTGCTTGTATATTGCTGATTCAATGCAAATTATTCTTATTCTTAATTGCTTCCTGTGAGTCTTTCTTTTTTGCATACACAGCATTTACTTCCCCTTAAGGAAAGGGATAGTTTACATATGGTCACTTAAAGCCCACTTCCTCTTTGGCATGCCTGCCTCTTTGCTTTTCTGTGGGAAGGCTTGCCTTCAATGACTCTGAAACCTTCAGCTCCTCATAGTGGAACAGAACTTGATAATCATTTTACCTGCTGTGACACTTAGCAGCAGAGATTTGGAAACTTAATTTTATGGACCACAAATACAAGAACCCCACCCAATTGGTAGGAGTTTCTTATAGTCCCCTCTCCCCAAAACTCACAAAAAGAACCCTCCAAGCTCTGCTGGAGGAGATGGAAAAACTGAATAAAAGAAGAAACTCACTAGATTATTTTCTTAATTGCCTAGAGTGAATAACATAGGACAGTGTTGGCGAACCTATGGCACGGATGCCCAGTGTGGCACTCGGAGCCCTTTCTGTGGGCACCCAACATCGCCCCTTCACAGCCACCTGTATTCAATTTAAATTGCTGTATTGGCACTTTGCTAAAACTTAGTAGGTTCTGAATCACAGTTCGGGCACTCAGTCTCTAAAACGTTCGCCATGACATAGGACAACAAGTAGACATATAATTGCAGTTCACAAATGACCATGTGGCAAACAGAGGGGCTATGTTCGACACCAATACAGTTGTGCTTGACAGGTCAACAGAAAAAGGCTAGCGTGAGTGAATGCTGGAAAAGTCGCAAGCTGGAAAAGTCATTGCAGAACTGCCATTTTTCAGCAGGTCACTGGAAATGTCTTCTTGCATAAGTGATAACCGTGCAAATATGTATATTGTGCATTGATCACAAAACCTATGACAGTGTTGGCGAATCTATGGCATGTGTGCCAAAGGTGGCATTTGAAGCCCTTTCTGTGGCCACCCAACATCGCCCCTTCACAGCCACCTGTATTCAGGTTAAATTGCTGTATTGGCACTCTCCGAAAAATTAGCGGGTTTTGAATCGCAGTTTGGGCACTCAGTCTCTAAAAGGTTTGCCATCTCTGACCTATGATGTCAGAAACTTTAGCACTGCAGAATGTACACCCAATTTATTCCCTTCTTTGCTTTTTCTCAAGTGAGCTTCCCATCAACCCTTTTTAAAAGCTAAGTACTTAAAAAAGAAAAAAAAATGTGAGATTATTCCACCTTCAAAAATAAGTTTTCCTGTGACAAGGCCAGGGATACTAGGTGAATGAAAGGCATCTGGCACTAACATCATTCCTGATTCCAGCTTCACACAGGCATTTTATCATACAAACCCAAGATATTTTGATGCCTGAGGTGGAGTGGCTTGCTTGTCTCATTTATGTCCCGTATGGCGGCTTATAAAATGATTTTTAAAATTAACACAGCTCAAACCGCATATGTGTTGCAATACTGTATTGAAATGCAATTAAACATACTATTAAGTCACATTGTTGAACAGAAAAATTAAAACATAAAAAAACCAGAGAGAGGGAAAAAAGAAAACAAGAACAAGTGCAGCATCCCCACGAAAATCTTCTTTTCCAAGCTCCACCCAGTCCTGAATGGTCTGCTTGCAGAGAAAAGTCTTTCCTTGCAAGAGAGGGTGGAAAGAAGGGTTCAAATCTGGCTTCCCCTGGAGGGGAGTTTTACAGCTTGGGGGAGGGGCAGCCTCTCTCATCTTTTCCTTAGACTTCCCTGGAAGGGTAGCACAAGGCCAGCAGAAGGCTTTCCCTTGAAGACACAGACTTTCAGATAGTGTATTTGAAAGTCATAAAGGGATACCTGGCACAACTAATACAGTTCAAAATTACATGGTTAGTACTCGAAGTTAGACGAATCATTGAATAGCTCAGTAGTTTAGGCATCTGGTTGGAGAGACAGAGGATGGGAGGTTAACTCCTTACTGTGTTTCCCTGACATGGACTGGACTCTGACTCTGAGTTCCTTCCAGACCTGCAGTCCTAAGATATTATTTGTCACTTAGCAGTCTATTTTATACGGTCTATTTTACATAAGAACATAAGAAGAGCCATGCTGGATCAGGCCAAAGGCCCATCTAGTCCAGCTTCCTGTTTCTCACAGCGGCCCCACCAGATGCGTTTGGGAGTGCATGAGACTAGATAGCTGTCTCCTGATACCACTCCCCTGCATCTGGCCCTTGAAGTACCCTGGTTTAAAGCCTAGAGATTACACATCTCCATCATGGTTTGTAACCCGTGATGGACTTTTCCTCTAGGAATCTGTCCAATCCCCTTTTGAAGGCATCCAGGCCAGATGCCATCACCACATCCTGTGGCAGGGAGTTCCATAGACTTACAACGCGCTGGGTGAAAAAATATTTTCTTTTGTCAGTTCTTACTCTCCCAGCACTCAATTTGAGTGTATGTCCCCTAGTTCTGGTATTTTGTGAGAGGGAGAAGAGCTTCCCTCTATCCACTTTACTCATATTTTATTTGTACTATTTTTTTTAGTATTCTCATATTAGCATTATCATATTTATTTGTACTTTTTTATTTCTTTTTCAGTATTTGTACTGTGATTGGGTATGTTTTGGGGCTGCAGATTTGGGCAGTTGCTGTTTTTATAATGTGTTGTACACCGCCCAGAGTTCCTGCAGGAAAATTGGGCGGCCAATAAGTTAAATAAATAAATAAATAAATAAATAAATAAATAAATAAATCCCCCAAAGCACCTCTCCTCGTTCCTAGTAGGGATAACTGGATTAGTGGATGGTGAATCAGTGGATACAGGCGTCCTACTATCCTGAAAAGGGAGTCTCTGGTTTTCAAACTTTTCCTTTTGATCCCTCATCAGGGACTTCTACATTTTTTGTGTGCAGGAAAGATTGCTGTTTGGGTGAGTTCCAACACACGTGATAACTGAAATTGACCCAAATAAAGCCTTCCAATTTGAATTTGCCAAAATTGTGAAGTGGCTTAATAAATGAGCCACTTCGAGATATTGACAAATTAATTACTTCTTCTGCTCCTTGGTGGAGGGGGGCAGGGGAAGTTAATTTTTAAAAAGACTGTGTAATGAAATATCAATGATGTGCTGCATCAGTTATACCATATATTTTTTTCATTTCCTTTGCTTCATCTTAAAGGGCCAGCCAAATCCACAGCAGCGGCTTTGGCTGCAAGTAGTTTCTTGACCTGGCTTTTAAGAAAAGGAAAATATGGGCTGCAGGAGTGGTGCCAGTTTGAACCATCGGATTGTTCTAATCAAGCCCAAACATTCCAAAGTGGTCCACAGTAGCTTTCTGTACAGTGTCTACTGGTGGCATATAGCCGCCTGGGTTCCTATATGATTCCTCAGTTACTGCTATCTTGGTGTATTTTCCTTTGATAGGCTTGAAACAATAAAAGTGGTGTTTGGAAATACTATGCTGCTATAAGTTAACACTTCTTTGTTTGTGCTGAGTTGTCTGTGGAGATTCTCAGTCATTCAGGTGAGGCTATCTGGGAGTTGATTCATGGCAACTGGACTTCTTGTGGAGTCAAAACGTTTCACTACTCATCCAAGTAGCTTCTTCAGTCTGAGAAACGTCAGTGGGCAGCTTCCAATTTATGGTTCACTTTGGTTTCACATCACCCCGATCTGAATAGGCTTGTTAGGTAGACTATGGCCTGAATAGGCTCATTAGATGGACAATGGCCTGGGATATGTGAAAGTCACGCCTATGCAGCCTTTTCCAACACCCATTAAGTATGGGTTGTTTGTGCTTGATTGTTTAGCTCTTTGGCCAGTATGCAAAAGCCTTCTCTACAACTACGTTTTATGTAGTATAATAGGTGGATAATACAAAATATGTTGGTATATCTGTCTTATTTAAACTTTGGAATGATAATGAATTCCCAAGAATCATACTTGAAAAATGCTGGCTAATTTGGGTAGATGGGAATTGCAATTCATGAGACTGTTAAGGCATTGATTGCGGGAGGGTGGCCTACTCTTTTTTTTTAATAGAAGTTGAATTGTTTTGATAAGAGTAAGCATGTGGAATCACTCAAAGCAGTATTGAGTAGTTTCAGCTTGTCTTGTTGTTAGGCTCAAAATACATTTTAACCATGTTAGCTAAATGAGGTTAACAGAAATGCCCAACCTACGTAATGCATATCATGTTACAGATTGGCTTAACATAATGCCTAGTTGAATCTATTGGGAAGAGAACTCAATTGTCTTCTCTGTTTGAGCAAATAGTATATTTTGACACTTGCAAAGAGGCTGGAATTTGCCTCTCCCATCAAAAGGTACCTTAAAATAGCAGCCTTGTCTACCATAGGGTTTTAATGAGTCTAAAAATAGGAAATATATTTGATACTTGTGTCCAGAGAAAATGATTATGTTGGAACATTTGAATGCAGCAGGCAGAGACGTAGCTCCTACTTCTAACTACATAGCACATAATTTCAACATGTGAATTTTGGTGATTGGATTAATATATTATTTGCATTAATCATGAAGAAGCCCTAGCAGTCATATTCAGAACTCCCACGCTCATCCTCCTGGCATGAGGCTGCTATATTGCTGCAGATTAGGGAATATTCTTGTCATCAAGGTTTTGGGCACATGAATGTTAATGTTCCCTGTCCATTTTCTCTGTAGTATTTTTACTCTAATGGGAAAATATGAAGGAAGAAGTAGGGAAGTCATGTCTCAACAATGCCAAAGTTCTTACTCTCCTGTCAGTTTTCACATATACTGGACAAAAATCCTGTTGCTTAGCGTAGCCAGTTGCACCAGAGTAGGTCCATTAAATCATTGAGAATTGGTGGGTCAATTCCTTTATAAGCTAAATTGATTCAAATTGACTCGTTGATTTAGTGGGCCTATTCTAGTGTGACTTATTACACCAGGGGTCCTCAAACTTTTTAAACAGGGGGCCAGTTCACTGTCCCTCAGGCACTGTTAGGGGGCTGGACTATAGTTTTTCTAAAAACTGAACTGGACGGAAAGATGGGGAGAGGGCCACCGCCACTGTTGCCTCTACAGTCAGTCTAAGACCTGAGTTATTGGGGTGGTGGTGGTGGTATGGGAGACTCAGACTGCTGAAGCCACCTCTTTCCATCCCTTGCTTACCAGCAGAGAACGACTCAGGCATCACAGCAGTGGTGGCTACAGATGCCATGCAGTCCAGGGGCACCTGCCTGGGACATCAGAGGTGGCTGCAGAGGGCTGTGAGGGACCAGGAATGCCCGCCTGTGAGATTGGTGGCAGAGGAGGCGGAGGCTGCGAGGCTCGGGAGCTCCTGTCTGCAATATTGGGGCAGAGAAGGTGGAGGTTGCATTGCTTGGGAGTGCCCACCTGTGAGATCGGTGGTGGAGGAGGCAGAGGCAAGGTGCAGCGCCATGGTAGGGTTCGGTGGGGTAGTGGTGGTGGGCCTTCCTGTCACCTGGGCAGAGGAAGAGGAAGAAGAGGCTCCGAGAAGCCTCCACCCAGTCAAATTGCCCTACCTGCTGCACTCCCTTGCCTGCTTGCCTACTCGCTTGGCTGGCTGGCCAGTGATGGGGCTCCCCTCTCCCTAGAGGCAGCTTCAGGGCTTGATCAGACCAGCAGCTCTTCATTGTGTGTGGGGGGGGGAGAAGGAGGAGGAGGAGAGTGGCCCAAGCAGTAGCGGCAGCTCCTTGGGAGAACTACTACTCCTGGCATCCTTGACACCCAATGTTACCCTTCCCAATTCCTTCTCCAATCCACACACACCGGAAGGAGAGGGTAACATTGGGTGTCAAGGATGCTAGGAGAAATAGATCTCCCAAGGAGCTGCCGCTACTGCTTGGGCCAGTCTCCTGCACCACCACCCCAACCCCCTCCCACCGCTGCACTCAAGCCCTGAAACCAGCTCCAAAGCCAGCAAACAGTAAAGCAGGCAAGGGAGTGCAGTGGACACGATGATCGGTCTGGCTGGCTGGATGCTCCTCAGAGCCTCTTCTTCCTCTTCCTCTGCCCGGTTGGTGGAGCTGGTTGTACAAAGCAGCCAGAAAGGACAGGAGGTGGCCCGGCACCTCCACCTGCTCACCCATTGGCTCCTTCCCAGGCAGGCAGGCTGCAGTTCCATGAAGGGCTGGCCTTGCCTTGCCTTGCCTTGGGTGTTTGCAGTAGGCCAGCGCCCGGCCTCCACCACTGGGGGTGGTGGTCTGCATTTGCTGGTGGGCTGGGTTTAAGACCCTGGCAGGCCGGATCCAGCCTGCTGGCCGTAGTTTGGGGACCCCTGTCCCACACTAAGCAACAGGACTTCTGCCATTATTTGTTTTCGTAAGTATACCCTAAGGTGGGCAACATGACATTCTCCAGATGTTTTGGACTACAAATCCCAGCACTGAGCATGGTCACAGGTTGCAGCTTTTGGAAGATGAATTTCAAAACATGAAGACTTCAACTTGTCTAGTGCTGGTTAGACTTACAAGTATGGTGGGCAAACTTATTGTTTCCCAAAGAATACAATTATTATGCAGGGCTCTAAGGATGGGAAGAGAAGAGGGCAGGCGAGGGATGAGTCCTGATCACAATATAATACACCAAACGTCAACGGGTTCAGTGGATTTATGAGCATATTTTGTCCCCCCCCCCCCAGGACCTACAACAGGTCCCAGATTATCACTGGCTAAATTTGGCAGGAAATTGCAGCACTGAAACAGTGATGATAGCTGGCTGGGGAGTGGCATTTTACTTGCTCTAAATGTGTAGTAAATTGGACTAGAATAGGCCTGTTGGATCAGTGGATCAACAAATCCACATTGATTCAATGGACCTACTCAAGTGCAATATGCTATACTAAGCAACAGGGTTTTGACCATTATTAGACTCTATCACATCTGTTCTTAGGGGTTCACATCGTTTTACACTCTCGCCATTATGAGCATGGTATCTTTTCTGGAAGAATAATGTTTTGAGCTGTGCCTGCCTCTCAGTGGAGTGGAGAATTCAAACACAATAGGTTTTCCTTCTACTTCTAGCTATTGTGTACTCCCAACTCTTCTCCTGGGTGTTGGAGGACTGAATGAAATAGATGTTGGGAGTGGGAAGGGAAATGAGGATGGAAAAGAGTACATAGTAGATAAGCGGGGTATAAATCCAACAAATAAATAAATAAAATAAATAAATAAATGTAAATATTAATTGAGTAAATAATGCAACCCCCCCCACACAAATCAAAAACAAAAATCCCAACAGTTTAATAATGAGCAGTGCAGTGAGGTAGGTGAGTTCCATTAGTAATATAATGATAAATACTTAGCATAATTAATTAGCAATAGAAATAAAACAACAAATTGCTTTCCTTAAACACAGTCCCAAGCTCTGGTTTTAAGCAGTTTTGTATTGTTCTGCTGAAGTTGATCTATCTGAATTATCAGATATAATTAACAGATATAATTTATCAGATATACATTTAAACAAAACAGCACTGGGCCAGGTGGGCAGCAGACAAATGCTAAACAGCCCTGCTTGTTTGTGGGTGGACATGTCTGTATACAATACAATGTATGAGGAATGGAGGATGAAGGGATTAGCATAAAAAAGGCAGCAGCAGCAGCAGCAGCAGCATCTCACCAACAAACCCCCAGATAATAAAGAAAACCAATGTGTGTATTTGAGGGAAGCCTTCCAACAAGAGTTAATTTATTTGTTTGTCTTTATTTTTATATAATAATACAGTTTGGCCTATGCAAAGCAGGGAGGAGTGTGCACTGGACTTAAAAGGTTCAGCACAGCAGGTATTGGGGAGATAGGAGATCATTTAATAGCTTGGAGGCTGCTGTTAAATTTGATTAATCTAATGATGATCTACAATGCTTTCTAGCACTACTTCAACTTTTGATTTAACTTAGTATTTTATCTTTTCAACAGACTTTGTAAACCCCCCATGGTTGCAGTTGCCTGTCAGCTGTGATTAGGTTAAATCTGTAGAAACAGCAGGTTTGCCAACCTCCCCTCCCATCTTCATTCGTAGCATATCAGGAGTAGGACAACCTTCAGATGGGGTGAAAAAAAGGGAAAAGGCAGAATTGCCATTAGTGTTTCCTTGTGCAGGACCCGCCAGGCAGGCAGAGCTCAGAAGCCTCAATGCGTGGATGAGGCGATGGTGTTGAGAGGAGGGCTTCAGATTTGTCAGGAACTGGAGAACATTTTGGGACAAGCCAAACCTGTTCAGGAGGGACAGGTTGCACTTGAACCATGATAGGACCAGATTGCTGGCACTCAGCATCAAAAAGGCTGCAGAGCAGCTCTTAAACTGATAACTGGGGGAAAGTGTCAACATATGTAAAAGTTGACAAAACATATGTTATGTATATTTAACAGAATGTGTAAAGTGAATTGTAAAATGGAGGCAGTTAGATTCTGCAGTGTCATGATGTTAATCCACAAGTGTTAGAGACTAGTAATCACAGGCATGTTAAGTGATGAAGTGCAGGTGGAACTGATTGTAACATCATGATTTGTAATGGATAGATCAGATTGCATCAGATTGTTAATTAGTGATTGCATCAGATCTTATGAGTGCTGAATAGTATAAAAGGCACTAGCTTGTCATTTGTAACTTGGGGACTGTTATGGTGAGAACAGTTCACCCCACACTCTGTTTGTCTGTTTGCTATATTGTATATAATGCTTGGTTGTTATGCTGTGTATATTTTGATGTATATATGAATATATGAGTTTTTACTCTATTCATTGTCATTGTCTTTCTGATAGACTAACTCTGCAAACCCTTTATATCAATACTGACATTTTATCTACGTTACTGCTGCACTGCTTTGTGTCAGGCACAAGTATATATTATTATTATTATATTTGCTGCCCTCTTAAATCTGCTGACAGGGTTATGGGCCCAGCTGGGTCAGCAGCCTGATGGGTTTTGTTGTACCTGTATAGATAAAGTGTGTGTTGTGTAAAGTTGTGTTTTTGCAGAGGAAACAGGTTGGAGTTGGAACAGAAACAAAGCAGAGCTGCAAAGGATTTTTCTCAGAGGCTTGGAATGAGAGCGGAGGAGAAAAGCAGCTGATAAGGACAAGCCAAGCAAAACAGAGTGTGATTTAAACTAGAAGCTATGAAGAGTGATGAATTGTCTATATCATATATACAGTCAAGACTCCAGCAGGAAGAATCAAGAAGGAATGATTCTAAAGTAAATAATAAGCCTGCTCAAGTGTCTGAAGAAACAATACAAGTAATTAGAAGATGCTATAATTGTGGGAGTAACCAACATGTTTTTTGTTACTGTGATAAGGTAAATAAGCGGCAAAGGCAAAAGCAAAATAGAGTTGCCGGCACAAGCTGGAAGAGTGAAGGTCAACAGCTGTCTGTAATTAATGATAATGAACAAAAGGGCTCAAGACAGGAATTATTTATTGTAGATTCAGGAGCCAGTATTCATTGTGTAAACAAGAAATGTTTGTTTGAGAAACTAACTTTGTTTAATTGTAGAAATGTAACCTTGGCAGACGGGACTCAGGCAAAAGTCTGTGGTGAAGGTAATATATTTTTCAAACCTCTAAAATGTGTATTTGATAAGGTCCTGTATATACTGTCTTTAAAGAATAATTTATTGAGTGTGCCTATGCTTGTAAAACAAGGTTATCATGTACAATTCAGTAAGAGCAGTTGCAAGATTGTAAAGAATGGGAAAACAATAGCAACTGGAAGGCTCCAAAACAGTTTGTTTATGATAAGCACTTCTGAGAAAGTTTTGAACATGATTGAAAATAAGCCTCTACATGACAAATGCATACATTTGATGCATAGAAGATTAGGGCACCTAAGTTTTGAAAACATTAGAAAAACTTTGCAACATGTGGAACATGGGTCTGTGCAAAGCTGTAAAAATTTTTTAGATTGCCATGTTTGTAAAGGCACAAAGGTGAAGTCTGCACCCATATCAAAAAAGAGTTTGAGAAAGTCACATCAACCACTACAGCTGGTACATATTGATGTGATTGGACCCATGGCTAATTCATTTGGTGGTGCCAGGTTCTGTCTTGTGATAACAGATGATTATTCACGTTATTCTTGGGTTTACATAATAAAGCACAAAAGTGAAGTGAGTTCTGTATTTAAGAAATGGTTTGTGATGGCAGAAAGACAGTACAGGCAGAAAATTTTAGCTGTACAAAGTGACAGAGGTGGTGAATTTTTAGCAAAGCAGTTTGTTGATTATTTAGAAAAGAAAGGGGTGAAACATAGATTGTCAAACCCTTCTGCTTCTGCTGAGCATGGATTAGCTGAGAGGAAGAATGGAATTCTTCAAAATATCATGAATGCAATGTTGGCAGATGCAAAACTTCCCAAAGGTTACTGGGCTGAGGCAATGAAATATGCAAATTATGTGTCTAATAGAGTGTGGAGTTCAGCTGTGAATGAAGTTCCATATACTCTAATGCATGGTAAGAAAGCTTCAATCAAATATCTCCATATATTTGGCTCTGAAGCAGAGGTATTAATTCCAAAGAGGTATAGACACAAGAATGGTCCAAAGTCAAGAAAGCTTATGTTTATTGGTGTTCAGCCTGCAGCTAAATCCTGGCGTTTTTGTGACAGTCATGGAAAAGTTTATATAAGCAGGTCTGCAAAATTTTGTGAACAGAAAAATTGGGAAGCTCTACATGCTAATAATGAAGTATTTTTGCCAAGTATTTGTCCCCACACTGAGGTTAAGAAGGTTGCCAGTGATGGAGGGGAGTTTACAGCATTACATGATGGAAAAGTGAAAGATGAGATTGCCAGTGATAGAGGAGTGTCTACAGCATTACATGATGGAAAAGTGAAAGATGAGATTATCAGTGATGGAGGGGAGTCTACATCATTTCATGATGAAAAAGTGGAAGATGAGGAGCCAGTATTGATCAGAAAATCTACAAGATTCAATAAAGGAGTGCCACCTGAAAGGTTTGTTGTGAATAATGTATTCCATGAGCCACAGAATTTTGAACATGTGCTGCTGATGCCTGGAGAAGAAAGGAAGCAGTGGATGATGGGCCATGGACAAAGAGCATATGTCTCTGAAGGAATGGCAAGTGGATGTACCAGTGGATGGCGCCAGAGAGCGATGGACATTTTGCAAGAGAAATAGGTTACTTGTACACAAAAAAGGTTTTTTGATATTGATAGTATTTGTTGATGAAGCATTAGAAAGGTATAAAGCATGTTTTGAAATATCTTAAAGGAACAATGCATGAAAAGTTGAAAGTATCCATATGTGGTGATCTTGATTTAATTAGCTATGCAGATGCTGACTGGGGTTCAAGTCCAGAAAGGAGGTCAATGTCTGGATATGCCATATTTTTAGGTAACTCACTAATTATCTGGAAAGCCCGAAGACAAAGGTACATTTCGTGTTCTTCTACAGAAGCTGAGTATGGGGCTGTGAGTGATTTGTGTTGTGAGTTGACCTGGGTAGTACAGTTGTTAAAGGATGTGAATGTGAATGTAAAATTACCAGTCAAAGTATATAATGATTCTTTTTCGTGTATCCAATTAACACAGAATCAGAAAGTCGGATCCAGAAGCAAGCACATTGGGATCCGTTACCAGAATGTGAAAGACTGCATAGAACAACATTTGATTGTATTGGAATATTGTACAAGTGTTGATAATTATGCTGACATATTTACAAAGCCTTTGTGTAAAGATAAACATGTATGTTTTAAGAAAAGGCTAGGAGTTGAAATCTGTTAAATATAGGAGGGGTGTCAACATATGTAAAAGTTGACAAAACATATGTTATGTATATTTAACAGAATGTGTAAAGTGAATTGTAAAATGGAGGCAGTTAGATTCTGCAGTGTCATGATGTTAATCCACAAGTGTTAGAGACTAGTAATCACAGGCATGTTAAGTGATGAAGTGCAGGTGGAACTGATTGTAACATCATGATTTGTAATGGATAGATCAGATTGCATCAGATTGTTAATTAGTGATTGCATCAGATCTTATGAGTGCTGAATAGTATAAAAGGCACTAGCTTGTCATTTGTAACTTGGGGACTGTTATGGTGAGAACAGTTCACCCCACACTCTGTTTGTCTGTTTGCTATATTGTATATAATGCTTGGTTGTTATGCTGTGTATATTTTGATGTATATATGAATATATGAGTTTTTACTCTATTCATTGTCATTGTCTTTCTGATAGACTAACTCTGCAAACCCTTTATATCAATACTGACATTTTATCTACGTTACTGCTGCACTGCTTTGTGTCAGGCACAAGTATTTATTATTATTATTATATTTGCTGCCCTCTTAAATCTGCTGACAGAAAGCTGACAGGAGCTGAGTGGCGTCTGGTTCGGAACACCTCATCCCTGTGGAACGAGGTTGGAGAGGGTAGAGAAGCACCATGTTATGACATAGTAGTAGGTATTAGCACTGGGAGAATAATGGAATTAAAATCTGCGGGGGTGGGGGTGGGGAGAAGCAGCCATTCTTGGGCGACCCACTGTACAGGTGCTTCTACGCAAATGCTTGAAGCCTCCAAGCAAAGTTGGGAGAACTTGAACATTTGGCAACTAGGGATAGCATTGATATAATAGCCATAACAGAAACCTGGTGGAATGTGGAGAACCAATGGAATACAACAATCACAGGCTATAAACTCTATAGAAAGGATACAGAGGGGCGGGTTGGAGGGGAAATGGCCATCTATGTCAAAGAAGGGGTAAAATCCAGGAGAATGGAGATTGACGGTGGGTCTGACTCCACCATAGAATCACTGTGGGTTAAACTACCAGGTCCAAGGAGTGATGTGATAGTTGGGGTGGGTATGCTATCGTCCACCAGATCAAAAACTTGAGGGGGACCTAGAAATGAGGAGACAAATCATGGAGGTGTCTAAGAGGGATAGGATAGTAATCATGGGGGACTTCAATTATCCCTACATTGAATGGGCCAATGCGAGCTTGGGGCAAGAAAGAGAAACCGGTTTTCTCAACATGCTGAATTACTGTGCCTTAGAGCAACTTGTAATGGAGCCCACCCGAGAACAGGCAACTCTGGATCTAATACTGTGTGATACTCAGGACCTGGTCAGGGGTGTGAATGTCACTGAGCCTCTGGGGAACAGTGACCATGCATGAAAATTAGACCAGCACCAGCATGAACTGAATCTCCTTTGCCATGGATGTTGGAGGAAGACTGTCAACCAAATCAAACACAAAAACCCTTGATTTCCAAAGGGCAAACTTCCCTCAGATGAGGAAACTAGTAAGAAAGAAATTGAAAGGGAAGGTTAAAAGAATCCAATCTCTCCAGAGTGCATGGAGCCTGTTTAAAACAAAGGTAATAGAGTAAGCAGCTATTTTTACTTGTTTTTTTTTTACTTTTTACAAACCCAGTAAAAAAAGTAAAAATAGCTACCTACTCTAATAACCATTTATCCAAAATATTTTTAACGTCTATAAGCCCCTTACCAGAACATATACTATTTATTTTACAATATTTGCTGTATAATAATAAGATATATTCTTTAGTTGTCCCATTGTTCTAATGCAGTTAAACATAGCCCCTGAAGAAGGCTTCCTAAGCCAAAACTTTTTTGGCTTGGTGGTACCCATCTGGAAAGACAGAGGGGCTTTCATATAAGAAAGAACTGGCACAGAGTGACATCTGTTAAGTAAATAATTGTATATCTTGCAGACCAGAGACACATTGATTCTATTACCCAGAGTTTTAGTGTAAATTTATTTATTTAT
The DNA here is from genome assembly GCA_029282475.1 of Phrynocephalus forsythii. Lineage (NCBI taxonomy): Eukaryota > Metazoa > Chordata > Lepidosauria > Squamata > Agamidae > Phrynocephalus > Phrynocephalus forsythii. Next base: position 40,777,344 of record JAPFRF010000004.1, read on the forward strand.
TTATTTATTTATTTATTTATTTATTTATTTATTTATTTATAAATTTTTATACTTCCTGTCTTCCCAAGGGAGCTCTGGGCGGTTAACAACAACAACAAAAACATATATCAGATATGCAATACAACAAAACCAGCAAAAAAGATAGAATACTTGGCAAAATGGCGGAACAAAGTAGCAAAGAAAACAAAATTTTAAAAAACCCTTAAAAATCCCACTAAAGTTTGCCAACTGCATCTCGTTTTGAGGGAGATGCTCAGCGTTGCCCCCACACATACCCACACACACAGTTATGGAGGGGCATATCCTACCCTGTACATTCCAGGGTTCCAAGGTTGTGTGGTGTTTTTATCACTTAACATAGGAGCTGGGGCGCTGCAAAATATTTCCGTGGGGGGGGAGTACCTTTTCTTCATATATGTTCCCAGCATTTGTTTCTGTCTCTGCTGCCACCGGCTTTCTACAGTTTTCCTCCTTCAGCTTACCATTTCCCTGAACGATCTCAGCCATCTGGCATAATGTACCCAACAAACAGAGTTCACAGTACCCTGGTAGGCAATGATGTAACAGAAAACTAACATGGGATACTTGCGTTGGTCTAAATTGATCTCCCAACAGGATGGAATGCATCCTTATTATGTCAAATCAACTGGTCTTAATGGGCTGATGGTTTCACTGCCCATCTTTCCAGTCCCCATTGCTGTGCAGCAAGATTGATAAACTGGCCTACATGTATTCGGCAATGGAAAACGTAGGGTAATGGAGTAATGGCTGGCTTCACAAAGATCCCCCCCCCCACTTTTGACTCTGTCGTGTTGCTTCAAGGAGCGTGGTGCTCTTGCTTGTTTTCTGGAACATCTTCCTGCTGCTATGGGGCAATCCACCCTGTTGCCACACAACTTTAGATCAAAATCAGTGCACTGTGGGGTTTCTTTTTTATCATATTATCTAAAATCAAGTACAATGTGAAGCATATTAAGTCATAATTTCAAGAAACTGTTAAGTATATGACTCCTAAAAATAAATACACGGTATATATTTACTGCTAATAAATTCTGCTAATGTTAATAGCAATTGAAAACGCTTGAATAGAAAGACTCCCCCCTGAGAAACAAAAAAGTATAGCGGCCTGCAATAAAACATGATTATACAGAGTTGTGACCTTCCCTAGAAAGGAAAGATATGACATTCATGCTTTCTTTTTCTACTCCGGCACTGTTTCTCTCTTACTTCCCCAAAGGGACAGTTTGGTGGGGTTTTAAATGATGGTGGTGCAAACTAAGGTGGGGTGGGGTGGATAAAACTAACCATTTCTGGAAGGACTGTAGGATTTCCAAACATAGAGTGGTACTTAAAGGCTCCTCCAGGAGTAACACCAAGGCTTGAGGCTGGAGTGAAAGGGTAGGTTTGCCCTACAGGAGGAGATGAGACAAGCACCGGGATACACATGCTCAGTGTAGCCAGCCTTGGGAAGTGGAGGTAGGAGGGTATATAGGCCGCCTCATGTCTTTCATTGCTGGCACCTGGTCCACCTGCTCACTCAACCTTGTGAGCCTGAGGGAGGGAACTGGTCATGAAAGGGCCTGATAGGAATGTTTGGCCTTGGTTCCCTGATTGACATTTTAAACTAAAGAGCCCAAAGGATTTCACCTGTGGCCAAATTTGGGATAGTGTCCAAACTGCAACAAGTGGTCATGACTAGAGCAGTTTGTGTGGATGAGAGGTCAAGTGGTGACCACAGGGTGCTCCTTGGAAATTCGGTGCTAGGATCAATAGATTCAGTTACCCAGGCAGGTACAGTCATGCCACAGGGGTCAGAAATGACTCTAGGAAGACCTCCCCAAAATTAGACCAGCTGGGGTTTGGCTGTAACTGCGAGGAGCTCACTCTGAGACTGGGAGAGGTTTCTAGGTATCACCTTTGGCCCACAGGCCTAGAAAAATGCACACTAGAGTGGGTCCTCTGCCCATTATAAAATTGGTTGATTAATAAAGTTATGGCACTTCCATGCCATATCTTGATTGTCAGGTTGGGGGCTGGAGAAGAATGTATAAGGTGTCGTAGATCTGGGTGTGGCAAAACTACCTTTAAAGGAACAGTAAGTGTATATGCATTTGTTCATCATTCGGGTTTATTAAGGAGAGTTGTTGTTGTTGTTCAGTTGTTCAGTCGTGTCCGACTCTTCGTGACCCCATGGACCAGAGCTCGCCAGGCCTTCCTATCCTCCACTGCCTCCCGGAGTTTTGTCAAATTCATTTTGGTTGCATCGATGACACTGTCCAACCATCTCATTCTCTGTCGCCCTCTTTTCCTTTTGCCTTCGATTTTTCCCAGCATCAGGGACTTTTCCAGGGAGTCCTCTCTTCTCATGAGGTGGCCAAAGTACTGGAGCCTCAGCTTCAAAATCTGTCCTTCCAGTGAACATTCGGGGTTGATTTCTTTCAGAATGGATAGGTTTGATCTCTTTGCAGTCCAGGGGACTCTCAAGACTCTCCTCCAGCACCACAGCTCAAAAGCATCAATTCTGCGGCGATCAGCCTTCTTTATAGTCCAGCTCTCACTTCCATACATCACTACTGGAAAAACCATAGCTTTAACCATCCTGACCTTAGTTGGCAAACTGATGTCTCTGCTCTTTAGTATGCTATCTAGGTTTGCCATTGCTTTCCTCCCAAGAAGCAGGCGTCTTTTTATTTCATTGCTGCAGTCGCCATCTGAAGTTATCAAGGAGCCCAAGAAAATAAACTCTGTCATTGCCTCCATTTCTTCCCCTTCTATTTGCCAGGAGGTGATGGGACCAGTGGCCATGATCTTAGTTTTTTTGATGTTGAGCTTCAGCCCATTTTTTCACTCTCCTCTTTCACCCTCATTAAGAGGTTCTTTAATTCTTCCTCACTCTCTGCTATTAGAGTAGTATCATCTGCGTATCTGAGGTTGTTGATATTTCGTCTGGCAATCTTAATTCCGGCTTGTGATTCATCCAGACCGGCCTTTCTCATGATGTACTCTGCATATAAGTTAAATAGGCAAGGTGACAGTATACAGCCTTGTCGTACTCCTTTCCCAATTCTAAACCAGTCAGTTGTTCCATATCCAGTTCTGACAGTTGCTGCTTGTCCCACATATAGATTTCTTAGGAGACAGATAAGGTGGTCAGGCACTCCCATTCCTTTAAGGACTTGCCATAGTTTGTTGTGGTCTACACAGTCGAAGGCTTTGGCATAGTCAATGAAGCAGAAGTAGATGTTTTTCTGGAACTCTCTGGCTTTCTCCATAATCCAGCGCATGTTGGCGATTTGATCTCTAGTTCCTCTGCCCCTTCGAAATCCAGCTTGTAGTTCTGGAAGTTCTCTTTCCACATACTGCTGAAGCCTGCCTTGTAGAATTTTGAGCATAACCTTGCTAGCATGTGAAATGAGTGCAACTGTGCGATAGTTGGAGCATTCTTTGGCATTTCCTTTCTTTGGGATTGGGATGTAGACCGATCTTTTCCAGTCCTCTGGCCACTGCTGGGTTTTCCAAATTTGCTGGCATATCTTATGCAGCACCTTTACAGCATCCTCTTTTAAGATTTTAAAGAGTTCAATTGGAATGCCGTCACCTCCACTGGCCTTGTTGTTTGCAATGCTTTCTAAGGCCCACTTGACTTCACTTTCCAGGATGTCTGGCTCCAAGTCAGCAATTACGCTATCTTGGTTATCAGGGACATCCAGATCTTTCCGATATAATTCTTCTGTATATTCTTGCCATCTCTTCTTGATCTCTTCTGCTTCAGTTAGGTCCCTACCATTTTTGTCCTTTATCATATCCATCTTTGGAAATACCCCTTTAATATCTCCAATTTTCTTGAACAGATCTCTGGTTTTTCCTTTTCTGTTGTTTTCCTCTATTTCTTTGCACTGTTCATTCAAGAAGGCCGCCCTGTCTCTCCTTGCTATTCTTTGGAAGTCTGCATTCAATTTTCTGTATCTTTCCCTTTCTCCCTTGCATTTTGCATCCCTTCTCTCCTCCGCTATTTGTAGGGCCTCGTTGGACAACCACTTTGCTTTCTTGCATTTTCTTTTCTTTGGAATATTTTTCATTGCAGCCTCCTGTACAATGTTACAAGCCTCCATCCATAATTCTTCAGGTGTTCTGTCCACCAAATCTAATTCCTTGAATCTATTCTTCACTTCCACTGTGTATTCATATGGGATTTGACTTAGGTTATACCTAACTGGCCCAGTGATCTTCCCTACTTTCTTCAGTTTAAGTTTGAATTTTGAAATAAGAAGCTGATGATCTGAGCCACAGTCAGCACCAGGTCTTGTTTTTGCTGACTGTATAGAGCTCCTCCATCTTTGGCTGCAGAGAACATAGTCAATCTGATTCGGTGTTGTCCATCTGGTGATGTCCATGTGTAGAGTCGCCTTTTGTGTTGTTGGAAAAGAGTGTTTGCAATGACCAGCTTGTTCTCTTGACAAAACTCAATTAGCCTTTGCCCTGCTTCATTTGGAACTCCAAGGCCAAACTTGCCAGTTATTCCTTTTATCACTTGACTCCCTACTTTAGCATTCCAATCCCCTATGATGAGAAGAACATCTTTCTTTGGTGTCAGTTCTAGAAGTTCTTGTAAGTCTTCGTAAAATTGGTCAATCTCAGACTCTTCAGCACCGGTAGTTGGTGCATAAACTTGGATGACTGTGATGTTCAAAGGGCTGCCTTGGAATTCCGAGATCATTCTATCATTTTTTAGGTTGTATCCCAGCACTGCTTTTCTCACTCTATTGTTGACTATGAAGGCTACTCCATTTCTTCTTTGGGATTCTTGCCCACAGTAGTAGATGTGATAGTCATCTGAACTGAATTCACCCATTCCTGTCCATTTAAGTTCACTGATACCCAGGATGTCAATGTTTATTCTTTCCATCTCACGTTTGACCACATCCAGCTTACCCTGGTTCATAGATCTCACATTCCAGGTTCCTATGCAGTATATTTCTTTGCAGCATTGGACTTTCCTTTCTCTTCCAGGCACGTCTGCAGCTGAGCGTCCTTTCGGCTTTGGCCCAGCCACTTCATTAGCTCTGGAGCTACTTGTACTTGTCCTCCGCTCTTCCTCAGTAGCATGTTGGACACCTTCCGACCTGAGGGGCTCATCTTCCAGCGTCATATCTTTTAGCCTTTTGTTTCTGACCATGGGATGTTCTTGGCAGGGACACCGGGGTGGCTTGCCAGTTCCTACCCCAGGAAGTCTTATTACAGGCCTCATTGTCAGCAGTGTAATTAGCCTTACAATGATGAAAGCACAGTTCAGCCTGTTTTATTTTGTAGCCTCACTGATCAACTGGGACACAAAAGTAGAAATGTGCCCCATTTATAAGATATTCCAGACTGAGGCAGATTAAGGAGAGTATGGTGTTCCAAAGTTATTCAATAGTCTTTGAAACTGAATAACAGAGCTTTCAAGAAGAAGAAGAAGAAGAAGAAGAAGAAGAAGAAGAAGAAGAAGAAGAAGAAGAAGAAGAAGAAGAAGAAGAAGAAGAACTAGTTTTCATCTCAATTGGACTGTGTATTTCAGGACAAGTGATACACCCTCCTCCCCGCAGCCATAAAAAGCTATGTGGCTGTCCTTGACTTGTTCCGTGTGATACTATGCAAGGTGACAAACTATATTGGTCATTAGACATGGACACGGAGCGGCAAAATTCTCATTTCCGTTTTCGGTTATCATTATCGTTATGTAACGGGTAACGGTAATGAGAATTACTCCGCTCCAGCTCGAACCCAACCCGATAAAGATAAATTGGGTCTGATTTTTCGTTGTCGTTCATGGCATCGCGGCGATCGCACGATGCCAAGCAGCACAGAAAAAAGTTTTAAAAATAATTAAAAAAACCCGATTTCCGGCCATAAAAGAAGGCGAAAATATGCCTGCCTCATTGAAGGCACCTATCAGAGAGGGGTGATTTCTGGGGGGGTCCCTGGCCTCCCCCCCCTCTCCTGTCCTGGGCTGCTGGTACCAGGCTGGGGGGGGGGCATCCTCGTCGTCTCCATTTGCCATGCGGCGGGGGGAGATCCAAAATGGCAACCACAATATTTATTTTTAAATCGTGGTCCAGAAACCCACCAAAGCACCACAGAAACATTTGAAAATTAGGTATTTTAAATACCTGATTTTTATAGTAGCAGCAGTGGGTTTTTCTTGCAATAAAACGTCTGCATTGATTTTATTTTATTTTATTTTTATTTTTTTATACCTGCACAATGATGGGCTGGCCATGGGATGGGACCATGCAAATTTTTGGACCCATTCCACCAATCGCATGGCCAGGTTTTGACTGAGACTTCTGGATGTGCCAGAGGGCATAAAAAGCCCACTAACCCTAACCTTCACCCTAAGCCTAACCCTAACCCATACGCCAGTACACTGTCCTTCTTAGTGGGTCAGAGGCACCCAGAGGTGCAGCCCACTAACTCACCCTAACCTTAACCGTAACCCTAAGCCTAGCCCTTACCCTAACCCCAACCCTAACCCAGATCCTTCACCACGCCTCCCGCCTTAGTGGGTCAGAGTAGAGGCACCCAGAGAGGTGCCTCCCAGCCAGAGCCCACTACCCCTACCCCTAACCTGTACGCCAGTACGCCAGTAAAAGTGAGTCAGAGGCACCCAGAGAGGTGCCTCTGCCACTCACCCCCCAACCCTAACATAATGTAATGTATGGTACACGGCGGCTACGCGAAACACTTCCCTTCCCTTCTTAGTGGGTCAGACATCAGAGGCACCCAGAGAGGTGCCTCCCAGAGCCCACTTACCCCAACCCCAACCCCAACCCCAACACAAACAACAAACGGAAACGACAAATTTTTGAAAATTTCCGCAACAAACGGAAACGACCTAAAACGGACCCGTCCTGACAAATGACAACTCGAAACGTCATTTTTCCTGGTTGTGCCCATCTCTATTGGTCATCCTTCTTTTTCTTCAGAGGTAACCTATACTGGATTATAGATACGTCTGCATTGAGGATTGGCGACCATTATCCTAGTGACCACTCTCTGTCATTGAGAAGAAACAGGCTGTGACCTGTTAGAAAGTTCAAGTTCAAGTTCAAGAAACCTTTATCGGCATTAAAAGAAATATGTGCGCTTGAGTGGCATCTCCTTTCTCCTCAAAGGCTGGATCGTGAGACTAAATGATGAGACAAACGTTTCCTGGAGAACAGAAACCAATTATCACTGGAAGCATGGATAAGTGGAATATTCTTTTTGAGACCCCCCCACTCCCACCCTGCAACATGGCAATGATATCATGAAGCACCTTATGGTAATTGCTGCTTCTTGTAGCTCATGGGGCCATGAGAGGATTAGTCATCCGTGTTTCTTTTCACATTTGGTTCCAGAGCGTTCACTTCCTTCAGAGCTCCTTCTCTCAGACTGTGGGTTTCTTCATGAACAAATGGCACTTTCATCACTCTGTCATTAGAAATTAGAAAGGAAACTCAGTAACAAATGTGAGTAAGTCTTTTTGGTGACTCGCATGAATTTGCTTATGTTTTGTGGGAGAAAATCTTTTTTAAAAAATGAATTTACCATGCCAAATACTAAAATGATGTAATCTACTTTTTTAAAATGATACAAAACAGGACATTATCTAATTTGTCTAATTAGCCACTTTGGCCATGCCCTTCTTTCACTTTGCCTGTGCCCCTTTGTGTAGATGGCTCCTGAGCCAATGGTCAAATTGACAAGCAGCCTTCAGCTTCATCAAGTAGCTTATAAGGCCACCAAAATAATATATATTGCATAGGTGTCTGCCCCATCCCATTCTCCTACCATGGAGAGCAGCAGTCATGCCGACAGGAGCCTCTGCTGTGCACAAAAATTCTCCACTTGATTGGGTTCCTGAAAAATCCCAACTGCAGGGAGGGTTACCGTGTGTATTAGAGGCTCCCCTCTCCCATCTGTTGCCCCTCTGAGGCAGAGAGCGCTGAGACAGGCGGCAAGGAAAGCACTTTTCCTCTCATGCATTCAGATTCACTCATTTTTGAATGTGTGAATAGCGCTAGAGTATGTAGCGGTAAAAGTTAATGAGGTTGTTTAATTACATCACTTGGAATATCCTGCAAGTGCATCTTCCTCTCTCTAGCAGTAAAAACACAGTAAAAATTATATAAGTACTGTATTTTTCGCTCTAAAACACACACTTCTCCTCCCTCAACAGTAAGGCTAAATGTCTGTGTGTCTTATAGGGTGCATACACCCCCGCTGGGAGCCTCCAGAACAGCTGCTATGGAGGCTTCCTGACCCAGCTGTTAAAAAAATCCCTTGCACTATTGATTTTTCCTATAGAATAGAACAGGGAGAGTAAACAGCTCTACCGGACACCATAAAGATGAAAAAGCAGTTCTATGGTCATTATGGTGGGTAGTTCCTCTCTAACCCGTTTCTCATCTCTGTGGTCTCTGGTAGATCCATTTACTCTCCCTCATCTATTCAATGAAAAAACTCAGTTGTGCAAGGGTTTTTTTTTTTAAACAGACCATTTGGGCTGCAGCTGGGGCTGGGAACTGCACAAGGTCCAGAGGCCTCTGCAAGGGCCAGAAGCTCTCCAGCATGGAAACCCAGGCAGGAGGCATGGCTTGTCTTCGCATTTTACTCTCCAGCCATGCCATTCTGGACCTCCCAAGAGCAGCATGGCTGGAGAGTAACCTGGGGCTGGAGATGTACCAGGGCCACAGTATGTATGTGTGAATATTTTTTTCACACATACATACCGGTACCTCTAAAAACTAGGTGTGTCTTATGGTCTGGTGCATCTTATGGAGCGAAAAATATGGTAATTGTTTTTCTCATGAATGACACTCAGTCTGCCGCCTAAGTAAGGTGGCTAGATCTTGGGGCAAAGTCCAAAGTTCCAGGCCATTGTGATGTTTGTCCACTTGGGAGGTGGAAATCTCAGAGCAAGTAGCACTGCAGGAGAAGATAGTTTGATTTTTGTATTTGAGGCCATTTAAAGCCTGGACACTCATCTCTGCAGTACTAATTCTGAAGTAGCCCTGGGTTCAGTATGACACATGGGCTGTGCCAGCACTCTGCCCTTTCCTTGTTCTGGCTTTTTGGCACCTAGGCACTGGGAGGATTTGAAGCAAGGTGGGGGAATAAAATGTCCCAACAATTCATTCATTCCATTCATGTTTTGCCCTGCCCATTCTAGTGTCACATGGGATCCACTCCCACACCTCTGGCTTTGGTCCTGAAATTTTAAGGAATGGGGTGCTGCCACTGTGGAAATACTATGCCAGAGGTGGCCAATTCAATCTGCCTAAAGGTGCATCTAGAGTTGGTTCTCTCAGTGGCTTCAATGTGTATCGTGTATCTACGTGTCTCAGAATGCATAAGCAGAAAGGCACAGATAAAAGCCTTTCTTATGCACCAAAATATGAAAACCAAAGAGATACCCACAAAAGAACCCAAAATGAAAATTTTCACCATGCACAACCCCACTCCAAATACAAATTCCACTTGGACCATAGTAAGAAGTCAGAGTTATGTCCGGTTGAGTCATGTCACTGGATGCATCTTGCTAAGTGAAAAGCAATTTTGTTTTTCCATTGTCGCTGAGGTGAGAATGGAATGTTGAACAATAGCTGAAATCTGCCTGATCAAAAGAAGCCAGAGAGAAACAGATTTTCCACGTGGTTTCTGCTTCCTATTTTTTCCTCAGAAAATGGATCTCTAACCTAACTCACAATATTTTATGTGCACCTATGTATGCATGAATCTGTGTGTGCGCGCACACATATACACACTAGAAATGGGCACTTTGTGCTTCGTATGAAGCAAGAAGTACTGCTGCTCAGCTGTTTCTAAACCCTATCTCCCCTCCCCCTAGTCACCTGGTTGACTTAGTGGGCTCTGTGTACTGTCTGGCCCACCTTTGGCACCAGTCAATTCTGGAGCCTGGCTGGCCCTTCCACACCTTCCCTTGCAGTCAGCCACTCATGGACTATGTGGGGAGATATTTTTTAAATACTGTATTCAACTTATTATGCTTTTAGTTCTATTCCTTTAATGTTGTGAGCCACCGTGGGTTCCCTTATCGGGAGAAAGGTAGCCTATAAAACACACAAACAAACAAGTATGCAGGCACCAATTTATCTCACCACATTCATGATTGCATCATCACCAACAATTCATCATCAGGCAGCGGTACAGATGAGAAAGAAAAATCAATCAATCAATCAATCCATCCTATGTAGGTGGCAGTAATTTGTATAATCACATTCATCAACATCATTATCAATTCATCATCATCAATTTGTCATCGTAGCTGATCATAACAGCCCATCTGTCTTGTTTGCTTGGCTCCAGAAGCACTCTCACCCTCCCCAACCTTAAGGGCACTGCACACGGCACTGTCACTCTTCCCAGTGCCTGTCACCCAAGGTTCCACCACACCAGCAAATTCTTTCTTGGCCACACAGAGAGACAGAAAAGAAGACCCTGACTGCCGGAATGAGGAACCTTTGTGGGGGCTGGGGGGGTGTCAAGAAAGGATGCCAGATGGCCTGAGCAATGAGTGAGGAGGGCAGGAGTTTGACTGGGTGGCATCATACACAGCCCTCTGTTTCCTTCCTCTCTACTTGGGTTTGTCTGGCCTGTTCATACTCAAGTCCCATCACTGGATGTTCCCTTCTGCCCACAGAGATTACGCAGACAGGACCTGTAAATAAATTAGGGATGATGGGACATGGTGTCATTTTCTTAGGCTTGTTATGAAAAGCACGTTTCACTCTGCAGTAGAAACGTTACCTAAGGAATGCAGAAAGTTGTCAAAACATAATATTCTAGAAGCAAATATAAAAAGTAAACAAGATGTCAGCAAATGTAAACTTATTTGCCTACAAAATAACAATGCTACTCAAGTAATCTCTTCTAACTGTTGGATCTCGTAAACAGTTAGGAGAGATTAGTTGAGTAGAGTTGTTATTTTGTAGGCAAATAAGCTGACTTTTGCTGGCATCTTATTTACTTTTTATATTTGCTATTTTTGATACATCTTGAATCTTAGTATTGTTTTGTATTTTTGATTAGAAACAAATCTCCATTATATTTTTACTCGTGCCTATGGAGAAGTTATTTTTTTACTGACTGAGCTTTGGTATTTTAAAACAACCCTGGTTCTCTGCCCTGTTGATTTACAGCCATCGAAATGAAGTTACAGCCAGGGAGCTGAGAGTTTGTTTGTTTATTCTAATCACAGGTTGAAAGGGGCAGATTGTAAACCTAGCAGGACCACTGAGAAGAAAGATCCTGCATGTGACTCACAAACACTGTGCAGATTCCCATGGGCATTTGGGCACTAAGGGAAGCAAGCAGGTCCCTTCCTCCCTCTTCCCCCTGCAAGTTCCTATTTTCTGTAGCTCTCCTCTAACAATTTCAAACTGACACCAACACTTTTGCCCTGCCAGTGCCAATGAGCCATGGTCAGTGTTCTTTCTGCATCTTGGGCCACCAACACAGGCATGCAGATGTACTCTATGCAGGCCGCTGCATTCTCAGAATCGGAAGTCATGGTGGGAGACAGACTTCTAAATGTGCCAATATTTTCCCTCCCACCATTTGATGATTGGTGGTGATGATTTAACTTTAGTATTAGAACTAAATGTATTTTCTTAAATCATGAAGTCTCACAAACTTGTCTTTCAAACCAAACAAAAATAGTTTATAGTAATACAAATGGGAAAAAATACTTCATTGTATTTACATCTGCCAGGCCTTATCTCTCTTTACATCTCTCAGGCCTTATCTGGCCCTACCAATCCCTATTTGGCTTTTGAAGACTTACACAGATATATGTTATATTACACACACACACACACACACACACACACACACACACACACACACACACACACACAGAGAGAGAGAGAGAGAGAGAGAGAGAGAGAGAGAGAGAGAGAGAGAGAGAGAACTAGCTGACTCTGCCCATGACAATTCCCATTGGAGTATGCAAAATAAGAACATCTCAACATTCAAAACAATTAATATTCGTTAAGCAGGGTGAACGCCACAACTTCCCTTGCTGTTAGTGTATAGCTATCCTCAGTGGGGTCTGGGAATGTTTTTTTAAAAGTATCTCAAGAATAGGAAGAAACTGGAGTCCAGGTTATTTCTGCAGTTCAGATAAGACTGTTTCTGTTTTGTGTCTAAAGCTACGCAGATCTTTTCATTTTAGTATTTTTCGGGATGTACAGACTGAGGGATCATACTAATGTCCACTTCTGTTCACTACAGCTGGGGATAGACCTTTTGTTTGTTTGTTTGTTTGTTTGTTCTTTTTACCCCCAAGTAGCTTCATTTGGTCTCTGGGGACTTTTTCCTCAGTGCACTTGTCTAATCTCTTGAGAGGCTAATGGTTTCTTTTTTAATGCTAACTTTTTTGCTACCTACATAGAAAAATGTCTTATTTTATTATTTAGAAGAGCTTTGTTCCATTTTAATAACAGAAGAGCTTTGTTCCATTCCTTTGTAAACTACGGCTGGGGACAGGGAGCCCTTGAGAGGGAGATTTACCTGGAGTAGTGTCTCCTGCCTGTCTGGTGTGTGGCCTGCTGAAGCACTGGTGACCACTCTTCATTTCCCTGAACTATGAGCAGGGTGGGGTAGCTGAAAAGGGGCAGGTTAACCTTGTGGAAAACCAGCTCTTCCACCCTCTCACCCACAAACTTGGGAACCTTCTGGGTGTAGGGCCTTACCAATGACATGGTGGCAGCAGCGGTGGGGCAGAATGGCAGCATAATAGCAGTGTTCGGCACAGCTGGCCACTCTTCCCTCCTCTCAATACTCCAAAGAGAGATGGGGCACCATGGGACCTCATGGCAGCATCCAGATATCTGCCATCATTTGGCCTTATGTGTACCATCTACTGGGAGTGGGAATCCTACTGATGCTGCCCAGGGGAACAGCAATGCTGCAGTTTTTCTCAAGTTGTCTTCCTCTTTGCCCAGGTGGAGACGAGGGTGCTCCAACAGCAGGTGACACGGGGAGTGCAGTTGGGCCTGTTTCCATTGCCCCCCCACACACAATTCCTCCACTGTTTCTATCTCACTGGTCAGTGTACAGCATTGTGCAAACCCTCAAGACTTCCTGTCTTCTCAGCTAGAGAGCCCTTGACTCAGGGATCACAGATCACAATCAGAGTGCTAGGTGCTTCTGACTTCAGTACACAATCATAGGAGGAAAACTTTCGGTCAGTGGCAGACTTGCCACCCTTGGTCCCGTAAAAGAAAGAACATACTGTAGCCCTGTCCCTGTTTTGAATGTGCAAAAGAGAACATAGAGACCAGGGGTCAAGAAGTTTAGTGGGGCATTGTAACAAAACAGCCAAAATGGATTGATCTAGAATCTAGATCACAACTTCACGGGATGTGGGAGCAATCCATGTGAACAGAAGGAGTGATGGAATCAAGCCCTACTGTTCTGAAGGAACCCAGACAAGACTGAGCCCTGCTGCTAATGTAGCTGTACCCTAACATTCAGATTACTCTGTTTCAGGCATTCTTTGCTGATAGCCTGAGAGTTATTTGTCCCCTTTGTCATGAAAGCTAATTTGTTCGTATATACTGCACTGAACAAAAAGCTTCATGCAAATAATCTGAGAACTGAGGACTTATTCTGTTCAGAGCACGATTCTGTGTTACTAAATATATACATGTTCACATGAGAGTACTTGTTTATTCATCCTGAAATAAAGACAAGGTCTGTGCATTGTACCAAAACTGTAAATCAATTTCTGCAAGGCTATAGCCTTTTGTGTTGGCAATCCATGATAGTATATGCCATAATTACTTTGTTTATCTTTAAAGGGCCACAATATTTTTTTTTGATTGCTTTTGCTATTGCATCTTAACATGTCTCTCCCACTGTATGTTACTCACATGGTGCTTCCTTTAACATGCCCAAAAGCTATTTAAATAATCATGGTGTTGTCTTCCTCCAGATGCATTCCGAAAGGATGGGTTATTAGAACAAGAGGCTACATTTGTTCACCAGTGACCTTTCAATGAACTCTCCAAGCTTTGGCAGCATGTAGGCTTAATGAGAGACAGGCAGGTCAGATGATGGGATTCCCCATGAATAACTTTCCTTCCTTCCTTCCTTCCTTCCTTCCTTCCTTCCTTCCTTCCTTCAAGCCTGTCTAGTCATGGCTCTTGCAAGCAGTGCCCTGTGTGTTTTTTAAAAATACTGTGCACCCTGTATAACAAATGATTTGTATAACATAAAATCTGTACAACATACAAAATTCCAGAGATAGGGGAAATTTGCTTAACAGAATCGCCTATGGGTGAATCCGTACAACATAAAAATGGTCGTGATTACTCTGTTTTCAATGCATTCCTATGGGAAATGTGTATAAAGAAAATTTGCTTAACAATTTCATTTGGAATGAAGTAATTCCTTTATACAAAGTAACACTGTAAAATTATGTAATTAAATGTAATTAACAGGCCCTTGGCGAATGAAAAACAAGAAATAACACTCAAGAAGCAACATATTCTCCCCACCCCCCCACCCCATGGTGTCTTCCAGGTGTGTTGAAATACAGTTCATATGATTATCACACAAGCAAGAGTCTGAGATGCTGGGAGCTATAGTCCTACACATCTGGAAGACACTAAGCTTGGTAAGGCTCAAGTAAAGCCTTCAAGGTTCGTTTTTTTATAAAATCCACAAGTATCCATGGGTTTGTCCATTTTAAGGGGAAAAGGAGCAACTCTTCTATGTAGCACCAACAGGATCCCAGTTTCTGCTTGCCTTCAGAGCAAGTTAAGAACCCCAATTTTACATGCTTTCTCTTGTGAGGGTTAGCTGGAAATAGCCAACACCTGGAAGTGTTCCTTTACCAGGCTTTGGGCTTTGCTAAAGTGGGGCCCAGTTTGAATTTGTTATTGTTGCATTACTATAATATGTATTGCTTGGGATTCAAATGCAGAGGTTAGCCAACCTACTACTTGCTGCTAGAGGTGCTTATTTGCTTCCAGTTATCCTCTATGCATATGTTTAGAGATAAAGCAAATACAGCCAACCTACTGTAAGTCTCCAGTGACACATGATGAAAAAGAAGCAAAATTCTGGGATGACGTTCCTTAAAGTCTTGGTGTTCAAGGACATGAGAAGCATGTAGCATGATATGAATCCACTCTTAAGCTGAAGTCAGCCTTTTTTGGCACACAATCCCACAAGAATATCTCCCTATCTTGGCCATACATATGTTTAAGTCTAAACAAACAACCATTTCCTGCATTTTCATGATATGTGACACCTGGTCCATGAGGTTGTGACGGAACCTTAAAATGAGGAATATTCAAGATGTATGGCCAATCACTGAGTTTGTGGGCGGAGTTGTGCCATATATAAGGAGATGACTGTTAAACTGTCAGCCAGACAGGGGCTAGTTAGGGACTGGCTAGGGCAGTGTTGGCGAAACTATGGCAGGAGTGCCAAACGTGGCACTTGGAGCCCTTTCTGTGGGCACCTGACACCGCCCCTTCACAGCCACCTGTACTGAGGTAAATTGCTGTATTGGCACTTTGTGAAAAATTAATGGGTTTTGAATTGCAGTTTGGGCACTTGGTCTCTAAAAGGTTTGCCATCACTGGGCTAGGGTGTGTTTAGGTTATAGTTAGGGAATTAAGTAACAGCTACATTAGAACATGAATGTATAACTGTTGGTTAAGTTACAGCTAAAGAGCAATGCAAACCTCAATTCGGTAACACACATTAATGATTCATGTATGTTGTAAAGAACATAAACCACAAAGTTACTTTGAATAGTCAACACGTGTCAGTTCCTGTTTATTCATAAGAATAAGAACTTAAGGTACTAATATATGGTGGCGGCAAAGATACACAAGGTTACAATACATTTTTAAAGTGCGGCCAGAGTGTGAAAGCCCCGGGTTGTCACAGGTATGCCTCTTACTCTGTCAAATAGTAGGACCTCAAAGCATCTGAGACTAGCATTCTTTACAGACCATGTTTACCCAATAATTAGCATTCATTTTCAGAGCCAAAGTCACTGAACCAGGGCAGTGTTTGGTTCATATCAATACATTTAACACATTGACAGCTCATAATCTAAATAGAAAGACACCCCCCCAAAAAAAACCTTGGGTAAGACAGCCTCTTCGCTTGGACCCTGATCTACCCATTTGTCAATACTTAAAACTCCTCTCCTGGCTGTCACTTTTTTATGACACAACTTTTGTATAAAATTCCTAGGTTTGTGTTGCAAAAGTCAGTCGCACACCAAGTAAACACTACGGGAATTAACCACACAATGCATGGTTAAAGTCTAATGCCTTTTCACACCACAATAATATCTTAGAGAAATGCACAACAAAACGGGTGAGGGTGACTAATGATGCAACACATGTGGTTGCTAAGCTGACATCAATTAGCAATGAACTCCTTGACACCCACGTGTTTGTTACCAAACAGTGTTGCCACTTCCCATTTGAAGGGCTGCTGGAAGCAAAGGCAACAGCTGCTGAGAGTGTTGGGGTGCTGTCTGAAGCCCGGCAGGGAATCCATAAAGAAGCATCACCAGCAATTCAGATCTTTTTATGGCATAAAAGATAATCTAGGACTAGGAGACATTTTTTTCAGTGTGGTGGAGGGAAATCAGCAAACATGTTGTTCAGGCTTCAGAGACAGAGGTTGGGAGTCCATTTCCCCACTGTGCCTCCTTAACAGGGGCGGGACATGATGATCCACGGGAAGCTTTCCCTGAATGATGGACCACCATGTGTATTTCATATGAATCTATAGGTTCACATGGACTTCGTGTTTATACCTACTTATAACCATGTTGCTTTAATGTAATGTTGCCTATTAATGCTGTAAGATGTCCCTCAATTCCTTGTTCTCAATTAACTGAACATGTCTTAGTTGTCCTGGACTGTATATTATTCCTCATTACTAGAGATGGGCACAAAACAAATAAAAAATTCCTTTCGTTATTCATTTCATTATGCAACGAAACAAATAACAAGCCGTCCCCTCAAAGAAAAATGAAACAAAACAATTGGTAAGAAAAAAATATAATTAAAAAAACCAACCCAACCCAAGGGCCGCCAAACCGGCCTGCGGTCAGCGTGAGTAAATATATATATATATATTTTTAAAAACCTGAACCGGCCCACAGGGCACATGGTCGGCATGATTTAAAAAAAAGGAAAAATCAATAAAATAAAATAAAATGACCAGGCGAGCCATGTGGTCGGCGATTCAAAAACAAACAAACAAACAAACAAACAAACCCGGTCCGGTCCACAGGCCGCAAACCTGACCGGCCTAGTGTGATTAAAAAAATGATCTTTAATTTTTAAAAAACAAAGTAAATAAAAATAAATAGAAACCTGATCTGGCCCACAGGCCCCCGACCCAACTCGTGGGCCACCGACCTGACCCATGGGCCACCAGAATGGCTCACAGGCCATGTGGTTGGCAGATAAATAAAAATCCAAAGTAAAATAAAACAAAATAACTTTGACCAGGTCCACGCTACAGCTGGTCGGCAGGCCACATGGTCAGCAAATAAATAAATAAATAAATAAAAGCACCAACCTGGCCTGTGGGCCAGCTGGTCGGCGCTAGTAGTAATATATACGAGGTCTCACTCGTCATCTTCAGGCTGGTGTTCTGGCTTCTTTCTTCTTGAAGCAAAGCGTGATCTCAGTTGAAGTCCTTCTATAAATACTGCTGGGGGTGTGTGGTTTGCTTGCTCTGTTGCTGATTGTAGGTTCCTTTGTTCCTTTGTTCTTTTGTGATCTGCTGTGTGGCTGAGGCGATCGTTAAGGGATTAACTGCTGGTGGCTGTTTAGATGGCTGTTTAGATGCTGGTGGGTTAGATGGCTGGTGGGTTCTGGCAGTATCCTGGGCTTTGGTGGAGTGGTGTCCTGTGTCTTGTGAATCCTCTTTTGCCGGCGTCCCCCTCGGCCTCGCCGAATCCAGCCGAAGCAATCCGGTCGCCTCGCCTAGCGCGATCCTAAAGGGCAGCCATCTTGCTTCCTTTCCCGTGGGCGGAGGGGGCTCGGGGTAGGAGTAGGGGGGGCGCTGGCCGGGGGAGCGACGCGGGGGCTCCTCCGAGCGCCGAGGGCCGAAGGGAGGGAGGGCAACGTCAAAAGCGGCCTTATGAATATTGATGCGGCGGTGAGGCGGCTGGCGTCCAGAAAGGAGGGGGAAAGGAAGCAGTCACGTCCGTGGGCGGAGGGGGCTCGGGGTAGGAGTAGGGGGCGCTGGCCGGGAAAGGGGGCTCCTCCGAGCACCGAGGGCCGAAGGGAGGGAGGGCAACGTCAAAAGCGGCCTTATGAATATTGATGCGGCGGCGAGGCGGCTGGCGTCCAGAAAGGAGGGGGAAAGGAAGCAGTCACGTCCGTGGGCGGAGGGGGCTCGGGGTAGGAGTAGGGGGGGGCGCTGGCCGGGGGAGCGACGCGGGGGCTCCTCCGAGCACCGAGGGCCGAAGGGAGGGAGGGCAACGTCAAAAGCGGCCTTATGAATATTGATGCGGCGGCGAGGCGGCTGGCATCCAGAAAGGAGGGGGAAAGGAAGCAAGATGGCTGCCCTTTAGGATCGCGCTAGGCGAGGCGACCGGATTGCTTCGGCTGGATTCGGCGAGGCCGAGGGGGACGCTGGCAAAAGAGGATTCACAAGACACAGGACCCCACTCCACCAAAGCCCAGGATACTGCCAGAACCCACCAGCCATCTAACCCACCAGCATCTAAACAGCCATCTAAACAGCCACCAGCAGTTAATCCCTTAACGATCGCCTCAGCCACACAGCAGATCACAAAAGAACAAAGGAACAAAGGAACCTACAATCAGCAACAGAGCAAGCAAACCACACCTCCCCAGCAGTATTTATAGAAGGACTTCAACTGAGATCACGCTTTGCTTCAAGAAGAAAGAAGCCAGAACACCAGCCTGAAGATGACGAGTGAGACCTCGTCGAACGTCGCCAAAACAACCAGATTTCTACGGGGAAGAAACCGAATCCACCTAACATGCATATATATATATATATGCATGTTAGGTGGATTCGGGTTTCTTCCGTGTAGAAATCTGGTTGTTTTGACGTTCGACGAGGTCTCACTCGTCATCTTCAGGCTGGTGTTCTGGCTTCTTTCTTCTTGAAGCAAAGTGTGGTCTCAGTTGAAGTCCTTCTATAAATACTGCTGGGGGTGTGGTTTGCTTGCTCTGTTGCTGATTGTAGGTTCCTTTGTTCCTTTGTTCTTTGTGATCTGCTGTGTGGCTGAGGCGATCGTTAAGGGATTAACTGCTGATGGCTGTTTAGATGGCTGTTTACATGCTGGTGGGTTAGATGGCTGGTAGGTTCTGGCAGTATCCTGGGCTTTGGTGGAGTGGGGTCCTGTGTCTTGTGAATTCATTTTGGTCTGGCTACGTGTCTGTGGTCTCCCAATGTTTTTTTGGGGTGTGTGAGTGTGCTCCATGTGGTGACTGGAGTGGGGTGCCGCAGTAGATGGTGCAGTCGTGGTTTTGTTATTGGATGGTGGTTTCGTTTCATCTGTGGGAAGGGTCTGGGTTTGTGTTTGGTGTGGATGGAAGGTGGTGGCATCTTGTGTCCTTTTGGACCTGGTGTCAGTCTTTGTGGCAGAGGCTCGTCTGTTGACCAGGGCTAGTTTCCAGATGTCAGGCAAGCGGGAGGTGTCATCACGTTTATTCATGTTGTTTGGGTGTTTCTCTATTTCAATGGCTTCCATGATTATTCGACTGTTGAAGTGTTCAGTTTTGGAGATGAGTTTGGTTCTTTCAAAGTCAATTTCATGACCTGTTGTTTTTATGTGCTGGAAGAGAGAGGAAGATTTTTCTTCTTTTTTGACTGCGTTCTTGTGTTCTGCGATGCGTGCGCTTATTCTCCTGTTTGTTTGTCCGATGTATGTGGCTGGACAGACTTTGCATGGTATTTCGTAGACTCCTTGGTTTTCTAGCTCAATCTTGTCTTTGGGGTTTCTTAAGATGTTGGCTATTTTTTGGTCGGTGCAAAAGGCTGTCTTGATATTGTGTTTGTGGAGAATTTTGCTGATTTTGTCTGTGGTGCCTTTGATGTAAGGGAGGAAGGCGGTGCCGTTGTTCTCTTCTGTTTCTTGGTTCTTGGGGGGTGTTTCCTTTTGGATTAGTTTGGTGATGGTGTTTTTTTGGAATCCGTTCGCAATTAAAACATTCGAGAGAGTGTGTAATTCAGTTTTTAGGTGGTCTTTGTCAGCGAGGCGTTTGGTTCTGGAGATGAGGGTTTTGCTACGGAGTTGATCTGTGCAGGGTGGTGGTGTGATTGTGCATTTAAGTAGCGGTTTGTATGTGTTTTTTTCTGGTAGATGGTATGTCCTAAGGAGCCGTCGGGTTTTTTTGTAGATTAGGACGTCCAGGAAGGGAAGTTGGTTGTTGGCTTCTATTTCCATAGTGAATTGTATTTTGGGGTGTAGGCTGTTGAGATGTGTGAGGAAGTTGTTCAGTTTATCTTTCCCGTGTGGCCAGATAACAAAGGTGTCGTCAACATATCTGAGCCAGAGTTTGGGTTTATGTTCGGACTTCTGTAACGCATTGGTTTCAAAGTGTTCCATATATAGGTTTGCGATGACCGGTGAGAGGGGTGATCCCATGGGTGCTCCTTCTATCTGTTTGTATCTTTGTCCATTGTGGATGAAGTATGTGTTGGTTAGGCAGTGGTTGGTCAGATCTAGGATGTGTTTGGGGGGGTTGTATTTGTTGTGGATAGCTGTCAAGGCTTCTTGAATGGGCACTTCTGTGAAGAGCGAAAC
This sequence comes from Phrynocephalus forsythii, assembly GCA_029282475.1. NCBI lineage: Eukaryota > Metazoa > Chordata > Lepidosauria > Squamata > Agamidae > Phrynocephalus > Phrynocephalus forsythii. The sequence goes on from JAPFRF010000004.1 coordinate 40,798,165, forward strand.
AACATCGAAGCTCACGAGTAGGTCATTGGGTTGTAGGTCTTGTTTCTTTATAATTTCTATGAAGTGGAACGAGTTTTGTACGTATGAAGTGATGGATTCTGCATAGGGCTGGAGTTGTTTGGCAAGAAATTTGGCGAGGTTTTGTAGAGGTGAGCCTATGGAGCTGACTATGGGTCTGAGAGGTGTTCCTTCTTTGTGAATCTTGGGGAAAGAGCTTGGGGCATCTGGATGATTTCTCTCTGGGGATGATGCTTGGCTTGATTTCTTCACTTAAGGGAGAGGCTTTTATTTTGGCTTTGGTGGTTTTTTCCAGGTAGGTGGTGGGGTCTGTGTTCAAAGGTATGTAAGCAGGGTCTTGTAGTAGGTTGGATAATTTGGCTTGGTAGTCGGATGTGTTCATCACCACTGTGGCATTGCCTTTGTCTGCTGGGAGAATGATTATGTTGTTGTCTTTCCTCAGGTTGGAGAGGGCTTTTTGTTCTTCTTTGTGTAAATTGCTTCTGGGTGGTTTGCTGGAGCAGAGGACATTGGTGACTTTGAGTCTGATTTTGTTGGCTTCATCTGGGTTGATTTTGGTTAGGCTGGCTTCCACTCCGCATATGATGTTTTCGGTGGGGATGTGTCTGGGGGCGATTGCAAAGTTGAATCCTTTGGAAAGGACTTTGGTCTCTGCGATGGTGAGTGTCCTGTCTGATATGTTGTGAACTGTTTGTTTCATGGGCTGTTGTGTGGGGGTTGGGCTTCTGGCGTTTTCCAGTTTGTGGAGTTTGTTGGTGTGTGTGTCTGTCTTGTGGGAGGTCTCTGTTTCAGCTCTCCAGGCGGCCAGTTGCTTGGATTTGTTCCAGAGTGTTGGGTGGATTTTGTTGCTGAGTTTGAGGTGGAGAGTGAGTAGGTCTCTGTTGGTTTGATCTAGTAGGTATCTTTTCCTGTGTAGTTCGCTTCTGATTAGGGCTAGTTCTGTTCTTTTCAGGATCCTTTCGCTGGATGGGGTTTTTGAGTGGAATTTCAGTTGGAAGCTTGTGGGGATCACATTTTTGTCTCGGCAGTTGCGTAGGAATGCAATGTCACATAAGATGGTGGCTCTTCGGACTTCTAGTTTCTCGTAGGTTCTGGTCAGCTGGAAGGTTTCCTCCCGTAGAGGTCGGATATTTGTTTTCGTAGATTTTCACGGGTATAGGTATGCATGTTAGGGTGGATTCGGGTTTCTTCCGTGTAGAAATCTGGTTGTTTTGGCGACGTTTCGACGAGGTCTCACTCGTCATCTTCAGGCTGGTGTTCTGGCTTCTTTCTTCTTGAAGCAAAGTGTGGTCTCAGTTGAAGTCCTTCTATAAATACTGCTGGGGGTGTGGTTTGCTTGCTCTGTTGCTGATTGTAGGTTCCTTTGTTCCTTTGTTCTTTTGTGATCTGCTGTGTGGCTGAGGCGATCGTTAAGGGATTAACTGCTGATGGCTGTTTAGATGGCTGTTTACATGCTGGTGGGTTAGATGGCTGGTAGGTTCTGGCAGTATCCTGGGCTTTGGTGGAGTGGGGTCCTGTGTCTTGTGAATTCATTTTGGTCTGGCTACGTGTCTGTGGTCTCCCAATTTTTTTGGGGTGTGTGAGTGTGCTCCATGTGGTGACTGGAGTGGGGTGCCGCAGTAGATGGTGCAGTCGTGGTTTTGTTATTGGATGGTGGTTTCGTTTCATCTGTGGGAAGGGTCTGGGTTTGTGTTTGGTGTGGATGGAAGGTGGTGGCATCTTGTGTCCTTTTGGACCTGGTGTCAGTCTTTGTGGCAGAGGCTCGTCTGTTGACCAGGGCTAGTTTCCAGATGTCAGGCAAGCGGGAGGTGTCATCACGTTTATTCATGTTGTTTGGGTGTTTCTCTATTTCAATGGCTTCCATGATTATTCGACTGTTGAAGTGTTCAGTTTTGGAGATGAGTTTGGTTCTTTCAAAGTCAATTTCATGACCTGTTGTTTTTATGTGCTGGAAGAGAGAGGAAGATTTTTCTTCTTTTTTGACTGCGTTCTTGTGTTCTGCGATGCGTGCGCTTATTCTCCTGTTTGTTATATATATATAACACCGAACCTGCCCACGGGCCAGCTGGTCGATGCTAAGACGTTCAAAAAAGAAAGAAAGAAAGAAAGAAAGAAGAAAGAAAAAAGAAAAACAAAATGAAATAAAATGAATTATAAAATGATTTTTTAAAAAATCATTTCGTAATTAACGAAACAAAACGAAATGGGCTGGGGGAAAATGAATAATGGAATGAAGCGCCATTTTGGCATTTCATGCCCATCTCTTCTCATTACTGTAAGCCAGCTTAGATCCTTTTCCAAGGAGAAAGGTGGGGTAAAAATACTCAAAAATAAATAATAAATCAATAAATAATAAATAACTGGTGCTGCAGTAAGATGATGACAATGATGATGACATATCTGTCAAGTTTTGAATTTAAAAATAAGGCATCATGGTCACAGTATCCCTGCCCCTACCACCTATTGAGTATGATTGATGCTTTGAGCATGCTCAATAACTGTCCTCAACATGGTGGTGCCCATGAGCTGATACCTAACATGGCCGTTGCCATTTATCACGTAGTCGCAGTATCCCCGCCCTTACCACCTATTGAGCATGCTCGGAGCATCGAGCCCCTATGACCTATTAAGCCGGAGAGCTTATCAAGGCGTCTCGCTGCGGCAAACCGGAAACTGGAAGTCCAGTTTCACTAGTTCTTGAGAACAATGATTTTATTTAAACAAAAGAAATGGCAATCTTATCAGCAACACAAACTGAATGGTTTTGTCATTGTGTATTTGTTCTAAGATGTAAGAAGCTTCTCTTTCAGGATTTCAAAGATACTGTAAATAAGCTAGTAAGTGGAGATTGTATTGCTCTTCTAAGTATTTCTAGATGTGAAATGTTTGTTGGGGTCTTAGAATATATATTTTGGTGAATGTTGAGCGAACTAGCAGTAATCTCTGAGGCAGATTTGACCATGAGTGTGAATCTGTTCTTGTGGTTGCTGTTTTGCTCTACACTCGGGCCCTGTGAAGTTTCCTTGAAGGCAGTAAATGCATACATCAGTACTTCACAGACCTAGGACCCAAATGTCAACAGAAGACTTAAGTTTTATCACATTTGCTATTTTTCAACTTTTTTCTTTAGAGTAGCCATAGAACAAGAGAACAAGGTACTTCTATTTTGCGTAATTGTATAGAAGCGGCTGCTTTCTACTGAGGAAGACTGTTGGTCCATCTAACTCAGTATTGTTCACACTCACTGGAACCATTTCTCCAGGGGTACAGGCAGGAACTTTTCTTAGCCTTGACTGGAGAAGCCAATGATTGAACCTGAGGTCCAGCTTAGCTAACAAATAGGCACATTCTGCACTGATTTATGATCCGTTCCTGCAGTGCTATAGGTTCAAGGAGCAGCAGAATTCTCTTTCATGTTTCCAGAACCTATGTGATCACTCCCCAGGTGCTCCTATTTCTGCTCAGTTCATGGTTTTGAAACATTTACAAGCAAGATAATACTTCTGATAATTATTATTTAAATATATTTATTTATTTAAAATACTTCTACCCTGCCTTTCTCCTCAAAAGGACCTAAGGCCGCTCTACATATTGCTGTATAGCTATCAGTAGGTATGAAAGAGGACAAGGACAACCAATCCATTTTAAAAATACACATGTAATTTTGTTTAGGAGTTTAATATAGGATGTTTTCAGATGCAGACAAAAACCCTTTCTTTCTCTTAGATCTCTACTATTCCTTTACTTTCTCTACTGGAAATGACAACTCTAAAGATAACCAACTCCCTGTGTCTGTGCATTGAAGTTATTTGATTCACCAAAGCACTGAATTTATTGTACCAACAACCCATATACACTGGAGGAGATGAGGCATTTATTATTTTTCTCACATATTTAATGTTTGCCATACCTACTGCTGGGAACTATAAATTTAAGCTCTGAATCACACTTTGAGGAGAAATAATCCAGTTGCTACAATTTTAAAGCAATTGTATTCAACAACGAACGCTCTCAAAAATGTTTTATACTTATCCAAAATATTTAATATAATTTCAAGACTCTTTAATATGTCACTAAGCCATATGTCCTAATAATGGGAGGCATTTGTGTTTGTACTAGACATTTTTTTTCAATCAAGCTATTGTTCAGATACAGAATCCTGGAAGGAACTTTAACAGTTGTGGGGTAGAATTTTCTTCTTTGTCTTCTGAATAAATACATTTAGATCTCTAAGCATGTTTGGGCATTTATATCATCTCAAACACAATCTTTAAAAAAATCCCCGTTACTACTGTGAATTTATCTTTCCTGGGTTCTTTTTGCAGCATTTACAATATCATGTAAGAAGTGATAACATTACATCTTCTTTAAGAATTTTGATCATTCTCAATCCATTTTTCTATAAAAGAAATTCACTTCAGAAGGCATTTCAAAGGATGGGAAGTTTTGGAAAAATTCTCATACATCAGGTTCAAATTTCTTACTTTACTTATGGAGTAGCTAAGAAGTATATGGTGCACATGCTGTCTTTCATTGTATGATCTCTGTGGTAGGTGCAAGGTCATATCTAGGGGGGCAGAAGGGTGCATTTGCCCTGGGCGCAGCAATCTGAGGGTGCCTAGAGGGGGGAGCAGGAGAAGGAAGTCATGTGCCCTCCTGCCAGCAGTCCTAGTCCTTTCCCCCAGCTAAGGTTTGGTGACGGGACCCCCTCTACCACTGCTGCCACTGCTGCTCTGCCTCCATCATGCCAGGCAGCAGCACCAGCCGGAGCAGGAGGGTGCAGTGGTGCACCATCGTTGGCTGGCTCACCTGGGCATTCCAGCTGGGACAGGGGCTTGCTCGCTTGCCCGCCCACCATGCTGAAGCCTCCACTGCCACTGGCCAGCCCTCCTTTCCAGTCCGGAGGAGCGTCTCTCTCTCTCTCTCTCTCTCCCAGCCTGCCTCTGCCCCCTTGCCCGGCCTCCAGTTTGTACCACTTCCAAGGGTTCAGTGGGCAGACAGGCAAGGGGCTCTGGGCGCGACCTGGGGATGCAGCTGCACGGTATCTTTCCAGCCTGGTGGGAGGAGGAGGGTTGCGCGCAACCCAAATTTGGAACAAAGAGAAAGCACCTCACCTCTCTCCCCCCTGCTCCCGCATTGGCCTGGCTGGCTGGCAGGGCTTGGGGATGTGTGGGGGGAGAGCCTGGTTCATACTGCCGGTCTCCTCCCACTCCCTCCCTTCCTGCCTGCACGGCCCGTCCTATGTGGCCAGTGGGTGCTCTGCCACTTGCTTGGCTTCTTCCCCTCACTCGGCCACTGCCGCCCCAGCCCAGGCCAAGCGAGGGTTAGGGTTAGGGCAGGCTCCCTGCCCTCGCTCCCTCGCTTGCTTGCCTGCCTACTCACTCCTTGCCTTCCTCCCTCTTGGCGCCAGGCGAGCAGCGAAGCAGGCAGGCAGACAGACATACGGGGAGCGCAGTGGCTGCGGCACCCTCCTCCTCCTCACCCTGTTCTCAGCCCACTGCAGGAGACGTAAAGCGTGCGCGTGCATACACACACACACACACACTACACACATGCAGGGTTGGCCCCCACCCTTGCTGGGGGGATGTGATGTGGTTGGGGAGGGCTGGAGGGGTGCAAAAATGAGTTTGTCCCCAGGTGCCCCAAACCCTTGCTGCGCCTCTGGGTAGGTGGCAGCTGCCTCAGTTTTCCATATTTCAGATACATCTCGGGGAAGATGAGTTAAGGGAACTTTTTGACAAAGTGTTTTTTAATCCATTTGTGCGTATGTCCATAGTCAGGGAAGGTACACATTGAAGATATGTCTGTGAAGAGTCTCAGTCATCCAGATGAGGTGATCTGGATGTTGAGTCATGGCAACTGAACTTTTTTTCTTATGAGATCGAAGAAGAAAAGAAGTCCAGTTGCCATGACTCCACTTTCAGATTGAAGATACAGTTAATAAAATGAGTAAACACATGGCACCTTCATCCACCTGAGCTCCAAAATATAACCAAAACAAAGTCTAAGCATTCTGAGAATGAGGCAATAACCTCTTCCACTGGAAATAAAACTTCCGAGAACGTCAAGAACAAATTATGGTCTGGCTGCACTTTCCTCCTTGAACTGAACACAACACTGCCTCCTACCTACCATGCCTGCTACATGTGTTAAAAAGAAATGTACAGTACTAGGAGCATTTGCCCTAGGGACAAAATGTACCCACAGTAACTGCTGAATGAAAAAAAGGCACATTTGGCAGGTGTGGTAGAGGTTTGGATGAATCCTATGAAATGGCAAAAATTTCTGAGCCCAAAGTTCTCAGAAGAGTGGAAAATATTCTGAGATTTTGCTTGTTCTTACCCTCCTTAAAAATCAAAGGCTACATGGCAGGATGATTTCCAAATTTTCTGCACTATTTTCAGTGGCTGTCATCCTGTTGTCACTGCATCACAAGAATGGCAAGAGCACACCTGAGTCCTTTAAAAAATTTTTGGTTGGACAGTTCCAGTTGCTGTTATTTGTACCCAACCCCCACATGCACACCATCTGTTGCTCAGGAAAAGTGTAACGGTGCTAAAGCCACTGAAAATGCTGGCTTTGGCAACTGACAAATTAGTGGAGAACTCCTCTGTTCCCTTGAGAAATTTGGCAAGGTTTCCCCAATTTCTCAGCCAGAAATCGGGTGAAGCATTTTGAAAGGCCACTGGTGCACAGCTGTAGTATGGAGAGAGTGGCACAAGAGGAATGATGCTTACAGAGAGCATATTTGCACAGGAACGTGGGTGGGTTCAGAGAATGTGAGTTTGGAATGGGATGGTTTGGAATGATGAGTGAGGGTGGCAGACACAGGTTCAGGGTTTAGAAAGGAGATGGATAAAACAAGAGAGCATGTTCTAAGAGCATTTTTAAAACTTATAGTATTAAGAGTGAACAGTAATTTAACGTATAAACCTTTAGCAAAATACTGTTTCCCAATAAAAGCTGTAACCAAATATTTACAGTTAAGTTCAGAAATAATTAGACATTGACACAATTCACTTCATTCTGGCTCTGTACTGTTAGAAGAGTCTCATGTAGCAGTGGTCAAAACTGCTGTACTGCAGATACACCTGTGCTCACGATGTGGAGTTCAGTTCCAAGTAGTAGGCTCAAGGTTCACTCAGCCCTCTATCCTTCCCAGGTTGGGTAAAATGAGTGTCCAGCTTGCTGGGGAGTGTGTAACCTAGATAATTGTTTGTAAACTGCCCAGAGAGTGCTTTAAGCGCTGTGGAGCAATATATAAGCAGCACACTTTGCTCTTCCACCCCCTTGCATATGGCACTGCACTAGGTTTCAAATGAAACAACCAAGATTGAATTGCGACAAAGACTTTCATCTGTAATTCACTATTGTATGAATAGTGCATCTGTTTTCATACATAGTCCCCTTATTTCAGGTGCTCTGTAATCTGTTTGTATGTAATTGGACAAATCAACACAACCATAAATAAAACATTCATTTTTAATACTTGGTCAGGAATCTTTTGCAGGCGATGACTGCTTGAGGTTTGGAAGACATGAACATGAACACATGCTGGGTTTCCTCCTTTGTGATGTGTTGCCAGGCATTTACTGCAGCTGTCTTCAGTTGTTGTTTGTTCCTGGGTCCTTTGCTGAATTTGGCTGAATCTGAGCAAGACAATATGTCTCTGTACACTTAAGAATTCATTCATCTGCTTCCATCTCATCATCAAGAAACACTAGTGACCCAGTGCCCTTGGAAGCCATGCATGCCCATTTATTTATTTATTATTTATTTTATTATTGAATTTGTATCCCGCCCATCTTCCCAACGGGAACTCTGGGCGGCGAACATAACAAATAAATTAGGGGATACAAACAATTGGGTACAGTAAATCTCAATAGGGACATAATCAAAGAATCAGCATAGATTAATAAAAACATAAAAGAAAACTGCAGCAGGGGCGCACCCTTTAGTTCAAACCTCACCGCTGCTATGTCAAGTATGACTTAAATATCAATTATCGATGGCAGATGGGGGGAAAAGAGAAAAAGGAGGAATAAAGGTAAGCTAAGCTAGGTCACCAAAGGCCTCGCGGAACAGAATGGTCTTCACTGCTTTACGAAAGGCCAGCAGGGACTCTGCAGAGCGCACTTCGCTAGGGAGGCTGTTCCATATAGATGGAGCAGCCACCGAGAAATCGGGACCGCCTGGCTTCTCGGAGAGATGGAACCTGAAGCGAGTGCGCCCGCGACTGCCGAACCGGTCGGGCCAATGTTGACCGCTGGGCGATCCGCTCTGCCAGGTACTCTGGGCCCAGGCCATGGAGGGCTTTATAAGCTAAAACCAGGACCTTGAATCTGATCCGGGAGGCAACGGGTAGCCAATGCAGCTGGGCCAGAACCGGGTGATGCGGTCATAGCGACGCGCACCCACCACCAGTCTGGCCGCTGCATTTTGCACCGTTGCAATCGCCGGAGGAGAGTCAAGGGCAACCCCATGTAGAGAGCATTACAGTAGTCCAGCCTCGAGATCACCAGCGCCTGGACCACTGTCCTCAGGGAGTCCCCGTCTAGGTAGGGGCGAATCTGGGCGATCTGGCGAAGATGGAAAATGCGGTCCTGGCCACGGCCGCCACCTGAGCATCCAGGGACAAGGCCGGGTCCAGGATCACGCCCAGATTCCGAACCCTCTCCGCCAGCTGGAGGGAGACACCCTCCAAACTGGGGAGGGGGCCCCCATACCCGGACGGGGAACTCCCGAAGAACATCACCTCGGTCTTCTCAGGGTTGAGTTTGAGCCTGTTGGCCCTGGTCCAAGCCATAACCGCCTCCAGGCACTGGTCGAGGGACCGGACAGCTTCCACTGCAGAGGTGGAAAAACAGAGATAGAGCTGCGTGTCATCAGCGTACTGATGACAACGCAGCCCAAATCTCCTGATGACCCCAGCCAGCGGCCTTACATAGATGTTAAACAGCATGGGGGAGAGAGACGAGCCCTGCGGAACCCCACAAGGGAGTGTCCACGGGGCCGACAACTCTCCTCCATGCTGCACATACTGGAGCCGACCCTGAAGGAAGGACCGGAGCCAACTGAGAACAGTGCCCCCGATCCCTACCTCCAGGAGCCGGTCCAGTAGGATACCGTGGTCGACGGTATCGAAGGCCGCTGACAAATCCAGGAGAACCAACAGGGTAGAGCAACCCCTGTCGGCCGCCCGGATGAGGTCATCTTGCAGCGCGACCAGAGCTGTCTCGGTACCCCGGCCAGGCCTGAAACCGGACTGGCAAGGATCCAGGCACCGCTGTTCCTCCAAGAATGATTGGATCCGCACCGCGGCCACCCTCTCGATGACCTTGCCCATGAAGGGAACATTGGCAATCGGTCGGTAATTGGGCAATTGATCCGACGCCAATCCCGGTTTTTTCAAGATGGGCTTAATCACCGTCTCCTTCAGACGAGTGGGAAAAACCCCCTCGCTGAAGGAGGCGGTGACGATGGCAGCGGCCCACTCGGGCATGCTCCCTCCGGCAGATTTGATGAGCCAAGATGGGCAAGGGTCTAAGGGGGTGGTCGCGGGACGGCAATGGGCAATCATCACACTGCCTCCACCATGTTTTACAGATGGTGTGGTATGCTTTGGATCATGAGCCGTTGCAAGCCTTCTCCACACTTTATTTCTTCTCATCATTCTGATACGGGTGGGTCTACGTTTCATCTGCCCAAAGAATGCTGTTCCAGTACTGGGCTGGCTTTTAGAAATATTTTTGACCAAGTATGTTTGGCCTTTCTTTTGCATCTTTTGGTGAACCCTCTGCATTTGCTCTTCTGAAGTCTTTTTATGGTACAGTAACCCCCCCTCCTATCATGGGGGTTAGGGACCCACCTGACCCATGATGACTGAAAATGTGGATGCAGGTCGGGTGGGGTCTGGGGGGGGGGAGAAATCAGATCCCCCACTGCCACTCACTCAGGGTGCTCCAAGACTTCTGGGAGCAGCCTGGGCGAGCAGCGGTGGGGGATCTGATCCATCACCGAGCTGGAGCCCAGGGCTTGGGGAAGGGAGAAAAGGGTTTAAAAAGCCTGGACTTTTAAAACCCTTCCCCCCCATTGCCCACACCCTGGGCTCCAGCTCATTGGCGCTGGGGTGGGGAAATAAAGGTTTTCTCCCCACCACCCCAGCACTAATCAGTTGGAGCCCAGGCAGGTACTGCAGTCCCGTGATATAGCAGGACCGCAGTACATGAACTGTGAAATGGCGGTGGGTTACTGTAGACTAGATGGATAAAGAAAACTCTACCTTCTGGAGAGTATTCGTCATTTGGCTAGATGTTGAGAAGTGTTTTTTTCCCTTTGCACTGGAAAGGGTTCTACAGTCATGCATCATTGTTGTCTTCCATGGACCTCCAGGCCTTTTTGTGTGACAGAATTCACCAGTGCAGTCTTTTTTTCTTGGAATTTACCAAACAGTTGATTTGGCCACTCCTATTGTTTCTGTTGTCTCTCTGATTGATTTCTTTTCTTTTCTTTTGCAGCCCAAGAATGGCCTGTTTCACTTGCGTTGAGAACTCCTTTGAATGCTCACAGTTAACAGTTTTGAAATCTAAATGATACACCTGGAATCAACTCCAGACCTTTTACCAAGGAATAGTTCACTCCTGTCCATGAAACAGCTTTTGAATTAACTTCTGGCACTTTGAAAAACAGGGGGCTGTATATTAAATAGCTGTAATTCTAAAACCTTTCCTATAGTTTGGATGTGAATACCCATAAATTTAAGCTGAGAGACTCTGCTTTGGGCTAATATTCATTATTTAACTGAAACTTGCATTTATTTTGGTAAATAGCCAAAATAACAAAACTCATTTCAGTGTCCAATTATTTCTGGAACTAACTGTATCCGCTGAGTGCTGGTGAGTAGTTAAGTCTGTTTATGTAACATACTGTGACTGCAAATAATATTATCTCTTTCTTTTAATAAACAATGCCCACTAGCAAAAAGAACGTATTAATATAGTCTAGTAATTATTTTTAATGCTGGAAGATGGATTTAAATTGAATCCTAACCCCACCAAAATTAGTTTCAATTTAAATACCTATCTAATTGTTTTTTTTCTTACTTTAACAATATACAGTGGTACATTGTATAAAGGAATTAATTTGTTCCAAATGAAATTCTGTTAAGCAAATTTTCCTTTATACAAATTTTTCATAGGAATGCATTGAAAACAGAGTGATCCCTAATCATGACCATTTTTATCTTGTACAGATTAGCCTCACAGGTGATTCTGTTAAACAAATTTCCCCTATCATGGGAATTTTTTATGTTGTACAGATTTTATGTTATACAAACAGTTAGCTATACAAGTGTCCACCTGTACTGTATGTATCCCAAGAGGTGTAGAACAAATTCACTCTGTATGTAGAAATGAGATCCAGCTACGATGTTTGTTTGTTTGTTTGTTTGTTTTTAAATTTGGAGTGTGTGTGATATGAGGGAACATAGCACAGTAAAAAGGCCACTTTACCTGTCTCACCCCATTCATGAATATAACAAACAAAACAAAACAAGCCCTAGGGAAAAAACTCATATGGGGGTTGTGGGGGGGGGGGGGGATAAGAAAATAAACATCGTTGTGTTGTGTAGACCTTAGGATACACTATGAGGAAATGCCCACGTGGGCATTTGTCTTGATGTTTGGCGCACTGATTGGTCGGGTTGGTCTGCTGTTTTTCACAGCATCTACATGTGAGGATTGCTAGAACAGACCAATTTGTTCCAACCCACCCCTTTTGGAACCCGTCAGGAAGTTATTTTGTTCTGGTGTGTGTTGGAGGGCTCCAATTTAATATGTTTCCAAATCATGTGGTGGTATCTTGGAATGGACTAAACTTGAGCCTTGTATCTGCTCCCGGCATCAATTTCTGGTGTTCTGAAGAGATTTACAAGCTGCTTCAGCACACTGGAAATTGAACCCTTCCATCTGCATAGGGTCAAGAAAAGTGATATTATATTTTATGTTTGTTAAGTCGTTACTGATGCAATGAATTGCTTTGCTTAATTTATTATTTTTTCTTTGCTTTTCTTTGTATTACTGGTTGTAACCAAGGCTATGGACAGTTTCTCTATCAGCAGTACATAAACATGCAAATAAAATGGTGTTAATTCATCACTTCATCAACAATCTAGCTAACAGTGTGTGTGTGTGTGTGTGTGTGTGTGTGTGTGTGTGTGTGTGTGTGTGTGTGTGTGTGTGTGTGTGTGTGTGTGTGTGTGTGTACACAATTACTACTCATTTCATGGACAGTGAGAATTACCAACACAGAAATCATAGAGTCAAACCAAAAATATCTCTGTAAGCCAAGATCACCAAACAGAAACTGTCATACATCAGCCATGTTATGAGAGGTGACTCAATTATGCTGGCATTGGTCAGTAGTAAAAGATGAAGGCGCTGCCCAAGGACTTGCTGTCTTGAAACCATCAGAAGGAATGCTGGAATTATTTATTATTATTTATTTAGAATATTTTAATGTTCTAAGATGCCTTTTAATGTTCTAAGATGCCTCTTCTAATTCTCTGTTCATGACTTACCGTAAATTATGTCTTAAATATTCTGGGCTGTATATTGTCCTTCATTATTGTAAGCCTCCTTGGAAAACAACCCAAGGTGGCTTATAATAATGACGGACAATATACAGCCCAGAATATTTAAGACATAATTTATGGTACGTTATGAACAGGGAATTAGAAGAGGCATCTTAGAACATTAAAAGGTACATAAGAACATAAGAACATAAGAAGAGCCATGCTGGATCAGGCCAAAGGCCCATCTAGTCCAGCTTCCTGTATCTCACAGCGGCCCCACCAGATGCGTTTGGGAGCGCATGAGACTAGATATCTGTCTCCTGATACCACTCCCCTGCATCTGGCCCTTGAAGTACCCTGGTTTAAAGCCTAGAGATTACACATCTCCATCATGGTTTGTAACCCGTGATGGACTTTTCCTCTAGGAATCTGTCCAATCCCCTTTTGAAGGCATCCAGGCCAGATGCCATCACCACATCCTGTGGCAGGGAGTTCCATAGACTTACAACGCGCTGGGTGAAAAAATATTTTCTTTTGTCAGTTCTTACTCTCCCAGCACTCAATTTGAGTGTATGTCCCCTAGTTCTGGTATTTTGAGAGAGGGAGAAGAGCTTCCCTCTATCCACTTTACTCATACCCTGCATTATTTTGTATGTCTCAATCATATCCCCCCTCAAGCGCCTTTTTTCCAGACTAAAGAGCCCCAATTGTTTTAGCCTTTCTTCATAAGGGAGGTGCCCCAGCCCAGTAATCATTTTAGTCGCTCTCTTCTGCACCTTTTCCAGTTCCACTATGTCTTTCTTGAGATGCGGTGACCAGAATTGTACACAATACTCCAGGTGGGGCCTTACTATTGTTTTGTATAACAGCATTATAATGTTGGCTGTTTTATTTTCATTAAACATTAAATGTACAAAAAGCTCGCAAAAAGAATGACTTTGATGGAACTATAAGAAGCTAGAAAGGCACAGAAAACATTGATTAACAAAGTGACTGAAAGTCGGACATGATAGAAGAAGAAATATATACTGTATATATGTCAGTATTTGTAATTGTGTAGATGACAAATAATGTTAATCATACTCTACAGGTATCTTGACGGAGTGTTCTATTTTGCACTATGGAAATAATGTTTAGGGAATGGGAGGCCATTTTCTACCTGTTGCCCTTGCTCCATTAGTCTTGCCCCTAAAGAATGTGGGCAGACAATGTAGCCAGTATTATACAGAACGTACTGTATGTTCTGCATGGGGCGCTTCCTCAAGTAGTTCCCTTAATTACAATTTTCCCCTGGAGGGACCCATTTTGTAGTTGAATAACTCAGCCCCTTGAGCCCCAAACCTTTCCAAATTTGGAGGGCTTAAACAAAAGAGCCCAAGGAATCGACCCACCAAATTTGGTGCCTCTAGGGCAAATTGTTTCATTTTTACTGAAAAAAATGGCTGTTCATTCCATTTGTCACAAAACATGTTCTACTCTTTCATTTTGTAATGAAACAATTCATTATGTAACAAGACGATGAAACAGCATTTCCTTTTTCATTCTGTGCCCATCTCTAGTCCTGATCTGAGTCAATGAGTAGGCTGCAATTAATATTGAGAGGAATTTTATAGATACACTCCTATAAATTCAAGGATTATTCCCACATATTCCAGTTCAAGTAAAATGATGGCCCATTTTCAGAAATGTTCAGATTGCCAGGTTTGTCCTTTATGTTAGAAAGCTTGAGTTGAGGTTGTTCAACCATTACCTCTGGCATAGCTTGAACTCATCAGCACTACGAGCCATAAACAACCCAAGCATTCTGTTTACAAGGTAAATGTAATGGAGATGAAGCTCCCAGTGAGTCACATTCTCAGTAGAGTCCGCTTATTATAGAAACAAGATTTTTTTTCCTGGTAACTGTCACCATCATACCAACTTCCTACCTTACCGCCAAAGGCTCCAGAGTAAAGGGTGCCCTGAAAGGCTTGTTGCTAATAATAGCATGGGTTTCTTCTACCTTATTTGCTGCTTTCCTTCACTACACTGTTTCCTTACGTCTTTATCTTCATCATAGAGTAAATGCCTGCCATATAGCACCTAGGAGCAATGTTTAATATATTGGATTTCAACTGCATTTTCTACAGGTAAGCTACTTGATAGATATAGTTTTGAAGGTATGTTCACAAGACCCCTTTTAGTCTTTTCTGTCACGGACAGGCATTTATTCTAAAACAGGGGTAAGGAACTTCTGGCATACAGGCCAGATCTGGCCTATAGGAGTGTGCTATCTCGCAGGCAAGCTGCTCGTTCAGTAAGAGGCCATTTTAACTTAGTTCTTTATATCTCACAAAGGTATTGCAGTAGGTATTACAGGAAGCTTGATTTTTGGGCAGTCATGGCGTGTTGAGAAAATGTCCAATTGACACCTTTTTCTGACTGATTCTGTGTCCCCTCCTGTGTCCTTGGCATAACCCTATCACCTATCTGAGGTCTTTCCCAATTTCCAATTTCCAATTCAGCCAGAAGAGTTTGGACTAAATTCTAAAATATTAGGCCTGAATATTTATTGCCTCATTCTCTGTCTTAGCAATGTATTTCATGGTTTTCCAGACATAGCCACAGTAACCTTACTCCTGATGTTGCTGAGTTGCTGGTCCTAGCCATACATTATCATTTTACAAAGAAAAACCAAAACACCCCACATGGGCTGGCCATAGAGATGGGCACGAAACGAGCAATTTTTCGTTTTCGTTTTTTTGTTTTGTTACGCAATGAAAATGAAATGAAATTTTTAAAAAACAAAACGAAAATGAAAACGAAACGACCAAATTTGCCATGTTTTTCGTTTTCATTGCAGTAGATGCATTGAACTAAAAAGAATGCTAACGAAACAGCAATTTTTCATTTTCGTTTTTGTTTTTTCATTTTGTTACCTAACGAAACAAAAATGATTTTTTTTTGCAAAAAAGTCACAAAAACGAAAACGAACTGAAACGGACCCCTAAACGACCAAACAACAAACGAAACACCATTTTTTTGAGTCGTGCCCATCTCTAGCTGGCCATACATGCTGGCAAGTTCTGTATAACTAAAACTTCAGAGTTTTCCCTACGCAATGTGGAGCTGGTTTACAGAGAAACATATTTTCAGCTGGTACTATACTGTCTCAACATGAATTGGTAAAGGTGTGTGTGTGTGTGTACTGCAAAGTTTCAATATGCAGTTTGGATGCTTGTTAAGTCTTATCAAACCATTTACAAATTGCTCTAAGACTGGGTGAAAGAGAAGTATCAGCACTATGTTGGAAGGAAGGAAGGTCCCAGGGTATAAAAACACAATTTTCATGAGTGTATCGTTTGATCACTCCCTACTAACAGTGCAGTACTCTACATGCCTGTTTTGTCTAAGTAAGTATCACTGAGTTCAGAACTTACTCTTAGCTAACTGGGTATAGGATTTCTACCTTAATTATTCATCTTTTGGAGTTGGTTTGCACAAGCATGTTAAACACTTGCTGAATTCAAGCACACGGCCAGGCAATAACCTGTACCTGTAAATGGGCAATCCCAAATGAACCTTACACCTTTTTGGTATTCTCAGACAAAATGGCATCAATCTACAAATTCAGAGTGTACTTACATTGGGGGCAAAAAACTGCATATCAATTGGGTTTAGTATGTTTTAAGTTGATTTTTTTTAAAAAAATAACTACATTATGCACAAGGAAATCTGGATTTCTCCCTCTTCACCAGGAAGTGAGGTATTTTACTGGGCGGCAAAAGTGTTGTTCATTTTAACCTTTTAGAAATTGATACAGTTTGAACCATTTAGGCATTTGGGAACATCTGTCAGTGCAAATTGTGCCTGTGCCGTTTGCCACTCCCATTTATAGAAGGGTTCTTGATCCAGCAGAGGTTTCCTTCAGTGGGAGGAGTGGAAGAGACAAAGGCCGCTGCTGCACTTCCTTGAGCAGCTGTTTGTTTGTGATATATATATATATATATATATATATATATATATATATATATATATATATATATATATATATATATATATATATATATATATATATATATATATATATATATATATATATATATATATATATATGCATGTTAGGGTGGATTCGGGTTTCTTCCCGTGTAGAAATCTGGTTGTTTTGGCGACGTTTTGACGAGGTCTCACTCGTCATCTTCAGGCTGGTGTTCTGGCTTCTTTCTTCTTGAAGCAAAGCGTGGTCTCAGTTGAAGTCCTTCTATAAATACTGCTGGGGTGTGTGTGGTTTGCTTGCTCTGTTGCTGATTGCAGGTTCCTTTGTTCCTTTGTTCTTTTGTGATCTGCTGTGTGGCTGAGGCGATCGTTAAGGGATTAACTGCTGGTGGCTGTTTAGATGGCTATTTAGATGCTGGTGGGTTAGATGGCTGGTGGGTTCTGGCAGTATCCTGGGCTTTGGTGGAGTGGGGTCCTGTGTCTTGTGAATTCATTTTGGTCTGGCTACGTGTCTGTGGTCTCCCAATGTTTTTGGGGTGTGTGAGTGTGCTCCATGTGGTGACTGGAGTGGGGTGCCGCAGTAGATGGTGCAGTCGTGGTTTTGTTATTGGATGGTGGTTTCGTTTCATCTGTGGAAGGGTCTGGGTTTGTATTTGGTGTGGATGGAAGGTGGTGTCCAAAAGGACACAAGATGCCACCACCTTCCATCCACACCAAACACAAACCCAGACCCTTCCCACAGATGAAACGAAACCACCATCCAATAACAAAACCACGACTGCACCATCTACTGCGGCACCCCACTCCAGTCACCACATGGAGCACACTCACACCCCCCAAAAAAACATTGGGAGACCACAGACACGTAGCCAGACCAAAATGAATTCACAAGACACAGGACCCCACTCCACCAAAGCCCAGGATACTGCCAGAACCCACCAGCCATCTAACCCACCAGCATCTAAACAGCCATCTAAACAGCCACCAGCAGTTAATCCCTTTAACGATCGCCTCAGCCACACAGCAGATCACAAAAGAACAAAGGAACAAAGGAACCTGCAATCAGCAACAGAGCAAGCAAACCACACCACCCCCCAGCAGTATTTATAGAAGGACTTCAACTGAGACCACGCTTTGCTTCAAGAAGAAAGAAGCCAGAACACCAGCCTGAAGATGACGAGTGAGACCTCGCGAAACGTCGCCAAAACAACCAGATTTCTACACGGGAAGAAACCCGAATCCACCCTAACATGCATACCTATACCCGTGAAAATCTACGAAAACAAATATCCGACCTCTACGGGAGGAAACCTTCCAGCTGACCAGAACCTACGAGAAACTAGAAGTCCGAAGAGCCACCATCTTATGTGACATTGCATTCCTACGCAACTGCCGAGACAAAAATGTGATCCCCACAAGCTTCCAACTGAAATTCCACTCAAAAACCCCATCCAGCGAAAGGATCCTGAAAAGAACAGAACTAGCCCTAATCAGAAGCGAACTACACAGGAAAAGATACCTACTAGATCAAACCAACAGAGACCTACTCACTCTCCACCTCAAACTCAGCAACAAAATCCACCCAACACTCTGGAACAAATCCAAGCAACTTGCCGCCTGGAGAGCTGAAACAGAGACCTCCCACAAGACAGACACACACACCAACAAACTCCACAAACTGGAAAAACGCCAGAAGCCCAACCCCCACAACAGCCCATGAAACAAACAGTTCACAACATATCAGACAGGACACTCACCATCGCAGAGACCAAAGTCCTTTCCAAAGGATTCAACTTTGCAGTCGCCCCCAGACACATCCCCACCGAAAACATCATATGCGGAGTGGAAGCCAGCCTAACCAAAATCAACCCAGATGAAGCCAACAAAATCAGACTCAAGTCACCAATGTCCTCTGCTCCAGCAAACCACCCAGAAGCAATTTACACAAAGAAGAACAAAAAGCCCTCTCCAACCTGAGGAAAGACAACAACATAATCATTCTCCCAGCAGACAAAGGCAATGCCACAGTGGTGATGAACACATCCGACTACCAAGCCAAACTATCCAACCTACTACAAGACCCTGCTTACATACCTTTGAACACAGACCCCACCACCTACCTGGAAAAAATCACCAAAGCCAAAATAAAAGCCTCTCCCTTAAGTGAAGAAATCAAGCCAAGCATCATCCCCAGAGAGAAATCATCCAGATGCCCCAAGCTCTACGGCCTCCCCAAGATTCACAAAGAAGGAACACCTCTCAGACCCATAGTCAGCTCCATAGGCTCACCTCTACAAAACCTCGCCAAATTTCTTGCCAAACAACTCCAGCCCTATGCAGAATCCATCACTTCATACGTACAAAACTCGCTCCACTTCATAGAAATTATAAAGAAACAAGACCTACAACCCAATGACCTACTCGTGAGCTTCGATGTTGTTTCGCTCTTCACACAAGTGCCCATTCAAGAAGCCTTGACAGCTATCCACAACAAATACAACCCCCCCAAACACATCCTAGATCTGACCAACCACTGCCTAACCAACACATACTTCATCCACAATGGACAAAGATACAAACAGATAGAAGGAGCACCCATGGATCACCCCTCTCACCGGTCATCGCAAACCTATATATGGAACACTTTGAAACCAACGCGTTACAGAAGTCCGAACATAAACCCAAACTCTGGCTCAGATATGTTGACGACACCTTTGTTATCTGGCCACACGGGAAAGATAAACTGAACAACTTCCTCACACATCTCAACAGCCTACACCCCCAAAATACAATTCACTATGGAAATAGAAGCCAACAACCAACTTCCCTTCCTGGACATCCTAATCTACAAAAACCCGACGGCTCCTTAGGACATACCATCTACCAGAAAAAAACACATACAAACCGCTACTTAAATGCACAATCACACCACCACCCTGCACAGATCAACTCCGTAGCAAAAACCCTCATCTCCAGAACCAAACGCCTTGCTGACAAAGACCACCTAAAAACTGAATTACACACTCTCTCGAATGTTTTAATTGCGAACGGATTCCAAAAAAACACCATCACCAAACTAATCCAAAAGGAAACACCCCCCAAGAACCAAGAAACAGAAGAGAACAACGGCACCGCCCTCCTTACATCAAAGGCACCACAGACAAAATCAGCAAAATTCTCCACAAACACAATATCAAGACAGCCTTTTGCACCGACCAAAAAAATAGCCAACATTTTAAGAAACCCCAAAGACAAGATTGAGCTAGAAAACCAAGGAGTCTACGAAATACCATGCAAAGTCTGTCCAGCCACATACATCGGACAAACAAACAGGAGAATAAGCGCACGCATCGCAGAACACAAGAACGCAGTCAAAAAAGAAGAAAAATCTTCCTCTCTCTTCCAGCACATAAAAACAACAGGTCATGAAATTGACTTTGAAAGAACCAAACTCATCTCCAAAACTGAACACTTCAACAGTCGAATAATCATGGAAGCCATTGAAATAGAGAAACACCCAAACAACATGAATAAACGTGATGACACCTCCCGCTTGCCTGACATCTGGAAACTAGCCCTGGTCAACAGACGAGCCTCTGTCACAAAGACTGACACCAGGTCCAAAAGGACACAAGATGCCACCACCTTCCATCCACACCAAACACAAACCCAGACCCTTCCCACAGATGAAACGAAACCACCATCCAATAACAAAACCACGACTGCACCATCTACTGCGGCACCCCACTCCAGTCACCACATGGAGCACACTCACACACCCCAAAAAAACATTGGGAGACCACAGACACGTAGCCAGACCAAAATGAATTCACAAGACACAGGACCCCACTCCACCAAAGCCCAGGATACTGCCAGAACCCACCAGCCATCTAACCCACCAGCATCTAAACAGCCATCTAAACAGCCACCAGCAGTTAATCCCTTAACGATCGCCTCAGCCACACAGCAGATCACAAAAGAACAAAGGAACAAAGGAACCTGCAATCAGCAACAGAGCAAGCAAACCACACCCCCCCCCAGCAGTATTTATAGAAGGACTTCAACTGAGACCACGCTTTGCTTCAAGAAGAAAGAAGCCAGAACACCAGCCTGAAGATGACGAGTGAGACCTCGTCGAAACGTCGCCAAAACAACTAGATTTCTACACGGGAAGAAACCCGAATCCACCCTAACATGCATATATATATATATATATGGAGTCAGACAAATAAGTTCAGTATTTTCCACACTCACTGCTACTGTTTCTTCAGTGTCAGGCAGGAGTCTTTCCCAGTCCTTCATGGAGATGCTAGGGATTGAACCTTGGATATTTTTGTATGCTTAATATACTCCATGCCGCACTGCTGGCTTTTCCCCATATGCACTTGATATTACTGTCCGCACTTGATGGACATGTCAATGCAGTTATGGCCTAAGTGAACATTACTGCAAGAAGCTCTGATTTTCTTGCAACAGGTGTGTAAAATGAGAGGTTAGAATTGCGTCAGGTGAGGGAGACGGAATGAGAAAAATGTTTCAAGATGATAAGTCTCACATATTCAGTTGTTTAATGGTGGAGTTCATGGGTCACTGGTTAGTTTCTTGCAGATGTGAAATGAAGGAGCTTGAGGAATTATTTTGGCACATAGGAACCCTTTGCTCAAAAAAATAAAATAAGAGTAAATTACAAATCACTTTACATACATTATTGTGCTTATTCAAATATGAGTTTCCAGCAGACCTAGAATTTTATTACTTCCCCAAGGATAAGGAGAATAGAAAGGAACTACCGTGTTTCCCCGAAAATAAGACAGTGTCTTATATTAATTTTTGTTCCCAAAGATGTGCTAGGTCTTATTTTCAGGGGATGTCTTATTTTTCCATGAAGAAAAATATGGTACACATTTATTGTTATCAGTTATTATGGGGAGGCCTTATTTTCGGGGGATGCCTTATATTTCAGTGTGGGGCAAGACTGTAAGTAGGTCTTATTTTCAGGGGATGTCTTATTTTCAGGGAAACAGGGTAAGAAGAGCATTGAGCAATCCATTCCGACAGTGAGCAGATCCTTATGGCAGCCTCCCAAGCTGGATATACAGTAAGTGCAACACCATCCTTCTGCTCTTAAGATACTGCAGACTATATGAATACAGTACAGCCATTATGATCAATGGCCATTGACAACCATATCCTCCAGGAAGGAAGAGCTCGATAGCATATTTACCAAAACTTTGCTTAGAATTTATATACTGTAGTCATAACTTGATTTCAAGCACACTGGAGGTGGCCAGTTAAGAGGGATTTCTCTTTTGCTTGGTGTCCTGCTAGGTCAGGGAAAAGACAGGTCAAATTCCACACCACATTAAATATAGTAGGAAGAACTACAGCTTCATTTTTTTCTTTTGCTTACTAGGGTTTCAGCTTACATGGCCCAAGCTGGATATAAACCAGCATATGTAAATAGGGGAGGTTTTAAACTTCCCTCCACCTGTACCCTCAACTCCAGTATTCTCCCAGCCTTTCATGCAGCAGTTAAAAGGTGGAGATTATCAGCATCAATTATCCCCTTTTAACAACCCCCTGTTGTGGAGGGTGGTGGTGAATTTTTAAGGGGGAAATGGCTGAAGGTTTAAGCCTTTCTGCACACACATTGATTTGATCCCGCTCAGCAATGCAAGTGCTTACTGGAGAGTAAACAAAAATATATATTGAGCTATATGTCTGTGAAGATTCTCAGTCATCCAGGCAAATTTATTTGGACATTGAGTCATGGCAACTGGACTTCTTTTCTTGAGAGATTGAAACATTCTGCTGCTCATCCAAACAGCTTTGTCAGTCTGAGGAAAGCTAGTTGCGAGTCCTCCATTTTATAGTTCCCTTTGACCTCTTGTCACCCTAGTCTGAAATAGGCTCATAAGATGGACAATGGCCTGAATAGGATCGTTATGTGGACAATAGTCTCAATAGGCTCATTAAGTGGACAATTGCCTAAGGTGTGTGGAAGTCCCACCTTTAAAACCTTTCCAATACCCATAAAGTATGAATCATTAGCCATGGCTTTGCTGGTGGGGTTGTGAAATATTTTTGATTTGTCTGGGGATTGTTGGAATCACTGCCTGATCAGTAGCAGATACAGTGGATATAAAAAGTTTACACACCCTGTTAAAATGTCAAGTGTCTGGGATGTAAATAAATGAAACAAAGATAAATCATTTCAGAACTTTTTCCACCCAAAGGACCCAACACCAAAAGACAAAAGGAGCAATATAGTATATGTGGCCCAATGCAGTAAGGAGCATGCAGACCTCTCTCTCTACATTGGAAAAACTGAGCCATTAAACAAGAAGAGAGCCCAACATACAAGGGGCAACAGCTCAGGACCAAAATCAGCAGCATACCTCCACTTGAAGGACTACGGGCATTCATTCAAAGATGAGGATGTACACATATTAGAGAAGAGGTGGTTTGAGAGAGGGGCCAGGGAAGCCATTCATGTGAGTATTGAAAACCCCTCTCTCAACAGAGGTGGGGGACTCAGGCACAGTCCATCTGCCACTTATCAGGCAGTGATTTCAACAATCCCCAGACAAATCAAAAATACTTCACACCTCCACCAGCAAGGCCATGACTAACTATTCATACTTTATGGGTGCTGGGAAGGTTGAAAAGGTGGGACTTTCATGCACCTTAGGAAATTGCCCACCTAATGAGCCTATTGAGACTATTGTTCACCCAACAAGCCTATTCAGGCCATTGGTCATTTTATGAGCCTATTTCAGACTAGGGGGACATGTTGCCAAAGAGAACTAATAAATTGGAGGACTTGCAACTAACTTTTTTCAGACTGACGAAGCTGTTTGGAAGAGCAGCGAAACATTTCAATCTCTCAAGAAAAGAAGTCCAGGTGCCATGACTCAACTTCCAGATATATATTGAGCTGCCTACTATATCTTCAATGCATCATATCATTTGACCCAGATTGAGAAACACACACACACACACACACACACACACACACACACACACACACACACACACACACACACATTCTGCCCCCCCACACTTTGCTTCCATTCATGACTGGCAAGTGGGTCCTGAAATTAATCCTGGGAGAATGAGAATAGAAAATCCTTTTCAGTCTCATGTGTAGTGCCTGAGGACTCAGTGGCAAAGAGACAGGCATGAAGTGTTTCATCCTATCTTGGCAAAATTCGTACATACAGCACCACAAGTGCCGCACATTCCTCCCCACCCCCACCAGCTGCCCCACTCACTAGCTGTTGTGCACTGCCCAGGCCCTGCTCCTCAGGTGACTGATGAGTCCAGTCAGGAGCATGGACTCCCCTGCCTTGCCTCGTAGTCTGAGTGGGCAGCTGCTGGAGGTGCTGCATGTACAAATTTTAACAACGTGAGATCAAGCGCTTCATGCCCATCTCTAAAAGGTTACTAGACCAGATTCATTTTCTGTTTCAAATCTCCACTTTTACCACACATAGTGTTATTTGGGCTTCTGCGTGTTTTTATAACCTCCTTTCCCCATACTAGATTTCTGGATTCTGTGCTTGTAGTTGTTATTTTTTCCTGGTCCTGTAGATAACTGATGGACCCTCTTGGATATGCTGGCAAGGGGATTCAGGAAACAGTAATTTTAAAAATAGCTTTTCTAAGCTTTGAGGATTCATTGAAAATGAAATCATATTTCACACTTACCGTAATAGGTTAGGCCTACAAGGCAAATACAATTCCTTCACTGAATTAACCGTTTATTCCTAAGGTATTTTTGGATGGCAAAATAATTCTGCAACTCTTAGGGTCCCAATAAAGGGATCTAGCTAAACCTGTTTTGGGCTACTTTTGGAACTGGAACTGGATGATTGATGTTTTGTTTAGTTACTGGTGCAACTATACTGAAATTAGGTCAGTTCACATTGCTGCAAAGTGATTTAAATCTTGCTTCTGCTTACCAACAGTGAAAACTATTACACATCCCCCTTCTTTCCTCAGCTTGTTTTAGTAAGCTCTGACTCAAAGGAGCATCACCTATTGAATCAGTTTGGGCACAAAGATTTCCTCCATCCCTAAGTAATCAAGACAAATGCCGACAGTTTCATGGGGTAACAGCTTGAGAAAGACTCACATATTCAGCCATGTTGTCTTTGGTTTGGAGACTGTAAAATGGTTACTTAGAGTTTTTAGCAGCAATTCTTAGGGAGTAAAGAGGTCAGTCTGGGAATGTACATGTAAATACAGTGGACCCTCGTATAACAAATAGTTTGTATAACATAAAATCTGTACAACATAAACAATTCCAGAGATAGGGGAAATTTGCTTAACAGAATCGCCTCTGGGGTGAATTCGTACAACATAAAAATGTTTGCGATTAGGAATTACTCTGTTTTCAATGCATTCCTATGGGAAATATCTAGAAAGAAAAAATTGCTTAACATAATTTCATTTGGAACAAATTAATCCCTTTATACAAGGTACCACGATACACAATTACTTCCTAATAGGAACAAGAGTATAGTCTAGAAATTGAAAATTTAACTGGACATTTGAAGAGGGGTAACAAACCTTCAGAGGTTTGTGTTGCTTTTTTGCACAGCACCGCAGGTGCCTTGCATTCCTTTTCCCCATCCCCCACCCCCTCAGCTGGATTCTCCACTCACCAGCAGTTGAGCGCTGCTGTTCTCCTCGTTGGGTGTTCGTCCAGTCCAAGCAAGTTTATCTGCTTCTCTCTTCTGCTTCCTTCCACCACCATCCACTCAGACGAGGAGGTAGGGCAGGGATTCCTGCAGTGCATCCTTTGAGTGAGTGGCAACTGGAGAAGGTGGAGGAGGAAAGCAGGTGCCCTTGCCAGGACTGGGCGAACCCCTGATAAGAACACAAGAACATAAGAAGAGCCATGCTGGATCAGGCCAAAGGCCCATCTAGTCCAGCTTCCTGTATCTCACAGTGGCCCCACCAGATGTATCTGTGAGTACACGAGACTAGATATCTGTCTCTTCGTACCACTCCCCTGCATCTGGCCTTTGAAGTACCCCGGTTTTAAGCCTAGAGATTACAGATCTCCATCATGGTTTGTAACCTGTGATGGACTTTTCCTCCAGGAATCTGACCAATCCCCTTTTGAAGGCATCCGGGCCAGATGCTATCACTACATCCTGTGGCAGGGTGTTCCACAGACTAACAACAGGCTGGGTGAAAAAATATTTTGTTTTGTCTGTTCTTACTCCCCCAGCCCTCAATTTGA
The DNA here is from genome assembly GCA_029282475.1 of Phrynocephalus forsythii. Lineage (NCBI taxonomy): Eukaryota > Metazoa > Chordata > Lepidosauria > Squamata > Agamidae > Phrynocephalus > Phrynocephalus forsythii. Next base: position 40,823,982 of record JAPFRF010000004.1, read on the forward strand.
ATGGATGTCCCCTAGTTCTGGTGTTTTGTGAGAGGGAGAAGAGCGTCCCTCTATCCACTTTACTCATGCCCTGCATTATTTTGTACGTCTCAATCATATCCCCCGTCAGGCGCCTTTTTTCCAGACTAAAGAGCCCCAAATGTTTTAGCCTTTCCTCATAAGGGAGGTGCCCCAGCCCAGTAATCATTTTAGTTGCTCTGTTCTTCACCTTTTCCAGTTCCACTATATCTTTTTTGAGATGCGGTGACCTGAGGAGGAGGAGAACAGAATTGTGACCTGGTTGGTGAGTGGAGAATCCAACCAAGGGAAGGGAATACATGGCATTTGTGTTGCTGTGCCAATGAAGTGGCACAAACCTCTAAACCAAGGTTTTTGCCCAATCCCCTCTCTAGTATGTACACGAGTGATGGTGGTGGTGAAATATTGAGCTAGGAATCCAGGAAGCTCAGGCAAACCCAGAACTTAACCAGGTTCCTTTTTTTTCAGATTAGCCAAAATATTGGAAGAGAGGAATGACTGCACTATACATAAATAAAACTGAAAGCCAAAGGAACTGGAGCATCCAAGGAACGAACAAGTCAGGAGAGACAAAGGTTCAGGATGCTGAACAAGTTACTTTATTTAAACAGAAGCCCAATGCGTTTCGGTCTGGGAGGGGCCTTCTTCAGGGGCTGTGTAAAATAAAGGGACAACCAATGATTCTTATACAGCAGTTGTTATGAAATGAAAGGCTTATAAATACTAAACGTATATGGTAGTTTAGTTGGTTGGATATTTGTACTTTTTACAAGCCCGGTGGGACTGTTGCAAGAGTATTCACAGTTTGAAATGTAAACATAAACATAAAATATAGTGCAAAAATATAACAAGTGTAAACAAAGTTTCACAGTTTAAAATGTAAATAGGTATTCTAAATGTATCAACTGGATATCTTTATTCTTCATATGGGCCCAATAGGCAGGCTACTGAGATGCTTTTTTACTTTTAAATAAAATAAACAGATATTTAAAACCATTACTGAGGTTTTACTTTTCAATAAAATATACAGATATTTAAAACCATTACATGCATAATCTATAAAATGGGTTTATAATACATCAAGGTACATACCACAGAGAGATCTCTTTCAGTTTTGAAACAATGTTCCTGCTTCTAAAAATGCTGCTGACTCTGTGCAGGCAAAGGCGATGATGATTATATAGCTAGGTTACCCAGCTGTTAACAATGGTGAGGAAGGTAAGTAATTTTTAGAGCTGATTGCTTTAAACTCAGGGCCTTTTCACACGACCCCTAAGATCCGCTGGCCACTTAAATTCAGACCAGAGATCTTAGGGGTTTGTTGCTGTTCCTGTGTTCCCACCCCCTCCTCACGCCTGGCTGCGTGAGGGGAGGGAGAAAAAAAAGAAAGAAAAGAATGCCGCTCACCTCCGTTCTGCCATCTCGCTTTGCTCCCGGCACTGCATTCAGATCTCTTAAAGGGGCAGGGGGCAAAAAAGAACAAACAGAAGCAAGGAGAGCCAGGCAGTCACTACTGTTATACCCGCATCAGGAATTTTCACCCTCCGAGAGCAGGTACATGAAAAGTGCGGTGGGACGTGCTTAGGTGGGCGTGGTCGCACTTAATTATCTGTAAACTCTGGAGCTGGTGGGGAAATAATTTTAAGATCTGGAGCTGGGAGCCATTTGCCGCGGAGTTTAGGGATCGTGTGAAAAGGCCCTCAGAGACTTTAAGAAAATACATAATACATTACAACAATGGTAGTAAATTTATCTCTTCATTGAGACCCATAGGAGCTAGTGAGTTAAGTTTAATTATCCAGTCAATTTCTTTTTTAAGCATATTTTTTCTTTGTTTTTAGGGACAATTTCTAAAGCCCAGAATTTTAAATCTTTTTCTGAGTGGTTTTGTGTTGCTGAAAATGTTTAACTAAGGGAGTTCCTAATTTGTTATTCCTGATATTACTAATATGTTCTCCTATGCGTACTTTGAGTGGTCTGGAGGTTTTTCCCACATATGTTTTTTGGCAGGGGCACTTGATAGCATATATTACTCCTTGTGTATTGCAGTTAGTAAATTTGGTAAGGGTGTATTTTCTTCGCTGTTGTATGTCTGTGAATTCTGTCATTTTTTTCAGTATTCTTACAGTAAACACAGTAGCCACATGGGTGGTGGCCTTTGGGTGGTGGGATATCTTTTTGAATATAATTAGATGTTTTTTTCTCTTTTTAAATTCACTTCTAATTAAGAAATCTGATAGATTCTTGGTTCTTTTGAAAGTATTTAAGGGTTTCTGGAGACATCCTGGTATATTATTCAATATGTACCAGTGAGTTCTGATGCTGTTTTGTAATTTGTTAGTGATATGATTATATGTGAGGGCACAATTAATACGGTTCTCTGAGTCTCTACTCTTATTGTGCAATAAGTCTCTTCTCTTTTTATTGTTGGCTTTAGTGTAGTTCTTTTCAATGATGTGTTTAGGGTAACCTTTTTCCAGCAATTGTTTCTTTAAATGAAGAGATTTTGCTAAAAAGTCTTCTGTTTTGCTGCAGTTCCTTTTGATTCTGAGGAATTGCCCATATGGTAAATTGGATCTCAAAGGTTTTGGATGGGAGCTATCAAATCTGAGAAGGGAATTACAGTCTGTAGGTTTTCTATAAAGACTAGTGTGTAACTGGCCGGAATGTTTTTTAATTGTTAAGTCTAAAAAGTGGATCTCTGTGTGATGGTATTCTAAATCAAACTTAAGGTTGATATCTAGACTGTTGATCCATTCAGCAAATGGTTTTATAGAATTTTCAGGTCCTCTCCAAATTATGAATATGTCATCGATGTATCTGAACCATTTTATCAAGTATTTTAGGAAGGGGTTTGAAGGGGATGCCACATGTTTTTCAAAGTTTTCCATATATAAGTTTGCTATTTCTGGGGCCATGGGGCACCCCATGGCTACTCCTTTGACCTGCCAATAAAACTGATTATTAAATTTAAAATAGTTTCTAGTAAGGGATATTTCTGCTAAGGAATATAGAAAAGAAGAAGGAGGATATTTCTCTGTTCTTTTTTGTAAAGTGTCATATATGGTGGTCAGTGCCTCTTCTAAGGGAATGCTGGTATAAAGAGAGTTGATATCCATGGTGATCAGGAGATCAAGGTCTTCTATCTCAATGGGTTCGATCTTGTTGATGAAATCTCTTAAATCTTGGATAAAAGATGGTATGGAGGGTATGAAAGGTTTTAAAAAGTAATCAACAAATTTAGAGATAGGCTCTAACACAGAATTGGAGCCTGATGCAATGGGCCTTCCCTTTACAGAGTATTGTTGCTTGTGAATCTTAGAAGCCGAAATACGTTGGGCTTCTGTTTAAATAAAGTAACTTGTTCAGCATCCTGAGACTTTGTCTCTCCCGACTTGTTGGCTATACATAAATAAAGTCAGAAAGCAGAATTAGCAGAGACGGAAAGGGGTGTAGAAAAATAAAATAAAAATGGAAGTTTGAGAGAGTCAGAGCAGAAGCTAGAGCACTGGAGGAGAAAGAAGAAAGGATGGAGATCTGCTGTGTATCCATACTGGACAAAATGATATGAAAAAATGTAGTATTTTCCATCCTGATAAGCTTGGGATGGGTTAGGGAAGGATCCTGCAATAGGTTTAGCTGGATCTCTTTATATGGTTCTTATAGTTAACCATCCCAATAGTTACAGAATTAGTTTGTCTTCTAAAAGTACTTTTCTCAATAGATGATTCATTCTGTGAATAAAGTATGTTTGTCTTGTAGGCCTAACCTGTATGCCTTGGCAGAACTTCTGCCATGAAAGCTTAGGAGCCCAGGTTCCCAAGTGAGCACACCTGCTTATCTATTGTCAAGCCTTGCCAAGGTCAACTGGTGAGGCCCTTGGGCTGGGAATTAACTGCAGCTGGCTTTCCTATCATAATTGTACGTGAATACCAATGTGCAAGAAAGTTCTGATCTTTGCTCATTTTCATGGGCTGTGAATCTCCTTGCACAATGTTCTCACTTATTTCAAATATCCTGTTACTTTGTTGGATGGCTTCCTCAGACACACTTTGTGCATGCTCTATATCGCGATTACTGTACTTTTTGTGTGTGCGGTGGCTAAGTAAAGGTAGCTTAGGGAAGCATAGCAAAGTGTTGAGCTTATAGACTGCCCCATAATGTTTAAAGCACTCTCTGGGTAGTAAATAGGTTCATAAGTTGGACAATGGTCTGACTAGGCTCATTAGGTCAACTATAGCCTGAATAGGTTCATATACACACGTTCATATACAGTAGTCCCCCTCTTATTGCTGGGGTTACGGGCCTGATCTCACCCCTGATAAAGGAAAATCCGTGATATGAGGGTGCTGGGTCGGGTTGGGACTAGGAGGCCTGTTTGGGGCCTCCTACACTTACCTTCGGCCTGATGCTGCCATGAATGTGCCTCCGACGGGCTTACTGGGCCTGTCAGAGGCCCCAGAAGTGGTTTCTGGAGATCCGGAATGCACTTCTGTTTTTTCAGAATGCATATCCGGTTTGGCGGAAACCACTTCTGGGGCCACCTACAATGGTTTCCAGGGATCTGGAAGGCACTGCCGATTTTCGGAAGTCATTTCTGGTTCACTGGAAACCTCTTCTGGGGCCTCCTTCAGACCCGGGAAGATCATCGGAGGCCTGCTCAGGGCAGTGCCAGGCCTAGGGTAAGTGCAGGAAGCTTCAAACAGGCCAACACAGCTTGCCCCAGGGGCTCTTGCCTTCATATACTGCGGTCCCAAAATATACTGCGACTGCAGTATATGAACCGTGAAATGATGGGGGACGACTTTATACACACATACAGTCCAATGCAGTGAGGAGTGTGCAGATTTCTACATTGGAGAAACTAAGCAGCCATTACACAGAAGGATGGCCCAACATAGGAGGGGCAACAGCTTAGGACCAGAATCAGCAGTATTTATTTATTTATTTTCAAACTTATATACCGCACCTATTTCCCCAAAGGGGACTCAGGGCGGTTTACACAATACCATAGCAAATAAAACAGATAAAAACAATAAAACAATCAACAGCGGTGTCCAGGACGGCAAGCCAATGTAGGAAGGGCAGCGAAGGGGGGGGGAGAAAGAAAATATATATATATACCTCTACTTTAATGACAAAGGGCACTCATTTAAAGATGAGGATGTACACACATTAGACAGAGAAGATAGGTGGTTTGAGAGGGGTCAGGAAAGCCATTCATATGTGTATTGAAAATGCCTCTCTCGACATAGGTGGGGGACTCGGGCACAATCTGTCTCCTACTCATCAAGCGACCCTTTCATCAAACCAATTATAAGCACTTCACACCTCCACCAGCAAGGCCATAGCTAATGAACCATACTTAATGGCTGTGGGGACAGATTGCATAGGTGGGTGGGACTTTCATGCGCCCTAGGCCATTATCCACCTAAGGAGCATATTCAGATCATGGGCCACCTATGAACTTATTCACATTGCACCATTCAGAGCACTGTTGATCTAACAGGCCTGCCTACTCAGGCCATTGTCCAAATTATGAACCTATTCAGACCAGGGTGATGTGAAATCAAGGTGAACTATAAAATGGAGGACTCACCACTAACCATCATCAGACTGACAAAGCTGTTTGGATAATCAGCAAAACGTTTCAATCTCTCAAGGAAAGAAGTCCAGTTGCCACAACTCAACTTCCAGATAGCTATAGCTGCAGTACAGCAGTTTAACTACCGTGTCACGAGTAGAGATGGGCACGACTTAGCGGTATTCCCGTTTCCGTTTCCGTTACTCGGTTCCGTTACTCTACGGAAACGGTAACGGGAATTACTCCGCCAGACTTCGAGCTCGAACCGACAAACGAACAATTTTGGTCTGATTTGTCGTGCTCGTTCCTTGCATCGCGCGATCGCGCGATGCCACGCGGCACAGAAAAAAAGTTTTTAAAAGTTAAAAAAACCCAGTTCCCGGCCAAAAAGCAGGCGGAAAAATGCCTGCCGTGCCTCAGGGCACCTACCAGAGGGGTTGTTTCTGGAGGTCCCCGGCCTCCCCCCCATTCCCCGTCCTGGGCTGCTCTGGTGGGACTCGCCGCAGGCTCGCAGCCAGCAAAAAGCCCAGTCTCGCCGCCGGCCGCCGCAATTAAAGCGCAAGCAAGCGGCACAGACGGCACAGGAAAAAACTTTTAAACTCTCCCCCCACCCATTCCCAGGCCAAAAAAGCAGGCGGAAAAATGCCTGCTTGACTAAGGGCGCAGGGCACCTACTGGAGGGGTGGTTTCTGAAGGGGGGGTCCCGCCTCCCCCCCCGTCCTGGGCAGCCGGACTCGAGTCGCCATGCCATGCGGTGCGGGCGGGGGATCCAAAATGGGGCGGCGAACGCAATATTGTTTTTGAAATCGTGGTCCAAAAACACACAAGCACAACAGAAAGAAACATGCGAAAATTTATAAACTGCCAGATTTTTCACAGTAGTGGTGGGTTTTTTCTTGCAACAAAATGTCTCTCCTCTCCTCCTCTGTCCTCCATTGATTTTATTTTTTATTTTTTATTTTTTTACACCTGCGCAATGATGGGCTGGCCGAGTGGCCAGCCATGTGGGAGTGGACGACCATGCAAATTTTTGGAGCCATCCCACCAATCGCATGGCCACTTGGCCACGGAGACTTCTGGGATGTGCCAAAAAGCCCCCTAAAACCTGCCCTAGCCCCCGAACCCTAACCCTAACCCTTGACTCCTTCCTTACCCATACGTCACAGACTGTCTTCTTAGTGGGTCAGAGAGGCACCCAGAGGTGCAACCCACTAGCCCACCGTAACCTTACCCGTCACTAGCCTAACCCTAGCCCTTGCACTAACCCACCTTAACCCTAAGCCAGATCTACTTGCTTGCATTGCACTACACGCAGCAAGTACAATTCCCTTCTGTGTGAGACATGGCGGTGCGAGAGCCTTGTGCAGGGAAGGCATGACGCTATCACTCTCACTGGTCTCACTGTCTGCACAACTGGTATGCAATATCCATATGGCTATTGCATACCATTTGGCAGCAGCAGCAGGTGAAGAGGGGAGACCCCCATGTAGAGGGGTCTCTTGGAGCCTGCTTCCCCTTCCTAGTGGGAGGATAGGAGGCACCCACGGGTACCTCCAGGAGCCCACTTTCCCTTTATAGCGGGCCAGAGGAGGCACCCACCACAGAGGTGCCTCCAGGAGCCCGCTCCCCCCCCCAAAAACAGTACTAACGACAACGAAAAAACGAACCGACTAATTTTTGCGAATTTTTGCGAAAAACGGAAACGAGCCGAAATGGAACCGGCCCGACTAACGACAACTCGAAATTTTTTTTTTTCAAGTCGTGCCCATCTCTAGTCACGAGACAGCTTTCTTGTTTTTTCTATTGTCTTCTCAGAAGATTATCTTAACTGACCTGTTGTTCCATATGTTTGAAGTGGGTTTTTGATTACTTTTTAAAAGAATAACCTCCACAGGTCATATGCATTTGTTTGCCTTTAGATTTGAGTCTGGGAAATTTCTGGGACTACATTGAGCACTTTGGGCCTGGTTGCCTCTTGAGATACTGGCTTCTGATTATGATTCAATTGAAATAGCAGGCTCATCATTTGGGATGGAACTTGCTTTTCTGGAAGCTGCAGAGATGTCCAGTAAAGCTTATGTTTCCCCTGGTTTGGGTTGTCTGACCTGTACTCAGGTACATATATACCCAAAGATGGTGCCTACTGTTTGTTGATCTAGTGTGTATTTAAACTAGCACTTTCCCTCAAGTTGCTGTGGTTTATCTATTGCCATATTAAAGGCTAAATCAGGCATAGCTTTTCTGGCCTTCCACCTCCAGCCCTCTATGTCATTCACAACAACAACAACAACAACAACAACAACAACAACAACAACAACAACAACATGTTGTCATTGTGTGTATATACACAGTATACACATACAACAAAATTCAGACACCCAGAGACCAGATTCAACACACACACAAATCCCTGAACTCTCTGACACACATTTAAAAAAATCACCGAAAATGGCTCTGGAACATTTCCTAGTCCTCTGGAACTGATTTTGGAGACACATGGGAGCTGCAGTGGAGAAAGACGATTGCTTTCCCAATTCTTATGGATTGTGTTCTTCTGTCAATGAAAAAGCCCAGCATTGGCTTTTTGCTCAAAGTGCTTGAAAGCAAAATTGTTTTCAGAATAACTTTCTCTGGAAAGCAAACTTTGTCTCAAAATAACTCGGTGACCTTGTAATACACCCAACCTCTGGGCCAGGATCAAGGTTGGATTAATTAGCTCCCCTCTGTTGTATTTAATGGTGCAATGTGATATAAGCCGTGTCATCACAGAGCCTAGGGTGTTATTGGTTTGGAAAAAAATGCAGTATTTATTTACTTAATTTATTAAACTTATACCTTGCCCATCTAGAGGAGAAATCACTGCTCTGGGTGGCTTCCAAGAAAATAACATAAATATACAAACAAAATTAAAGTAATAAACATATAAAGCAGAACCCCGCCCTAAAAAAACACCCAGCGTAACAAGTAGCAGTAGAAGTCTATAACAGGGATGTGTGTTGACTCTCCTTGTAGCAGTAAAGTCTATAACAGGGATGTGTGTTGACACTCCTTGATTTATTTTTGAATAAGGACACACATAGAGATGGGATGCCTTACGTACTCCACACCCCTTTTGGAGACAATCCAACCCAATTATTTTCTGAATCCATGCTGGTTATTTGTACATTTCCAGATCTCCCTGAAAAACCTGTTCCTGCAAATGGAAACATGCAAATGACTGGATGGGGGCGGGTGGGTTGCACAATGCCATCAAGCCTTCCTCTTGAAGAATTATTGCCCATCTTCTAACCCCAAAAACACAAGAAAACGAAAAGCAGGAAACACCCAATATGCACCTTGGCAGTGACACCACTGTACCAACCGGAAAAGAGAAAACAGACCCTAACCTCTGAAAGCCACGTTCTGAACTCTGAGAGTAATGGCACACATTGGCACAGGCGCAGACACACATTCTCAGTTCTAGTGGTGCAACTAATGAACTAAGGAAAGAAAAAGGCAAAGTGGGAGCAGAAAGCTACATTGGAAGACTCCCTCGCTTTGCATGGAGGCTTGAAAAAAATGTGGAGAATGGCTGGGGCGCAACAGACCACAGCTTTTGTTGGGTCATGGTTCCCACTCCTTCAAATATGCATATGCCGTCCCTCAGCTTTTAAACAACACTCTCTTTTAAAATGTTGAAACTGTTTTAATGGTCACCTAACTGATTGACTATTATGCAGGGATCAAATATTGATTGATTCGATATTGATGGTTGACAATTCTTTTCCTCTACTTCGGGCTGACACCAGGCAGACACTGCTTCACACAGTCGCTGCTGCTACCATCTGGTGGCATACAGTCTGGAAGGCAAAGACCTTCTCTGGAAGGTCAGTGATTGGAGTGTTCAGGAGAGGTTTGGGGCTTTGTGTGTGTGTGTGTGTGTGTGTGAAGTTGTCAATCTCCCTCCCTTTTGGGTCCAAAATGTCTTCCTTAAAGAATATTGATAGTTTTGATTCTTCCTTTTAAAGTCTGTTTTATTTTAACATTTTGAGCCCCACATTACATTTAACTCATAGGATCCATAAGGGAGAGAATAAATATTACTGGCTTGGTCAATATTGTTTTGAGGAGGGGCTTCACAGTATAGTAAAAAGTGGAATAATATATATTTTATTTCATTCATAGTTTCTAGCTAAATTATTCTTTCAAACAGCATTGAAACCCTGTCAGCAGTTCCTACATTGTGTAACTAATAATTGCCTTTTGGCTGAACAATTATATTATTTGATATTCCATCTACAGCAGCTGCAACAGGTTTATTCAGTAGCTAATGCACGAATACTGCATCTGATGAATCCGTGTTAGGAGGTAATTTGCAAGTATTGCACATAAACATTACCATTGAAAAACATACAAATCTAGAATAGTGAAACCCTTGCTAAATTTAGCAGTATCTCTGCTTTTGTCAGTGTTCATTCATATATTTTGTAACATCTGAAGTTTTAACAACGAAGTGTCCATGTATCATTGGCATCCTTCAGTCTCGAAAGACTATGGTATCATGCCTGGAGTAGAGATCCTAAAAACAGCACCTAGTGTGACTAAATAGACCAATTCAGGAATGACAGTCTCTACCGCACTGGGGACAGATGTATTCTGTTTCCTGCCTGGTCCTCGAGTTTCGTTCTTTCCATGCCTGCCTCTTTTCCTCTGCCTGTTGGACAAATGCCTCTTCAAATTTATGTAGACCATGCTGTATCTCTTGCCTCCAGACAGTGCAATTGGAGGTCAGGGTTTCCCAACTGTTGAGGTCTATTCCCAAGGCCTTCAGGTCCCTCTTACAGATATCCTTATACCGCAGCTGTAGTCTCCCTCTGGGGCGCTTTCCCTTCATTAGTTCTCCATATAGAAGATGTATCTGAGAAAATAATCCTAATCCATGACAATGAAGTACTTGCCCTGAGTCCTAGTTCTGGGACAAAAGCAGTACGTAAATAAAAAAGGAGGTAGAGAAAAGGTGGGAGAAAATGTCATCAGAATAATGGGTGGAGGAGGAAGAAAACTGAGGCAACATGCCAGAAGAACAAGTGAGAGAAACCTGCTTAGTGACCCTGTTAAAGATAACATGGAGGGGGAGTAGGAATATATGTTAAAGGAGCGGCCCTGGGCTGGGGGGGGTGAGGGATTGTCACCTTGTAGGTACTCAAAGCTGTAGCCAAAAGGACAACACACCAGCTGCTTGAAAACCCTATGGGAGGGGGGGGAGAGAGAGAGAGAGAGAGAGAGAGAGAGAGAGAGAGAGAGAGAGAGAGAGAGAGAGAGAGAGAGAGAGAGAGAGTTGGTGTTGAATAATCTCTCTCTCTCTCCCTCTCTCTCCCTCTCCATCCAAGAAAAGAGTTCTCAACCCCTCTGGCCTTTCAAACAGAGAAAAGGAAGGGATGTCTGTGGGGGAGCATGGATCATCCTTGTGGTGACACCCCTTACCTAGCCTATGTACTCCTGATTGCCAGTGAGCAACTCTCCTCACTGAGCCTCCCTGGAAGCCAACGGGAATCGGGGCCAGATAAAATATGTGTGTTATCCATAAAAGGTTTAGAGTTGGTTCTGTGGGCTTGGAAATTTATCCTGTTGAGAAGTTGTCAGTTCAATAAAGGTGATTTGAATAATGTTTTATCTATGGAGCAAAATAAGGTGGGGGCCTTAGAGGTCCAGCAGAAGCGGCTGGGAATCGCATTATTTTTAATTAAAATTTTGGTTATATCTTTTATTGGTTATTAATCTTTTATTAAGATTTTAGTATCAATGGACCTTGTCAAAGTCCAACTCACCATCAGCATCCTAGCTTTTAAACCTTGTTTAAAGCCAGGAGGAAAATATTCTGATGAGTACATTAATGATTGACAACTGCATATTTGTCATGTAACATTCATGAAAGACTGTGAACAGACCACCTGCTGTTTTCCGGTGAGATCAGATATGTGTTTCTGTAATTGCCAGCCTCTCCTTCTGTAGGATATCTCTTATTCGTTAGTTCACCTGTTATTACTCACCCATTTTACAGCTTCTCAGGGAGCTGAAATGACTGGAGCTTGGACTGAATGCCAGTACAAAGGTATGTGTGTGTAATCTCTTGCTATCATTTGATAGATTTCTTTTCTAAAAAAGGAAATCTATCTTTTAAGCTGTAATACTGTTAAGTATCAGGGAGTGTTCAGCCCTGTTGTCAGTGATTCCTCAGTGTGGACAAGGAAGTTCCCAATTTAAACACCCTGTTGATTGACAGCAGCATTATGAAAGTTGTTGTTCGTATGCAATGCAGACATAGATGAGTCAGGACGAAGATTACTCGTCAACAACATTTGGTTTCATAAAGTTGTACCCAGAAGTTTATTTGTGTGTTTTTGAATTCCTGAATTCACCATTTAAAGGAATCAACTAATGATACTAGTAAACTCAGTCAACACGTGATATATTCTCAAATTCCAGAACAGCTTTTGTTTCCATGAAAAATAAAAATCACTACTCATTCCATAGGTTTGGAATTCAAATATGCCTCCCATGAAGTAGAGAGGTGGACAGGTTTGTGTGACTGTCTGTATGACTGTCTCTGTGTTTCATCGTTTGGGTTTGTGGAATATCAAGAAGAATTACTGGATGCAATTCTGTTGCTGTGTTATGATGTGGAAGGCAAACAGAACCAACAGTAAGCCAGTCCTAACTGCTGGGATTCCTGGGGTCACACATACCTGTTGGTTTAGTGGGGGCTTGAAAATCCAAATGTGGACATTAAATGCCAGTTTAAAGGCACTGAAATATATGTCACTTTCTTCCTACATGCCTAACAAAGTGACAGGAATTCAGCCATCAAGTCTTTTCAGTGTTATATGTTATATTTTTTCCTGTGATTCTAGAAAATCTGGTTGAACTTGTTCAAAATTTATTTTGAGTCATTTGTTATTTGTTGATTTATTTATTTTTAAAAAAATGCTTCTTTAAAATGTCTGATCCAGACAAGACAATTTCATGCTGTAGTTTTCTGAGTACCATATGCAGGATGTCTCATTTCTCAAAACAAAACAAAACTAAGAAATAACTTGTTTACATCTGATTTCTAGTGATTAAAATACATCCAAGTGCTTGTGACCCAGATCTATTGGAGTTTGATTTTACATTTTTGGCTGTTCAAACCCTACATTCAGTCCTGAACTTGCAAAGTCTAGGTGTTCCGGTCAACTAAGTTTGGCCCACATGTCTTTTAAAGGTCAGATACAGTGGACCCTTGTATAACAAACAGCTCGTATAACATAAAATCTGTACAACATAAAACATTCCGGAGATAGGGGATATTTGCTTAACATAATCCCCTATGGGGAAAATCCGTACAACATAAAAATGGGTTTACTCCATTTCCAATGCATTCCTATGGGAATTTGTATAAAGGAAAATTTGCTTAACATAATTTCATTAGGAACGAATTAATTCCTTTATACAAGGTACCACTGTACTTGTAAACACTAACAGCAACAGTTTCTGAAATTCCAGGAAGGCTTGTTTTGCATATTCTGGACACTTTTTTTGCTGGGACTGACTGTTAACTACCTAGATTGCTCCCTTTACCTTTCTGATGCTGAACTGCCATTTTGTTAGCACTTCTACTCTGGGTTATATTTATCACAGGCAGAAGATACTTTGGGGGAGGTCTTCTCAGCTAATGTGTGCAAACATTTGCATCCACTGACTTCACTCAGCTGGATTTCATGTTGTACAAAGATCCAGTTTTTCCCCCCGGCGGGCCCACATGGACAGAGCACTCCCCTCTCTTGTAAGAGGTAATCATGAATCATAGACCTGCTGCTGACCACACACCCTCTCCTCCTCTGAAGATTTTTCAGAAACCACATGAAAACTATGTGTTCAGCAAGATATAAAGGCTGGACAAGACAATAAGCCTTCATATATAGAAGGCTTTTATTCCTTGTTTTTGGTATTTGTGATATAAGAATGTATTCATTTGGATATGATCAGCATTTTTATTGGCTCTTCATAAAAGGTAAAGGTAAAGGTTCCCCCGCACATGTATTCTAGGTGTGTCCGACTCTAGGGGCGGTGCTCATCTCCGTATTCAAGACAAAGAGCCAGTGTTGTGCAAGTCCATGGCCACGTGGCCGGCATGGTTGCAAGGAAACACTGTTTTGCCTTCCCTCTTTTTATGGTGGTACTCTGCTGTGTGGCACCCGGGATTTGAAATGGCGAGCTGCCGACTTTGCAGCCAACAGTTTTCAGATTCTTAGTCTGCTGAGCCACCACACCCCAGCTGAGCCACCATTTATCTATCTATCTATCTATCTATCTATCTATCTATCTATCTATCTATCTATCTATCTATCTATCTATCTATCTATGGCTCACCGGACTAAGGCTTCGAAAACTGTTGGCTGCAAAGTCGGCAGCTCGACGGTTCGAATCCTGGGTGCCACGCAGCAGGCAGAGCGAGCTCCCGCTGATAACCCCAGCTCCTGCCAATCCCAGCAGTTCGAAAGCATGTAAATGCAAGTAGATAAATAGGAACCACAGTAAAAAGCAGGTGTGTAAAAGTGTTTCTTTGAAGCCATGCCAGCTACCTGGCCATGGACTTGCACAACACTGGCTCTTTGGCTTGAATACGGAGACAAGTGCCACTCATATCTATATCTATCTATCTATCTATCTATCTATCTATCTATCTATCTATCTATCTATCTATCTATCTATCTATGCAATGAACACAAAGATTTGACTAAGGCTTAAAATGTCACATAATTAAAACAAAGCAACCCCCCCTGCCCACAACCAAAAGGCTGTAAAATACAGCATCCAGCTGTCTGCTGCAATTTTCCATCTGGGACTGATCAATCAGGGTTTTCTCTGATTGCAGACAGCTAGCAGGTGGAAGTTGCCAGAGTGTCTCTTAGGGCGTTTATACACGACCCCTAAGCTCCGCTATAAATGGCTCCCAGCTCCGGAGCTTTAAAATGTTTCCCCACCAGCTCCAGAGCTAACAGAAAATTAAGTGCAACCCCGCCCACCTAAGCGCGACCCAGCACACCTTTCAAGTACCTGCTCTGGGAGAGTGAAAAATTTTGATGCAGAGAGTGCTGGGCTTCTTCTTCTTCTTCTTCTTGTTGTTGTTGTTGTTGTTGTTGTTGTTTTGCCTCCCGCCCCTTTAAGAGGAACCAGGAAGTGACGGGGGGTCGGAGCAACTTCCACCGGCACTCCGGAGGTAAGAGTGCATTCTTTTCTCCCTTTTTTCTCCCTCCCCTCACGCAGACAGAACAAGGAAGTGCGGAGGGGGTGGGAATGCAGGGAGAGCGACAAACCCTCAAGATCTCTGGACCGAATTTAAGGGACCAGCGGATCTTAGGGGTCGTGTAAAAAGGCCATTAAATAAGCTGCAGTAGGTGGGGGGGGCTCTGCCCTTGATGGTGAATTGTTGCTTGCATTTGATGGAATCTCCAGCCTCCCATGCTGTCTGTGGGTTGTGTGACTGGGAGAGATATTTCTGGGCTGGAGTGATGGTCTATATAGCAGCATTAACCAATCATTTTCTTACAGCCTTTAATTACAAAGAGAGCCCCACCTCTCTGCCGAGTGTTTGTTTCCTTTTTCTTCCTTTGTTGGTAGCAGTAGTTTGTTTACTGATGGTCTTTTAAGCTGAATGCTAAGTATGCATGCAGAAAGGAAGCACTATATACAAGTCTGTAATTTCAAGCAACTGTAAACAAAGAAATTCTTTTTTCCTCTTTCTACTATAAATGCCTCAGAGTGAGACTTTAAGTGTCAGTTAATGAGAAAAGGGGTAGACTTGGATCTCTGTATTCTATTGCATAGCAAAGAGGCATTTTATCAGAAAATTCAAAACTCTGCAACTTTATATTTATTCAGATGGAAACAACATTCCCTCTAATCTGCACAATGCACAAGTATTGGTGTCACAAACCCACAGTTATTGTTGCTGCTCATCTGGATCTGGTCACCGCCTGAAGGCTCATTTGGATCTGGTCACAGCCTGAAGGCATGGGGTGGGGTTTACACTCAGTGTCGGCAGAAAATTAGAGGAAACATTGGATGGATAGGATTGCCATAAGTTGGAATTGACTTGACTCATCATTATTAGGATGATATATCATTATCATTGTATCATTATAATTGGGCACCCATATTTTTTTCCTTTAGAAATATCCCTGGAAAGGAGTAGGTGAAACCTGGAGGGGGGCACATTTGATCTGTCACATAAGCCTGTTTCCTTCATGAGCAAGATGAACAAATCTCTCCAGGTAAACTAAGCCTTCACACAAGGGAAGAAACGAAGAGGTAAGCTTAATGGCTCCATTTCCTCCACACTGTACCCATCATCCAGTCCTGCTGACTGCGATCCACTGAAGGATGAAAGTATTCAGGGGGAAGCTGTGTATCAGCCAAGATCCAGGCAGAGTCTTACACTGATGGAATTGCTTCCATCAGCCAGTTGGGATGCTTAGGGGTAACATCATCATCATCATCATCATCATCATCATCATCATCATCATCATCATCATCATCATCATCATCATCATCATCATCATCATCATCGATTTATTTGCATTAGCCATGGCCTTAGAAAAAAGAGATAACATTTACATAGTTATAAAATTGGCATACTAAAATCAAGATAATAAATACACATACATGCAATATACCTGTACCAGATTTGGGCAAGTAAATCTATAAATGATTATTGTTTTAAAATCATATTTGGCCTCGTTTTATTGCCGCTGCTAAAAATGTAGCTGTCTGTAGTGTCACCTGTTTGTTTCAGTCTTCAAGGAGTAAAGATACATAGAAATCAGATAAATGACCAGGTTTCTTCACAACATGGGGAGAAGTAACTCTTGCCACAGCCCTCTATAGAAGGAGCAGAATGGTAGCACGTGGATGAGCATTTCAACTAGAGATGGGCACGAAATGAACTTTTAATTCATTTTGTTATTCGTTATTTGTTTCGTTATCTAACAAAACGAATAACGAACCAACCCATCAAAGAAAAATGAAACAAAATGGAAATTTCTGTTTTGTTTGCTTTGTTTTTCCTTACCCCCTCCTACCTTGTCCTCCCTGGAATCGCTGCAGTCCTCCTGCTCCTGGAACTGGCAGAAAGATAGCTCTGTAGAGGTGCTGGCCCCAAATCAGCGTCTCAAAAAGCCCCGGATGGGGACTTTTTAAAATAAAATAATTAAAAAAAAATAAAACAAGCTCCAACCCGGCCCCAGGGGCTGTGCTGTCGGAGCTTTAAAAATAAAATAAAAATTTAAAAACCCAGCGCCGACCTGGAAAAATAAATAAAAAATAAGAAAAAAATAAAATGGAGGCGTGGGGAAGCTAGCGTCTCTAGAGGCACTGGCCCCAAGCCAGCGCTTCAAAAAGCCCCTGCCGCCATCGTCGCCAGAATTGCCACCACCGCCACTGCCGCCACCGCCGCCACCACCGCCCAGTAAGGTAAGTCGTCAGACTCAAACTAGTTTGGCTCGGTTCGGGTTCATACAATTTAAAAAAAAAAATCCTACGAACCCGAACTGAACCAAACCAAGGGTGGGCGCGAAACAGAAGAACCCAAACCATCGGTTTTCTGTTTCATGCCTACCTTTAATTTTAACACCATCACCACATGGGCATGGGGAGTTTAGTAGAAGGATTCCTTTAAAACAGTAGAGCTGAAGGCATGGTGTTAAATTGTGGGCATGAAAAAGCTCTTCTGTACTTTGGAACTATTAGCACATTTAGATATTGTGCCATTGTTTTTGGATGACTTATCACTGAACAGTCATACCAAGGACATAGTTTATTGGTGACGGACAGATTATTTTGATGTTCAGTATCATATATGCGCTGATGTAATAGAATTCTTGCCTTACTATCCCTTACTATACTATACTATACATACTGGTCAATAGGAGATCAGTTGAGAGTCCCAAAATGTGCACTTTGGACTTGATATCTTTCATCCATCTACTCTCATGTGAATCCTGATGCTTAACGGTAATCCTCACAATGTCCCCCTTCCATGTGTCCCTAAAATTGCCTCCAGATATCTGAGAAACCTTTTGGTGTGTGTGTGTGTGTGTGTGTGTGTGTGTGTGTGTGTGTGTGTGTGTGTGTGTGTGTGTGTGTGTGTGTGTGTGTGTGTTTCTTTTTGTTATTTATTTATTTATTTATTTATTTATTTATTTATTTAGAAAGCCTGGTGGGCTGTGAAGGAGAAGACGAGGAGAGTGCCCACCTGCAACAAGTTACATGTACATGCTGACACAACGTTTGTTGGTAGCTGTAGCAGCTTTGATTGTGCCATGTGAACATTGAATTGGAAACTTAAAGGAACTTGGAAAAGGTAGGTAGGTAGGTAGGTAGGTAGGTAGGTAGGTAGGTAGGTTGTGTTTTGTTTTTACAGTTGCAACTGCCATAGTCCCCCAGCTGCCTTACACATCTGGAACAGGGTCTTCTCAATGTAGGAGGAGCAGAGCTAAATGGTGAAGATGCAGTCCAGGGCATCATCGCAGAGGTGGAATCCCTCCTCCCATTTAATAAGATGAGTATAAACCATTTGACTGCAGATATTGGAATTGTATTAACTATCATTGTGAGTTAGGAACATCCAGAAATAAATATCTGAAGAGAGACAATAAAACCAGTTCTTTTGCAAGCTCTTTTAGTACAGGTTCTACTGTACCAATATTTGTCATTCACTTTAAAATCAAGTGAAGTGAAATAAAATTGTGCACATGCATCTAGCACAATTTGCAACCAACTGGTATAATTTCCCCCATCCATTTTTCCTCTTATAAAATGCCAAAGTTCTCTTTCACCACTTGTAAAAGACCAAACACCCCCTCACCACTTATGAGAAGAAAAGCACAGTGTTGTTTCAGTCAGTGCCCTTTCAGTTTTTCCATGCTTCAGTCTGTGATGTCAGTAGATCTGCAACAAGAAAGGACTACTTTTAATGGAAAGTCCACTGCTAATTAATTTTTCATTAAGGCCGTTGAATTGGCATCTTCTGTTATTCTTGAAACAATGCTGCTGATGACATTATAGGGGTTGTAGGCAGAAAAGACAATAACTGTTCTGTGACTCACAGGTGTGAACCATTGGACTGGACAGCACATCAGCCAATTTTTGCAAATCCCAGAGAGTGACTTTTTCCGCAAGGCCAAAACTTCCTACACTCCTAATTCATTTGCAAACAAATCTGATAGAAAAGGGATACAATTAGTACAGGTATATGTGGACTGAGTCAGCTGTAAAGGTATGATAAAAATAAACCCATCACATTGAATGTATTAGTATGAACTGACAATTCAACTTGGAACAAACATTCTATATTCTGTGTCTGAGGGTAAATTTGTGCATTAACAAGAATGAATATTTCCTTCTTGTACAATATTACTCTCTCCAGACATCCAAATCTTTGAGGGCTACCTGTCTGAGAAATCAGACATAGAAACAAAGCCATGACAATCCTCTTCCAAGGCCCAAGTATCAACCAAAACTAGGCTAATTTATTAAGATAAGTTGGTGATATACACTGGTGTTACTGTAAACTTACAGTATTTTAGTTTGAAAGTGAAGTCTGTACTGTCGTGTTAAATGTATATAGTAGGGCCCCCGTATCCACTGTTTCAGTTATCCATAGTTGAAAAAAATTAATAAATAATTCAGCAGCTGCAAAGCAAGCTACTGTTACAAACAGCAGCTGTAAAGCAAGCCACTGTCACAAAACAGCAGTTTTGGGGGTTTGGGCATTCTCTCTTATCCATGGTTTTCATTATCCATGGGAAGGCCTTGGAACCCGGGGTCTTAGGGCGTTTATACACAACCCCTAAACTCCGGGGCAAATGGCTCCCAGCTCCGGAGATTAAAAATGTTTACCCACCAGCTCCGGAGTTAACAGGAAATTAAGTGCAACCCCGCCCACTTTAGCGCATCCCAGCGCAGCTTTCAGGTACCTGCTCTTTGGATGTGACAAATATTTGATCCGGTGTAAGGATAGTGAGTGCGGGGCTCTCCTGGCTTCTGTTTGTTCTTTTTTTGCACCCCGCCCCTTTAAGAGATCTGAATGCTGCCGGGAACAAAACGGAGGTAAACCGGCATTCTTTTCTTTCTTTTTTCTCCCTCCCTCACGCAGCCAGCAACCAGGAAGTGCGGAGGGGGGTGGGGACAGAGGAAGAGCGACGAACCCCTAAGATCTCTGGTCCGAATTTAAGTGGCCAGCGGATTTTAGGGGTCGTGTAAAAAGGCCCTTACTGTACTCTAGTTTGTCCATCAGTTTGTAAACAAAAACAATCAAGGGCAAAAATGCCCTTAGAAAATATGTATGGCAGATAGTAGGTATATTATACACAAATCCAAAGAGAGGCAATATAGGCAGTGAATGTCTGAGGCAAATTGTCCAAATTCTCAGTTTATTTCTTCAATTGTAAACTACTGTATACATAAAGACCGTGTTACAAAAAAAAATGAGGAGAGTTCATTGAAAGCCAGGCTACTAGGTGTTGGCAGTCCCTTCAATTAAAGGGAATAAGCAACAATTCCACATTTAAGTATGGAAAGAAAAGGAATTATAGGGAGGAAAGGGCCTCTTCCCTTGAAGAATCGGTTTTGTGATTTGCCAAAACCAGATTTATTCTGCACATGGTGGGCTTATTTTTTTCTCAAGGTACACCCCTGTCCCTTTTGTGGCATGCAGTTGCACTTTGAGATGGTTGAGAAGTACCTGCTGTGCATTATAAATAGGCCCCATGTCTATTCTATGGTAAACACTGCAACCCTGGGCACACAATGTCTTTGGAATAAATACTGTGGTACAGCTATGCTAAGAGTCCACTGTGACCGTTACAATCTCAGGTCTGCATTCTTTTACTTGTTCTAGCAATCCATGTACTCTGTTTCTTCAAACAACAACAGCAACAACAACAACCAAAAATACATAATTGGCATGCTTGCTTTTCAAAGCACGATGTTGAGCATGAGGGCCCAGACAGTTGGACTGGCTGATGGTATGTGGATACAGGAGTCAGAGCAGCCAATGTCCCAGGAGCCAAGTCACCACGAACTCACAGACTTTATTATCACACTGGCAATTGTCTGAGATTGATTTAAAAAAAAAATTAAAAAGGGGAGCAGACAAATTGATGGAGGAGAGACTCCCCCCCCAGCAGTACTAGCCCCATTATTATTGAAAGTGAGGTGAACACCTCAGACAGCTGATTTCAAAGGTAATGAAAGGATAGCAAATAATTATTTATTGCATTTTTTGCATTTACTGTATTGAGTTTTACAGCTAGTGAACAGGAGGAGAAGCACTTGTGGGATACTCGGCCTCCAGGGTCCAAAAATAATGTGGTTGGCCCACATGGTACACACTTTGAATTACTTAGTGTAGACCTACTAAAATAAATGGGACTTGTTAGGTAATCACTAATATAATTACCAATTACTTCAGTGAATCTGCTGTACTAGTGTTGGACTTAACCCAATGTGCGCAGTATGCAGAGCCAGCCAAATTATTTTGGCACTTGAGGCAGAAAATCCCACTAATGCTTCTTTTGCCTGGCAGTACGTATGTAAGTAAGTAAGTAAATAACCATTTGCTTTCCCTTCATGACACTCAAGAGCTGCTGCTTGTATAATGATATGGCCAGCTTATGTTGCTGAAAGCTCGTCCCTCCATAAATTTATCTAGCAGTTTAAAAACGAGCCTCAGTCAGCAGCCATTTATGACACTAACATCTGTGAGGTTTTGATGGCCTCTGTGGAGGACTTCCTTTGCCAATAAATTTATGTTTCTTCAAAACATGCTGATTTTATTTGACTCCATTGGTAGGCCTTAGCAGGCCTGTGGGCAGGTTTTGCCGTTCCATTACAGTAGACAGAATAAGGCAACTGCCAGAGGCAAGAGGTGCTGAGGTAACTGATGACAGCCCCCAGCTTTTACTCCTGAATCCCCCAGTGCAGGGGTGTATCTGGGGTGGCAGAAGGGTATATCTGCCCCGGGCGCAGCAATCTGGGGGCACCTGGAGGGGGAGCAGCAGGAGGAAACCGTGTACCCTCCCGCCACCCAGCAGTCCTCCTTTCCCCTAATGCTTGGCGAAGGCACCCCTCTGCCACTGCATGTGAGGTGAGTATTGAAGCAGGTAGGCAGGCAGTGGCCGTGGCGCCCTCCTCCTCCTCCTCTTCCTTGCCTTGGTGGGAGATGTGTAAGGTGTGCGCACTACCGTGCACGTGCACACACACATACATGCACACGCACCCGCCTGTATACCCACACGTGCATACACACCCACTGCATGCCCGCAGGGTCCCTCCCCGTTGCTGGGTGGGTGCAAAAATGAACTTTGTCCCCAGGCGCTCCAAATCCTGGCTTCGCCTCTGCCCCAGTGGTTCCCCTTTGACCGAAGACAGAGTTTATGCTACACCTCCTGCTTTAGGGCCCCCGAATGACCTCCCTAACTCAAGATTACTGGAGGACACCATCCCATGGCCAGTGGGCAAACAAGGCCTAGCTCTTGTACTAGGGCAGGCATGTCCAAACTTTGGCCCTCCAGATGTTTTGGACCACAACTCCCACAGTCCTTTGCCATTGGCAATCTAAGCTTAAAATTCTGGGAGTTGTGGTGCAAAAACATCAGGAGGGCCGAAGTTTGGACATGCCTGTACTAGGGAGAGGAGGGAGCAAAAGTTCTCCCTTGCCTCAGGCATCAAAGAAGTCTTGAGTTGCCCCTGCCCCTGCCTCTTCTTCCACTTGCCTCAGCTTAATGTTATGATTGACTGTTGTGCCTCTCAGACACCTTTCAGTATCATCCATTCCTCTGACATCAGAGAGGAACTTGAGATGTTAGACCTTCTTACTTATTGAAAACCATCCAGAGAGCAACAGAACGTAACCTTGCTTCAAGCAGGAGTTCAGAACCATCACCTTAACTACCTTAAAGGGAAAGGAGCCACATGGTTTTTCTCGTGTCGCCCATGAGAATAAAACAAACAGTGGCAAGTCCCAGAAATGACATTCCGAGCCAGCTACAAGTGTACAAAATTACACATAGCTCAGCGGATGTGTGGTGAACACTTCAGCTGTTTTGTCTTTAAGGCAAAATGTCAGAAGCACATTTGAGAAGCACTGGTTGACATCTAATCTCCGTCAGAGAATTAATTTAAACTCTAGCCTTTTTAACGAGGACCTTTCCCCTATATAACATGATGACCAAAACAAAAGGGATTACATGTATTTTCCTCAACAGAATTCTATGGAGAGATTTATCGGTGTGGGTGTGTGATTCAATGAACCCAGAAAGCTGTTTTGAAGCAGTTAAGGGTTCACGAGGGTTTACCTGGTTTGACCATGCCAGAGCTTACATGCCCTGTGATTCTAGGAAACTGCACTTCTCAAGTTTCAGGGCTTAGTGGCTGGTAAATTGTCCCTTCCCCACAGTGCTCCTTTAACCACCTCAGCTTAACTGGCTGAGCAGCGTGATAGAAAGAAAAACAACCAGGCCAGAGTTGTCCTTGAATACACGTTCTGTTCAGTCCTCCAGAAGGAATCGGATGAACTCTAAAGTCTGACAGGGAATAGTCGGCTGTACCTGGGAGCCATCATTGCAATGAACTGGCTTTTCATTCCATTGCTTCAGCAGCAGTTAGCACCAGGGCTCTAGTTTGAATTGAACATAAGAACATTAGAAGAGCCATGCTGGATCAGGCCAAAGGCCCATCTAGTCCAGCTTCTTGTAACTCACAGTGGCACCACACAAGACTAGATCTCTGTCTCCTGGTACCACTCCCCTGCATCTGGCCCATGAAGTACAGTCACCCCCTGCCGATCGCGGGTGTTAGGGACCCACCCCACCCACAATGCATGAAAATCTGTGATATGCAGAAGTGGGTGGGTGGGGCCTTGGGGCGGGGGGGCTATCACACACCTGTCTGAGGCTTCTCGGAGGAGCGTGGGGGCGGCGTGGAGCGACCCGATCACCCCCGCGCTCCCCCACGGCTCCGATGCTTCTCAGAGGAGCGCGGGGGCGGCATGGAGTGACCCGATCACCTCACGCGGCCCCCCATGCAGCTCCAAGGCTTATCAGAGGAGCGCAGGGGGTGGCGCGGAGCAACCCAATCGCCCCACCACCACAGCTCCGAGGTGCAGGTACTGCAATCCCACGATGTAGTGGGACCGCAGTACCTGAACCGCGAAATGACGGGGGGTGACTGTATCCTGTTTTCAAGCCTGGAGATTACACATCTCCATCATGGTTTGTAACCTGTGATGGATTTTTCCTCCAAGAATCTGTCCAAACCCCTTTTGAAGGCATCCAGGCCAGATGCCATCACCACATCCTGTGGCAGGGAGTTCCACAGACTAACAACACGCTGGGTAATTTTTTTTTCTTTTGTCTGTTCTCACTCTCCCAACCCTCAATTTGAGTGGATGTCCCCTAGTTCTGGTGTTTTGTGATTGCTGTCAGCTAACCTCTCTGGTTTGACACCTATAGCATTAGAAGTATAGCCACAAAGAAAACGGGCATAATGAGTGCAGTGTCTGAGACAGAGAGGATGGACACATTTGTAGTTTAGAAATGTTAAAGAAAATCAAGCAGCCTGAGGCTGCTGTGAAGAACTGGCAGGGTCACTCAGATTCACTCTGACTTAGATGTTATGGTTGAGACAGACCCTGTTGATGTTACAGTGACCTTTGCTTGTCTTATTATAATGGATACATTTCAACTGGTGCAGCCTGAGTATGTGGACAGGATCTTTGGACAGAGGAAAGCCACCATATATGTGCTGGACCCTTGACCTTCCTGGCTTATAGAAGCAGCCAGAATGGGGACTGGCTGAGTGGGTTGAGTAGTGAATGCCTCCTTGCAGCAAGCCAGGCTACCAGTATGCCGAAAGGAGGCAGTGGCAAGAACTTTATTTCAAAATCCCTTCTTCAGTCCCTATATTGAATAATTATTGTCCAGTCTCAGATATTCCAGTTTTGGGCAAGATTTGGAGTGTGTGGTGGCATCTCAGCTCCAGAGGTTTCTGAATGATGTGCATTATCTTTAGACCCATTACAATCAGGCTTCCAGCACTGTTACGGAATGGAGATTACCTATGTTGTGAACTGGAGGGGTGAAGTGTGTCCTTGTTGGGTTTGCTGGACATCTCAGTGGCTTTCAGTACCATCAACCATGACATCCTTCTGGGCAGCCATTCCGGGATGGGTCCTGGAGGTGCTGTCTGAGAGTGAGTCTAATTCTTCTTGGATGCCCAAGCTCAGAAGCTGGTGTTGGGGGAATCCTGTTTGACATCCTGGCCATTGTTCTGTGTTGTTTCCCAGACTTCATTTCTGTCCCCCACATTATTCAACATCTACATGAAACCGCTGGGAGAGGTTGTCTGGAGTTTTGAGGTTCAGTGCCATCAGTGTGCTGATGACACCCAACACTATCTTTAGATTGTATCACCACATATGAGCCTACTCAGCTTTTCAGATCTGGTGAGGCATTCTTCTTAGCTCTACCACTCTCCCAAGCTCATTTAGTGAAGACACATGAGAGGATCTTTTCAGTAGCTGCTTTCAGGCTTTGGAATGCATTGCCCCAAAGAAGTTAGAAGTTCCTCCTCCCTCTTGTCCTCCTATTGTCAGGCAAATACCTTCCTTTTCAGGCAGGCTTTTAAGCAATTGGGGAGGGGTTTAGGGAACATCCCGTTTATGAAATTTAGGTATTTTAAAATGCTTTTTGAATGTACTTAAGTTTATTTTTAATCTTGATCAATATAAAAAAGCAAAGCAAATATTTAAAAACAATTAAATGTCATTTTTGTTGTGTTTTACCTAATATTATTGTACATTTTTTAAGTGTTATGAGCTGCCTTGGGTGTTCTGTAGGGAGAAAGGCAGCATATCAATGCAATGCAATGCAATAGATAAGGCTTGCAATTGTTAGTCCCTAATAAAGTAGACTCACTGAACCAATGGAATATACAGTAGGACCCCAGTATCTGCTGGGGATTGGTTCTAGGCCTTCCCATGGATAATGAAAACCATGGATAAGACAGAACACCTGCCGACCCACCCCCAAACTGCTCTTTCCTGATAGTAGCTTGCTTTATGACTGCTGTTTTGAGACAGTAGCTTGCTTTATGGCTGCTGTTTGTGACAGTAGCTTGCTTTACAGATGCTATTTGTGACAATAGCTTGCTTTACAGCTGCTGTTTGTGACAATAGCTTGCTTTACAGCTGCTGTTTGTGACAATAGCTTGCTTTGGGGCTGCTGAATTATTTAATTTTCCCCCTCTGCCAACCATGGATAACTGAATCAGTGGATACAGGGGTCCTACTGTATTTAAATGCTAACATGTCCCTTATATCCCTTGCTGCACTTGAATTCTGTAGGTTGATGCACACTGAGGGAATCAAACAGAAGAGAAATGGGATACAGGTGATGACAACTGCCATTGGTAATACTGGCAAGGAACATTCCAAAGTTTTGAATATATAAAATTGTAGCAAAAGAGACAGTAATTACTGGATGGCTGCTGTAGGCTAATACATAATAATTAAATGTTTATCTTGGAAGGGCTGAAGAAATGACTTTGATTCAGCCCATTGATTCTGTGACTCAACCTTGCTTTGGACTCAAGATGGTCATGAAAGGAACCATGGACCAAAAAACCTGATGAACTGGTCTGGTTTTGATTTTTTTCACAACTCGGTTTGGGGAAAACTCATTTTACCAAAGCAAAAAGAAGCACTGAACTTTTTTCCCCTTTAGCATTTCATTTTCTATGGCAAATTGGGATGCCTGCCCACCCCTTTCCCATTGCCCCTGTTGCTTCTGTCTACGTGTGGGTGCCATACTCAGAGGCAGTGGGCCGTGGCTTCCCTGCCAGGAGCCTGCTGCTGCTTCTGAGCACAGACTTGTGGTGGAGGAGGGGGAACTGGCAGGAGTACATAGGGTTCCCCCAGGCACAAACTGGAAAAAGGAACTGCAAATTGGCTCTTTTTTTGGAGGCTTGTGCTGGTTCGTAGATAGCCGCCAGTTTTCTAGATTCCTGCCCATCTCTAGATTGGACTAACATTGGAATTTAAGCCATCATCAGCACTGTTGTCCCCCCCCACCATATTAAAAACAACAACAACAACAGCTTTGTCTACTTAATTCCTGCATGTCAAGGTGTTTGCAAAAATACAGAAACAAGCCAGCCGGGATGGGGCGTGGGCAGGAAAAAACGTTCTCCTGCAGGCTCCTCTTTGATGGTGCTCGTACTCTATCCTTACGATGAAAGGGAAAGCCCAGGGCGAGTGATCATGCTGTTGTCTGGAAAACAAGGTAGGCACCTGCTATAATGGATGGCCATTATTTGTTTGTGTGCAAAAACAGCAGACGGGGTTGCATGAGGACAGCATGTGCCAACGTGTGATCACAGGCTCTGTGTCCCAAATGTTCTGTAGGTTGTAAGAGAGAAGTGCATGAAGTCTGTGCTGAAAGCCAGGGTCAAGGGTTCATGTCCTCGTAATACCTCCGCTGCCAACATCCAAATACCTTGGATGGAATTGATGCTGGCAATCCTCAGCTTCTTACCCCCACCGCTGCGGCTCGTCCTTTCATAGTTATATATTCATTCCACCCTTTTTCTTATTGTATCAGTATGGTATGCATGCATGTTTGTTTTTCTCCCAACTTTATCCTTGCAACAACAACCCTGCAAGGCACTTCAAGCTGAGAGAAGCCGACTGGTTTGTTCTCAGCCACTGAATTCCATGACTGGATGTGAGTTAGAACGTGGACCTCCTGGGACCATCTGCTTCTATATATCATCGGCTGAGGGACAGAACACGGAGGTGGCAGTTGTGCTCCTGTCTTCCTGCCAACCGACAAGTGACTGATTGAGTGTAAATATAATGTTGGATTAGACAGACCTTGGGTCTGATCCACCACTTGTTTTCATCCGTTTCTAAGTCCCTCGCCAACCTTCTGGCACCCGCACTCTCCTGAGGAGGGGTTTTTAGGCTATTGATATCGTGGCTGCAGAGCAGAGGGATGAAATAGTTCTACACAGCTGACGGTTAAAATATTGAAATACCTCTAAGATCCCCCCCTCCAAAAAACCAAATGTTGGTGTGACTAGTAGCCACTTAGTTAATACTATGTGATCTAAAGCTCATTATAGGGGAACAAATGGGAAGTGAGAGGGTATAGTATGTTCTTTGGTAATCTAGGTTGCTTTTAAAAAAAAAAATCATGTCCTAAAAGAAAGTGGGACTCAGTGCAGCTGCTTTAGGAGCAATTTAATCCAGTCCCTTCAGCATGGTGTTGTAATTCACTGAACAGCTGATTTTTGAGATGAAGGAAATTTCTGAACAGCTTTCCATGGCAGCCCCATCCAGGAAAAAAAAATCCTTCTCTAGGGGCAGAGAAGTAAGACTAAACTTAAAATGTAATTTCTCTGATCCCAGTGATCTTCGGCCAACTTGGTTTCACACTTTGTCTAGAATAAGTTTCAGCAAGTTTTACTCATCCTCGCTGTCTAGGCCGAACTCCCACAGCCATCCTGAGGATCAAGAATTCACATGGATACTTAGAAAGAGGATAATTAAAAATAAAAACAAGAGGATGCATTAAGTGATGCCCTTGCTCAGATGTGTGAGGAGGACCCTTTCTATTTGCAGAAGGAATTTGGAAGCAGGGCAAGCCTCTGCTCAGGGAAAGGGTTGTGGAGGTGATTTTGGCCTGACCCCTGCAGCCCCCTACATGACCTCCCATACTGTTCTCTCTCCTTGGGAGCTAAATTTGGGAGACCAGAAGCAGTTGGAGCTAAGCTCCTCACTAGGCGTGGGATTTTCAGATGTTTAGAGACTATACATCCCATGACTGTCCATGTTGGAATGTCCACCTGATAGACCCAACAAATTTAGTAGCTCACCAAGGAACTTCCTTTCTGAACTGGAAACCTAGGCACAGCAAGGATCCCAAACCTTCCACCTTAGTCCTTTTCTCCCAGATCAGCCAAAATTTAGCATCTATACGTGTCTCGTCTGTCAAGTGGAATGCCTAAAATGAAGAATCATGGGATTTGTAGTCAAATAATAATAATGTGAAATTTCCATGCTCAGTGACCACCTTCATTTCCAGAAATCCTTACTGGATCAAGAGATCTCTAGAGAATGGCACAATTCTGTTGAATAAAATACGGTGTAATCTGGAAAGAAGCAAATATTTTCTTTAAAATAAGTAATAACTCCCACCTTCCTTGATATTTAACAAATTCAGCAGTTTGATGGTATTCACCTCAAACGCGAGGCTGCTGTGAATTATGAAGCGTTATGAAATGGTTTCTGACTGATTACTAAACCTGAGTGTGACAACTAAATGCCATTTACCACCACCTGCTGGAGGCAGTTATATATGCATTTTCTCTCTACCAGTATTAACATGCTGTTTCATTTCCTGCAACCACTGCCAACTACTGTATCAGCAGAGATCACATAAGGTGCAGCACATTTTTACTGGCAAAATATGAGTTTTGTTATCAGCCAGTCCACTTAACATACCACTTGGCTGTATAGTCATTCTTGCAAATTTCTGGTACATTTTCATACAAGCAGTGTTCCAACCACCTGTAATTAGACGTATGGGCTCTAATTTATTGGTTCTGAGCCTGAAATAAACTCAGTGTTCCATCTGTGGTGTGTGTGTGTGTGTTTAATCAGTTTTCCCTTCTAAGAGACTGTTGATGTTCAGTTATTTTTTTTCCTCACAGAAAACTTGCCTTATGTTTGCTTAGCAACTATGTTGCTATGTGCTATGAGATTGCCTCCAGCTCAGGGTGACCCTATGAATGAGTGCTCTTCAAAATGTCGTCTCCTGAAGAGCCCTTCTCAGCTCTTGTAAAACCAAGCCTGTGAGTTCCTTAGGAGAGTCAGTCCATCTCGTATTTCATCTTCCTCTTTTCCTGCTGCCTTCCACCTTTCCCAGCTTGACCAATAGAGATGGACACAAAATGAACTTTTGGTTCATTTTGTTATTCATTATTTGTTTTGTTACATAATGAAATGAATGACAAACTTCCCCCTCTAAAATTTCTGTTTCGTTTCAGTTTGTTTCATTTGCCAGCAGTGTCTCCTACCTGGTGCTGCTCCTGGGGTTGGCAAAAGTAAAAAGAAAAGAAAAGAAATAAAGCCAACCGGCCCGTGCTACAGCTGGTAGGCAGGCCACGTGGTCTGCAGTAAATAAAATAAAATAAAATAAAATAAAATAAAAAAGTGCTGACCCGGCCGCAGGGGCTGCACGGTCAGCGCTTGTAGGAAAAAAAAGAGGTGCTGGCCCCAAGCCAGCGCCTCAAAAAGCCCCTGCCACAGGGGCCAGGATCGGCCACCGCCACCTAACGGTAAGGACCTGAACCAGTTCAGATTGGTTCAGTTTTGTACAATTTTTTAAAACAAAATTCATATGAACCCAAACCCAAACCAAACCAAGGGTGGGCCCAAAACAGAAGAACCCGAACCATGGGTTTTCTGTTTCATGCCCACCTCTAGTGACCAACTATAAAGGATCGTTTTCTCTCTTCTTCCCCAAGATAGGTTAATAACGGATGAAGGCCGGTAGAGTAGAGCCGTTGAGACTGGGTTCAAATCTTTACTTAGCTGTCAAACTAAGTGGGTAATTTGGATCAGTCACATTCTCTTCACATGGTCAATGTCACAGGATAAATGTGGAGAGGAAAACGGCTGCAGTGGCTTTGACTGCTGATGGTGGTTGAAAGTCTGAACGGTCATTAAAGAGGTGGGTTGTTAAGTGAGGAGTGGCTCCACAGAGAAACAGTTTCCAGACTCCTCAACATTGCCCACCAATGGTTTAGGAGAAGACACTATGTAACTCTGCATCATCTTTTTGGGGGTGTGTGTGCGTTAATGTTATTCTTTAGAGATGCATTAAGGGAACAGGGTACAGAGGTAGGGCCAGAGGATACTCAGAATGCTTAATGGCCTGATTCTTACCGAGCCCCGTGGCACAGTGGTTAAATGCCTGTACTGCAGGTAAAACTGTGCTCATGACCTGGGGTTCAACCCCAGGCAGCAGGCTCATGGTTGAATCAGCCTTCCACCTTTCCGGGGTCGGTAAAATTACCCAGCTTGCTGGGGGTGGGGTGGACGGCAATGTGTAGCCTGCCTAATTAAATTGTAAACCGCCCAGAGACTTCTTTGCTTTGCTTTTCCCCCAGAATGAAGGACAAGTTGGGATGGACAGTGTCAATCAAGAGGCAAACTTGGACATGGAAAGGAAAGACACTATCTAGCCTTCACACAACAAATACTTTTAGAAAATAATGAGGGCAGCCTGGCGAGTTTTTGGTTTCTGAGAAGGAGATGACATCTAGGGTGTCCTCAGTGGGCATCAGGCATCTTCTACCTTTCGCATTGTAACAGGCAGTGTTTCAGTGCAAAGAGATTCCTGAATATTTCAAACTAGATGCTGCCCCTGCCCGAGTGCCTATAATGGCAGCCACATATATGGCATGATATAATCTGGGGACAAAATTTGTGTATTTGATACAAAAATCTCTATATTCAACACAGTTTCAGGAAAAAATATACATTCCTTTGAAAATCTATATATTCAATAAAAGCCAGAGACAACATTTTCATTTTTCTGACAGCAGCACTGTCCAGCAAGCTTGGCTTCCTAATCATGAAGCAGAAGAGGTGCTGTGTTTAGGTTTGTCCAAAAGTAGAGCTTTGAAAACATTATGAATCCCCCAACTATTTGATTTAGTTCCAGCTATTTATCTTTTTTGTTTGTTTGTTTTATGTACAGTATTTCACGGTGGCTTTATCTGTTTGTTCTTGCTGCCTTCTTTTGGCATTTTGTTATGATTTGGACAGATTTAATTTATCACTGTTTCTGTATTTTATTGCCATATATTTTATCTGCACAACACTTTGAAGATCAAATGGATGGAACAACAACAGCAACAACACCCATTGCAAGAAACAGCTAACAATACTCCAGGAAACATCAGTGTTTCATTCCCAAATGCCACCATTAACAAAGCAAATAAATAAATAAAAATAAATAAAAATAATAATCAAAAAATCTAAAAATCTAAAGCTGATGCATAACTGTAGCACTTTTAGCCAGAATGTCAAAAACTCAAGAGCTCAACTGAACTTTTTGATACATTATTGATTCGAAAGCCCCTTTCCCCCATTTCATATGTGGGTGAGCAATTTGTGATAAAACTCCAGTAAGTGATACACTGGAGACTGATTCATATCAGACAGCTGCATGCTCATCTAGTACGGAGTGACGATTTTGCCCATATGAGTGACCATTAGAGACCAAAACCATTAAAAGATAATGCTTCTATTACTTCAAATGCAGTTGGGTCCATTTGTTTGGGAATCATAACGCTTTGAGTGATCCAGTTACCTATTTGCTGTTAGTTTCTGTGTTGATCTCAGCAATCAATGGATAAGCAAGCAAGCAAGCAGAAGAAGAGCACTCTGGTTAACATATAACTCACCCATCACCCCAAGCTGCCCAGGCCCACTTCCAGGAAGATTTTATGAAAAGGAGGACAACACTCCTATCTTTTTCGCAGCTGTGTGAACAATAGGATTTTTGATACCTTGACTAGCTACACCTGCTAAAACATCCTCACCCACACCTTAAAGATGTGCCTTACATGCGCCTACCCTACCCCATGTCTGAAGCTGACGCACCTGCTGCCTGTGCCTCCCTAGTAACTCTGCCCAAAGAAGGGAGACTTAGCTATATCCACACACTGTATTATACATTGCTTATTACAGGCTACTTTTGAAGCTGCCATGGTGTGTGTGTGTGTGTGTGTGTGTGTGTGTGTGTGTGTGTGTGTGTGTGTGTGTGTGTGTGTGTGTGTGTGTGTGTGTGTGTGTGTGTGTGTGCCCAGTGGGCATATTAACACTTGGGAGTGTGTGACCGGCAGGCAAGTTCCTGGTTAACTAGAATTCAGAGACTGAGTGTGCATAGGTGCATGCTGGGCAACACCATCTGCTCACTTGCACCGTGTACTCTCAGCCTGTGTTGTCACTCTGTGCTAAATTGCTATGCGAAGGTCAAACCGAAAGTTTTTATGTTTTCAAATTGAAAAAAGAGGTGCACAGCTTGGGGGTGCTCTTGAGCCTAGATGCCCAGGTCACAGCTTAGCCAGGAGTGCATTTGCACCATTAAAGCTAGTACGCCAGTTATGCCTGTTTCTTGAGAAACCTGCTCTGGCCACCATGACACATGCCCTAATGATGTCCCGGCTGGACTACTGTCACCTCAGGTATAATGTTCAACAGAATCACTTCTGGTTTAAAAGGTATAACAGCTTTAGTGGCTAGCTTTTAACTAGTCTCTGTGCTTTCAGTAATAGGTTGGCAACATTACCAGGTGATAATGTTGATCTCTGTGTAGAAAAATCTTGCAGCTGTTTGGTTTATTATTATTATTATTTGCAGATTAAGCAGCTGTTCAAGGCACAAGCGCATCTTGGCTGGGTTTCATTCCTCCCAGTTAGTAAGCAGCCCCAGATTAATTTTCTCTTTTGCTGGCCACTGTCCTTGCCCAAGACTTGCTGCTTTAGCTGTCAAATTACGTAGCAAAAACCATTCAAGCTCTCCGAAACAGACATTGATATGCAGTGAAAAAAAGAAGTTTGGAATTCTGTCGTTATCTGTGTGGAGTTGTTGTGTGTACAGCACCACATGGTCTGGCTGAAACGAATAAATGAATACCTTTGTCAGTCTAATTGGGAGCAATGAGATCCCTGCTTTCTTCGCTGAGTCAGAGAAATGGTTACCTCGCTGGACACAGCTGTCACCGGATCTGAGCCAACAACAGTTTGTAACAAAAGGGGCTCTTGAAACCTCCTGGCAGGGGAATGAAAGGGGTGACTTGAGATGAGGAGATTGTGTTTCAGGATTGGGATGCACCAGAATGGGAAAGGGGTTTGTTCCCCTTCAGCCAGAACAAGGAAGGAACTGAGAGGTGGGTCTGGGTGGTGTTTATTTTTAAGAGCATTTTAGTGGAGAAGAAGATATATGGTGTTTGTTGTTACATGGCTGGTGAATCCAGAATACAACAGAAAGGAAGGTGTTAATCTCTTTCGGTTGCTATACTTCCCCACTTCTCTAAGTGGTCAGAGGTTGCAGAACCTCAGGACCTCCCCAATATGCTTCAAGAGGTGGCCACTGGAAGTATGCAGCATCTTGTAATATTCAAATTTAGGTATGAATGCACAGACTGCACATATACAGAGGTGATCTGTTGTTGTCTCCCATCACCTCTTCAGAGAAAACCATACAGTATTTCCCAAAAGACAGTTTCTGGAAAAATTTGCCCATTACACTTGCTGTGCCTGCCTCTCTCTCTGTGTATCTGAGAGCTAATGATCTTAGAACAGCATTGCTAGACGGGACTCTCTGTATCATCGTCCAGCCCCTTTCAAGGAGGTATAACAGGGAATCAAACTCCCAACCTCTGGACCAAAACCAGATTGTATAACTTTCTATCTGTGTTGCTGGTACCCTCCCCATCCCCACGCCCACTGGTGTCCATAAAGATGCAAGACAAAGACTCATATCATAGCATGACCAACAGCCAGTCAGCCACACTTTTTGGGTGGGGTGCATATGTTAACTCTGCCCATGAGGAGCCTGCTACTGCACTGACCCATGCTGTTCTCTCCTGTATGTGGGTGTTGTTTGAGGGTTGTTCCACTGAGCAGCACTTCACCTGTTAGTCCCACCTGCTCTGTTTCACTGGAAGGATCCCTTTCCCATTTCCTTCATCCAGCTCCCCATCTTTAACCCTTGCCTCCTTCTATTACAGTTCAGGAGCACAAACAAACAAACAAACACACCAAGCTACTGTTGGTCCTGGCTAAAATACCAGAGAAACATCCCTTGTGCTCTCCGATGGGAATATAAGCAAGGGAGGAGAGAAACACATCATCACACATTTACTATGAAAAGTATGGGAACATTTGCTACTTCAAACTACAGCTACCAGTATACCTGCCTGGGGGGGAGCGGGATCTGGGGAGGGGTTGTCCTCTAAAATAGTAACATGTTCCATCTTTGTTGTGCTGTAGATTAAATGGTTACTGTTGTTAAATCATGACTGGGTCAGTTTTCAGTGGAATTAATATACTGAGAGATAACCAGTGTGATGTAGTGGACAGAGTGAGAGACTCGGACTCAAGAGGCCTAGGTTTGAATCCCAGGTGTGTGTGAAACTGGTAAATAATGTATTATAAATGTGTGCCACCAACTCAGTTCTGACATATGCTGACCCTTTCCAGGGTTTTCTTGGTAGAGATTCGAATACTCAGGTGGTTTAATCTCTTCTGGGGGCGCCCTGGGGCTGTGCAGCTGGCCCAAGGCCGCATAAGCTGGTGTGGGTTATTATTATTTTTTGGATGGACACAGCAAGGGATCAAACTCAAAACCTCTGCCTCCTTGTCCATATTACTAAACCAGTGATCTGTCCAGCCAGGTTCAATCTGGTAAAACCATACCTTAAATATCTTACTTACCTTCAAAGCCCTATTAAGATTGTCATAAGTTGGTTCTGATCTCAAGGTACATAACAATATAATGAAGCATACTCCTGGTGTGTGTGTGTGTGTGTGTGTGTGTGTGTGTGTGTGTGTGTGTGTGTGTGTGTGTGTGTGTGTGTGTGTGTGTGTGTGTGTGTGTGTGTGTGTGTGTGTGTGGCGTTGTTACAGTCGTGACTGACTCTTCGTGACTCCATGTCCATGGAGTTTTCTTGGCAGGAATAATGGAGTGGTTAGCCAGTTCCTACTCCAGGTGCCTACAGCACCTGGTATTCCCTGGTGGTCTCCCATCCAAGTACTAACCAGGGCTGACCCTACTTAGCTTCAGAAATCAGGAAAGATTGGATGTGCTTAGGGCATTCAGGCAGCTCCAGGCTGGTATCATAACTGCAGGCTGGTAAATAACTGAAGTTATTTGTCTTGTCTTTAATGCTCCTCTGATGGATTTAGTTGCTTAACGGACTTGTATTGTATACAGTCCCTTGTGAAACTGCTCTTGACAAAAAAATCATGGCAGTATAACAGGCGTACCCTTCCTTCCCTGCTGACTTAGCATGAGATTTTCTGTTCTAGAAGTAACACACCCTATCAGTTTTGGGAGGAGGGGGATAAAAAGAAAGACGAAACAAACCCTTCAACTCTATTGACCCTTGTATGTGGCCCATAAATGGCAAACTAAAGATTCATGAAAAATGAATGACTTAGGAAATTAGTACCTTCTTAAGTTTCAGAGAATGAAACAGGACCAGCACCCTTTCGTTGACAAAAGTGTGCTGATGTGCTAGATACTTTATCCCAAACTACTTACCCTGGTAATTGCCTATGGAGGTAAGAACGCAGGCAGCCTTGTGAAATACAGTCAGGATGCCTAGATGTGAAAAGCCAACTGCCTCCCCAAGTAATGGTAATGACAATTTTAATTATACATCTTACTTGTGCCTTCTTTAGGTGCTTAATTCTGATGTTATAAATGGTGCAGGGGCACTTCTTTCAAACACTGGTTCTCATTAGGAGATCTTGCTTTGCCTCTAAACTCTACAGGCATTGTGCTTGCTTTCAGCTTCTTCTTTTCATTTTACTAGTGAGGAGTATTAACTTATAAATCAAAACTCTGCTCTAGCATTTTGAACCACAACTGAGAGACAGAAGAAGTAGAATGTTGGATTATTCTGGAGTCTTAGTTCAAGGTGATCATCTTTTTTTTCTGCACACGATTATAACACAGTAAGTTGTCAGAGCTCCTGAGAAGTAACTTGAACAGTTCACTCAATTTATTGCTGCTGGTACCATCAGCTATTACTTTTAGTTATGCTTTCAAAGAGGTTCACCCCTTAGCTTTGGAAAAGTACTATCTGGTTTTGTTCAGGCAGCTTTGGAAAGGATCGTCTTACAGTTTTAAAGAGCATATTTCCAACATCTCTTTATATATTCTGATACATCCAAATATGTATGAATTGAAGATACAGTTATTAGTGAAAATATATAATCTAGCAGTTTTATATAATAATACTTTGTTTTATTCCTGAGAAAACGTTCTTGAAAGTGTTTCCCTTTGGCATCGGAGTTTTATCATCTAGGATAAAGGAAATTTACAGAGTAAATATCTTGCTAAGCATCTCAAGTAGTGAGACTTAGAAATATTTATATCACTGGTCTATCATGAAAAAACCTGGGTGACTTTTGGTGAGGTGCACTCTTTCTCTCTCAGCTTGACCCACCTCACAGGTTTATAGTGAAAATTTTAAAAAATGGGCACAGGAAGAGAAGGTTAATATTCACTACCTTGAGCATACTGGATAAAACCAGGACGCAAATGTAAGTAAGTAATGAATATAATAACAGATGATAAAGACAAGAAAGGGCTGTATGAAACAAACCCCTTATACATCTGCTTTTGTTTTAGTTCTGTAGTTGTTGGGTTAATTGTCCTGCCAATTTTGAAAAATGAATGAACTCTGCAAATGGATATAAAGATGAGGCAAAAGAAAAAATAAAAACAAGAGGAAGAATTGTTACATCTCCCACACATTAGAAGCAACAGCCAGGTGAATTAAAAAACACGTGTACAGTACTAACATAAAGATGCCTGGCCAGAGGCACTGTGTTTCATAGACAACTTCATTAATGTTTGAAAACATGAACTAATTGGGGACAGTTGAACAAGTACAACTGTCCTCCTAAAGTGAGAAAGAGGTTTTATTTTACTCAAGAGCCATAAATCGTTTATCACAGGGTAGGTTCTGTCACACATTTTGAGAAAGTAAAGCAAAAACAATTAAGTTCATCTGAAGCGTATGTTCTTGACCTTATACAACCCGGAGCCCTATTTTACGGCAATGAGTTCATCCTGGTTCCCCTGACTGTTTGCAGTACCTACTTCAATTTCCTGCTAGTTTTTGTTTTTATTTCTTGCAATATAATTGCTATTTATCATTGTGTTGTCCTGTTAAAATACACACTGGGTTCCTTATATCTGACAGGAATTAGATTTCGTTTTCCATCGGTTACGAGGAGGCTGGGCAGACAATTCTTTTAGCTCGCCCATTGAATTCTCCTTAGCTTGTTATTTTATTCTCTGTCGCTGAGTTTAATTAAAATCTGACAATTACATTGATGATGTGTTTAAGTCCCAATTTAAACATGGCACCCTACTTTTATTTTGTCTAGATAGAAGCTTGTTGATTTCTGCAGAATCTCTATTATCTGCTTTAGCACTCATTCTAATTTATACCATGAGCCTGCGGCTGCTCACTTAATGCTTTTATGCATCAGGATCCTACTCTGCAGCCGACCCCCTTTCTTTAGAGTTCTTCCATGGAATTCTTCTCTTTGGCTGCAGGATGAGAAGGGAAGGTGTCCTTTGCAAAGAACCCCCCCGCATCTTGCATGCCAAGCATCTTTCCAGAAGTATTTGTCTTCATCACTGCAAGTGCTCAGTAGCAATTGCCATGATTTCTGTACAAAGTGGATCCAGTTACAATATGTCCAATGGAAAGCATATATCTGGACAGAACAAAAGAGCACTCATTTGCA
This sequence comes from Phrynocephalus forsythii, assembly GCA_029282475.1. Classification (NCBI taxonomy): domain Eukaryota; kingdom Metazoa; phylum Chordata; class Lepidosauria; order Squamata; family Agamidae; genus Phrynocephalus; species Phrynocephalus forsythii. Next base: position 40,862,227 of record JAPFRF010000004.1, read on the forward strand.
CATTCTCCTCTTGATATGAATAACATTTATGCCTAATCTGTAGGGGGAAAATTATGCAAATGTTGGGGGAAATGGCAGAACATGTTATTAGCTTTGTGGAAAGAATTTCTGCTGCTTACGTATCTGCCTTTAAAAAAACAACACAGCCTGTCAGATTCTGAATAGCCCCTTGCACACTAGGGAAACAAGACCTAGCATGGCTGTCTTTTACACAGTTATACGTTTCACTATTCTTTAATCTTTTGCTGTATTTTAGGAGGAAAAGGAAAAGGTTTCCCCTGACATTATCTAGGCAGTATCCCCTTATTTCAGAGTTTTCACTGGATAGTTTAATATCTATATCATTCCTTTATAAATAGAGGTCAGGAGAGAGTTCAGAGAGAGAGAGAGAGTTCGAGAGAGAGAGAGAGAGAGAGAGAGAGAGAGAGAGAGAGAGAGAGAGAGAGAGGTATTAAAATAAGAGGCCAAATGATTGAAAGAATGTGGCACAAATGTGCTAGAAAGCCTTGAATCTGCTAGTATGGGATTAGATCATTCTTGGGAAATGGATGCGACACAGAAAATCGAAGGTTGTCTCTCTTGATGTAGGGCCAAACAAGCACCTTCCCCCTAAACTCCCTTAAGAAGTAAAGGATGGCTGATTGTCCTTCAAAGACATTTTGCTGTTAAATAGATTCTTCTTCTTCAAGTGCCATGACCTCATAGAATGTTGGCAATCAGTAGCCTGAACTGGTTTTGTCTAAGCTATTCTAAAGAGGGCAGCTGTGCTCACTGTGGCATAAGTTCTTAAGCCAGAATGTTCTTGTACATCCCAGGCCACACTTCCTGTGTATTTTTCATTGAAGGATAACTTGCAGCAGATGGCATTTCTTATTGCACATGATGTGTCTGAAATACTGCAATTTTCTCCTCTTTACAGTATTGAGGATTTCTAACTTTTTATTTATGTGCTGTAATGCAGCCACATTAGTGACTCTGGCTGTCCAAGGTATCTTCATCATTCAACTGTACGTCTACATTCGGAATGCTTCCAGCTTTCTGCATAATGTGTCTGTAAGGGTCCAAGTTTCAACACTATAGAGAAATAGGCTGAATACATAGGATCGAAGTATTCAAGTACGAAGTCTCGGTTTGTCAAGGCTTTCCTCATTTTCAGGAAGAATTTCTAGCTTGTTCAATTCTACAACAAATTTTACCTGAAGGATCCCAGTTATCTTTGACAAAACATCCCAAGTATTTATAAGATGATACTCTCTCAATTAGAGATGGGCATGAATAAAAAAAAGGTGTTTCATTTGTTGTTTTTCATTTAGGGGGTCCATTTCAGTTCATTTCCGTTTTTAGTGAATTTTTGCAAAAAAATCAGTTTTTGTTTTCATTCGTTTCATTACCATTTCGTTACCATTTATTTCCATTTTTGTGATTTTTTTAGCTTTTAAAGCAGTTCAATGTATTGCCGTAACGAAAACAAAACGGACAACAAAATTTCTGGTGTTTCTGTTCATTTTGTTTCATTTTAGAGATAAAATTCGTTTGCCATTTCATTGCATAACGAAATGAAAAAACAAAAACAGAAACAAAAAATTGTTCGTTTTGTGCCCATCTCTACTCTCAATTATATCACTGCCAATCTTGAGAAGGTTCTGCAAACCATTTTGCTTTTTATTGATTTTGTTTTCTTCACATTCGGTCACAATCTTATGGCACTGCTTTCTGCAGTAACAGAATCCACACACAAACCCCCAAAACAAAAACAAAAAAGCCAATTACTCGAAGCCTCCAAGAGGCCTTTAACATAGACACAGCCTTAGCTTACAGTGTTTAACACCCCCCAAAGTGCTGGCTTTTCCAAATTGAACATGGGCTTCCAACCATTTCCTATTTAATCTCCCCACACCATTTCATTTTATGGCTGTGGATTCACCCAAGTTTCCTACCTCTACCTTATTTGTAATTTACTTTTTTACACGTATATGCCACATCTTTCTCATTTCAGTGAATTTTATACAAAACCAAACTTACTTCTTAAACTCTGATCACATATGAAAAAGATACAGCCAAATATTTATTTATTTATTTATTTATTTATTTATTTATTTATTTATTTATTTATTTTTACCTCACCTTTCTCCTTGGAAAAGGCTTACAATAATGAATTAAAAAGAGGCATCTTACAACATTAAAAGGTAACATACAAGCTACAAAGAGCACACAAAAAGAAAAAAATCCATTATGAGGGATGGAAACTAACATGGAAAACACAGATGTTTTTATGAGAACAGTCAATGCAATCATGCATGGTAATCCATCTAGTCACATAATCGGTAGTCCATCATTCAAGGAAAGCTTGTCTGAAGACGAAGGTCTTTGCTTGCTTCTGGAAAGACAGCAGAGATGGGGCAGTCCTGGCATCCAGCGGGAGGGAATTCCAAAGTCTGGGAGCAGCAACAGAGAAGGCTCTTTCACGTGTTCTTATGAGCCACACCTGTGAAGGTGGTGGGATGGAGAGAAAGGCCTCTCCTGATGATCTTAACACCTGAGTCGGTTCATACTATGAAATTTGGAAGCCAACAAGAAGAGTATGACCTGGAGTCAATGAGATGATTCTTCTGATCAGCTGCTTTCATTATGAGAAGTGGGTGTAGGGTAAAGTTCCTTAGTCTCTTCCAGCCCCAATTTATCCATAGCACTGGGTCTAGAGAGTTGGAAATCCATCCCTGGCCAATTTTCCATTAACTTGAAGGGGTTCTGAGGCAGTGGTGAGGAAGACAGTTCTGCAAAGTTGGCAACTGCACAACATTAGACCTGCACCTCCTCCCAGTACAGTCCTGAGGCCATCTAATTTCAATGAGACTTACTCTCTCATATAACATGGCAGCCTGAGCCCATGGGACTCTCCAAAATCAATCTTTATTTTCTGGTTACAAACCCAGCAGGAACCCCTAATGCATGTTCTACTTCCTACCTGCATTTGATCCTGACTTTTTTCACTTTGGTACTTCTGCTTATTTTACATAATCAATATTATTTATGTATATGAATAAACACAGTTGAGAGGGAATATAATTGTGACTGCATGTATACTTTGTAGAACATGTGAAAAGTCTGTACGTCCTCTGTTTGAAACGGTTGCTTTAAAGCATCCTCTGAAGGAGTGTCCAGTCCAAGCCTTTGATAAAGACAGAGTTACCCGACATTAGGCAGCACCACAGTAGGCTGAGAAGACAAAGAGATTATCTGGCCACAGTGCTTCCTACTATAGTGAGAGATCTTGTATTTCTCTTTGAATCATAGCCAACTTTTCTAAATTTGCATCTGTACATACAAATTGGTAGAAGCAAAGTTTATGCCAACATGTGTTATCTTTTCTTTTTTGACAATGTGTAGGTAGCCATCTTGACTATTTTCTTTTCCTCCACAGTGCATGCTGAAATTGAAGAAGACGGTGAGGTTGAAAGTGAAGGTAAGGATCCCCACAGTAACTCTGAGGTGATTTTCCCGCACCCTATTTCTGCAGACCATTGTACTCTAAACTGCTGCCCATCCTCTGTCGGCATGGCCCTCCAACACATCTGAAGGTAGAAGAAGGCAGAACTTGAGTGCCACTTCAGATACCGTATATACCCGAGTATAAGTTGACTTAAATATAAGTCAAGGGCATTTTTTACCACAAAAAACTGGTAAAACTTATGGACTCCAGTATAAGTTGAGGGGATATATTCGGGTCGGCTTATATTCCTTGCCTGACACTGGGCTCATGTGGTCGGTGACCCAGTGGGTGGGCCGGAGTTGCAGGCTGTACTCACCTCACCACCGAGGGAGGATCCAGTGGGCCTGGTGCGGCCTGAGGAAGCAATGATGGAAACTCAGATGATTTGGTCTAGGGTCCCATAGATGGCATACTGCACAGACAAAATGCCAAAACTCACAAAAGAAGTTGGCTAGAAGTGCACATCCACACAATGCTTTAGGTAACTAGCTGTGGAATCTGCCCTGCTTGCGACTAACAACTGGATTTTACTCTGCATTTTTAATGGGACAATAATAAAGTGCAATTTGTAGCCCTACTATACACACTAGACTAGGAGCCTCATGACTAGAAATGGTTTGAAAACAAGAAAGAATGTTGAAAACAAATTAAATAAAAATATAAATTCTTGTATAAAGAAAAATAAAACTCTAACCTGTACTCCCATTTGAAAATGTTCATGACTGGTGCAAGGGAGACCTCTATTCATCTCTCCTTCCTCTGCTTTGGAGGCTGCCTGAGATGGAACGTACAAGACAATCACCTGCAATCCAGAAGGGGGAGAGAGGGAGAGAGATCCACCACTGGCTCACTTGTGATCATGTGACCCATTCCAGTGCTTGTATATCAAGACATTGCTTGTTGATCAAGGCAAAATTTTAAAGAAATGTTTGCTTGTCTTGCCAAACACTCTTAAACCAAGTTACTCTTAAACCAAGGTATTAGTGTAAGATGGAAGGATCGGAAACAGGAGCAAGTAACATTTGCCATTATTTATTTTTGTTTTCCTAATTTTGAAGAGGAAGAGTCTGAGCAGAAGAGAAGAAAATCGAATAGAAAGAACCAAGAGAAAGAAAAGGCTGAGGAAGAGGATGATGATGAAGAGGGTGAAGAGACTGCCGGAGAACGTAGACAGAAGTACAAAAGACGGCGAATGAAAAATGCTGAAATAGAAGGGGAGGAATCTGATGGAGAGGCCTGCAAAAACAGGAAGAACCGAGCAAATCAGATAATGAAGGAAGAAGGCAAAGAAGGGGAAGAAGGGGAAGAAGGGGAGAAAAAAGCCAAGCATGACAAGAAAAAGGGTGGGAAGAAGAAGAAAAAGAAAGACAAAAAGAGGAAAGGATCAAGGTAGTACATCTTATGCACATGATTTCAATGGTGATGCATCAATTTTCATAAACTGTACATATGTGATAACTAAAGTCAATATACAAGATAAGGTATATTATATTACATATTTTGACTGCAGCCAAAATAGCATGGGCCCAAATGTGGAAAAATGAAAGTACACCTAAGGAGTAAGCTATTCTACAAAAAATTTTAGACTGTGCTGAGATGGATAAAATGACAATGAGAATTAAAGAAAAACAGGACTCAGAGTACTATTTGACATGGAATATATTTTATGACTGGTTTGAGAGAAGATATAGTGCATTAGGTGGAGCTGAGTCATGATGTAACTAATATATTATACACTCAGATAATATGATCAATGACAACTAGAACGTTTTAGCTCTATTTGATATCTGTGGTATGTAATGATGATTTGTTGATTGAAATAAATAATTTTAAAAAGATGAAACTAGGTGAGATGTTCAGCGCATGTTTTCTTTTTCCAGAGTGCTTCAAGCACATCTGATCGTGCCTGATTTTGGAAGCTAAGCAGGGTCAGCCCTGGATAGTACATGGATGGGAAACCACCAGGGAATACCAGGTGCTTTAGGCACCTGGAGTAGGAACTGGCAAACCAGTCCAGTATTGCTGCCCAGAAAACTCCATGGACATGGGGTCACGAAGAGTCAGTCATGACTGTAACAACACACACACACACACAAACAAACACACACACACACACACACACACACACACACACACACACACACACACACACACACACAGAGAGAGAGAGAGAGAGAGAGAGAGAGAGAGAGAGAGTACAGCAGGTAGCAAAATACATCTGTGTTATCATGTAGCTTTCATCACCTACATACAGTGGACCCTTGTATAATAAACAGTTTGTATATCATAAAATCTGTACAACATAAACAATTCCGGAGATAGGGGAAATTTGCTTAACAGAATCGCCTATGGAGCAATTCCGTACAACATAAAAATGGTCGCGATTAGGGATTACTCTGTTTTCAATGCCTTCCTATGGGAAATTTGTATAAAGGAAAATTTGCTTAACCGAATTTCATTTGGAATGAATTAATTTCTTTATACAAGGTCCCACTGTAATAGGTACTTGACATGATTTTATTTTGTGACTAGTTGCTGAATGGTAAACACGGGTTTCATTTGGAAATTTGACTCGAATAGGTCTGTATTTCTGAAAAAACATCCCAGCACTGGAGGGAAAATATTGCTAACTGTAGGGACTATGTGTTTCTTTCAGGCCTTGACCATTGGAATGCACAGTTTAGATAGCAAACTGCAGCGGTATTATATCATATTGGTTGAAAGTCAGTAGTGGGTTGCAGTTACATTGGCCCATTTGGTGAGTCAACTAATTTGTAGGTTCCATTGATTCAATGGGCTGATTCTAGTTGCGCATCACTACTAGACTTCAGCTAGTATTTAGTACATTACAGAGTGAATGGTATGAAATCTTTCCCAAGAATACGATCAGTGGCCAATCAGCCAGTTGGCCAAGATCGCACTATTTTCAACTCTTTTTTTCCCTTGCAGTTCTGATTCTAGTTCAGAAGAAGAGCTGACGGAGGAGGAGATGGCCAAGCTGAAGGAAGCAGTGGAGGAAAAAAAGAAACTGATTGCCACATTGCGGAACAAGCCTTGGAATATGAAGAAGAAGTTAGAAGTCTTGAAGTAAGGTTTTTATTATGTCATTAGTATATAACATGATGTAACATGTGTATTCACAGGTGCATCTCATACATCCGTAGTTAGTTTATTATTCACTTCACCCTTGATTATTTACACACAGAAGGGCATGTGAGCAATGGGTCTGCTGGCTCTGAATAGCATGATGCTGGCTGTGATACAGAGTTCTGTCGCTGGTGATTAATCTGGATGATTCATTCATGCAAGCAGCCAAGCCAAAAACTGACTTTCAAACATTTACAGGTGGGTGTAGCCTTGCTGAGAACCCATGCCTGCACATGGGGGCAGCCAGAAGGTTGTCATGAAATGAACAATTGCTGTAGGTTCACCTTTCAAATCATAAAGATCACACAAATCACAACAGTCACGTAAGCAACTCCTGTGGAGACGTGTAAGTCTTTACCAATTGGGTATTTATGTTAATATTACTAACAAAAGCTCAGGAACAGGGAGCTTTGATTTTCTGTTTTAAAATTTCTTCAAAACAAGGTGGTTTCTGCTAATTTTCACACTACTGTAGGACCCCCCCCCCGTATCCGCTGGGGATTGGTTCCAGGCCTTCCTGTGGATAATGAAAACTGTGGATAAAAGAGAACACCTGCCCCATCCCCCCCCAAACTGCTGTTTCCTGACAGTAGCTTGCTTTATGACCGCTGTTTTGAGATAGTAGCTTGCTTTATGTCTGCTGTTTGTGACAGTAGCTCGCTTTGCAGCTGCTGTTTGTGACAATAGCTTCCTTCGTGGCTGCTGAATTATTTAATTTTTTTCCTGTGCCAACCATGGATAACTGAATCAGTGGATGCGGGGGTTGTACTCTATCTCAGTTCCAACACTCTGCATGCACTGCTCATGCAACTTTGTACACCCTTAACTCTCTACACTTAAAATTCTAAGCCCCACTCCTTAGAGCCACCAAGGAAGGTATCAAATTGTAAAAGATAGTTTTGTATGATATTTTTAACTTATTACTATTCCATTATTTTAATTGGCTGCCTTGGGTCCCCTATGGGAAGAAAGACAGCATGTAAAGGCAGGGGGTTGGTACGGGTTTGGACTTAATGGCCTTGTAGACCCCTTCCAACTTCATTATTCTCTGATTCTCTAATATAAACATATATAGTATCTGATACAAATATATATTCTCTGATCTATATAATAAGATAGTTATTGACTGCTTTGGGTGAAGTTTCCTTCACTGAAAAAATGAAGCTGCTGTGACTCAACTGTATCAGCTATTGAAAATTAAGTGTAGCAAATGCACATATGGACCAACTAATACTCATCGGTTAAAAGACTCATGACTGTAGAAATAAGACAGGACCTGAAAAAGGGACAAGACCCATGAAGCTTTGTTTAAATGAATGAATGGCATGTAATCACTCAATATGGAACTTTGATCACACTTTTTTTTATTAGGGTTGCCCATTTTCACTGTGTAGGTGGAAGGCTCAAGCAGTTACTATCACGCACCCTTGCAGGAGGGGAAATTTTGACTTCTGTGTGGTTTAAAGCCTGTGCCCGTGTCTCCCCTGCATTCCCAGGTAGCCCCAGGACTAACTGGACCAACATCAAGATGCTTCTGCCATTTCTGTAAGGTGTTTGCTATGCAAGTGGAGAGAATTTGAAGGGAAGACTGATGGGTGTGTGCATTTTGAGTCCATTGCGGCATTTGGAACAAGGCAGGGAATGGTCTTGTGCCGTTTCCTACAATCATGTAGCCAAGAAATTGTTTGTACCACAACCCCCAATCTTTGCCTGTCCCAGTTCTGCAACAACACACAAGGTACAGTGACCCACTGCCTATCGTGGGGGTTAGGGACCCAACCAACCTGCAATAACTGAAAATCCGCAATATGCGGGTGCAGGTTAGGTTGGGCCTGGGGTGCCTAGCTGGGGACTCTTGTACTTACCTCCAGCCTGGTGCTGCCCTGAACGGGCCTGCAAGGGGCCTTTCTGGGTCTTTTGGAGGCCCCAAAAGGGCCTCCCTGTGAACCGGAAGTCATTTCTGAGGCCTCCGACAAGCCCTCCCCCCCTTACCCCAAGCCTTTCCCCCCCTTACCCCAGGAGATCTTTTTTCATATACTGTGGTCCCGCGATTTAGCGGGACCACAGTATATGAACCGCGAATGGGCGGGGGACAACTGTACTGACCCAGGGCTTCATAAAGTCATGCTCTCTGGTCTTAGATTTTCGCTGTGAAGACCACCCAGAAAATGAATGATTCTGATATGGCAGAACTCTTGTTCTTCCACCACTTCCACTTGGCAGCAGCTCAGCCTTTGGCATTGTAAAAACCCAATCTTTTAAGAAGAGTCGACTTGGACGAGTCTAACCTCTTCCGTATCAACACCCCATTTCTCTTTAATGAGATTTGAGCTCATGTGTGAAACCACCTTGACCTGTTACTGAAAAGTTGAGCAGTCCACCTGCATCCTCTTCGTCAGCTGGAGCCTCGTAGGTTCAGTAATTCGTTCCCTACTTTTGCAAGGTTTGAAACAGCCTGACTACAGTGCACCTAGCACTTCAGCAGCTGCAACTGCACACCTTCAATTAATTATTAAGCCAGGCCATTTAAGGACAATAATGCCTGTGCTCATGAAACATTGATGTGCCTTGTGATGGCAATTAGATTAATGTTCCTCTGAATTCAGTACAGGTTTCATGGATACAGCTAAGAGAGTACACTTTGCTCTATTTTGTGTTATTGACAATTTGCATTTCACATATGATTTGGATGGTTACAAAGACTGGTTTTGTGTACCCTGTGTTTTTGACACTTTATCATCTTTGGGCAAGGATATACAGGGGGGTTGTATGTATATTTCATCCGGTTTTCAAATCTGCTTCGTAAGGAGTCAAGTACCTGTATTTATCGGTGTATAACACGCACAGGCGTATAACACGCACCCTCATTTTAAGAGGAAAATTTTAGGGAAAAAAATTTTTTTGGCGCCTACCTGCCCGGGTCCCTGACTAACTAAAATTCAGGAGGCGCAGGAAAGTTTAAAAACCCAAAGACCCAAAGTTCAGAGCAGCTTGATTTAAAGAAGTAAAAGGACAGGAAGCAGGGAAGGGACATTTTTGAGTTCATTTATAAGGGAAATAGGAGAACCCACAAAAAAGAGGCACTGCTCCCTTCTTTCTGGAGGTGAAAAAGGACGCTCTCGCCCTTCTGCTCAGAAGCACCTCCTTCAGCTTTGCTGCCAGAGCCTGGCGCGCAAGAGGTGGAAGGACGGACGGCCTGCCCGCCTGCCCGCCGTCTCCACACTGCAGGCCTCGCAGCCGCTTCCTCCTCTTTCTTCAATGACAGCCGGCAATTGGGGGAGGAAGAGTGGGGGCGGGCGGGGCGGACGGCGGCGCGGGCGAGGGAAGGAGGCGTGCAAGAGACCGGCCCGGGGACGGCGCGCCACGTGCCGCGCGAGGACGGGGTTGGGGTGGAGCAGTGGCTCGATCCTGCGAGGAGCGGGTGGTGGGTCCCGGTGGGGGCGCTTCCAGGGGTGGGTGGGTGGGGGTGAGGGTGGGGGTTTCCACAGCCAGCTTTACCTGCTCCTTGTTGGTGCAATGGCACTGCAGAGGGCGGCTCAGCCTCCCCTCCTCCCCGCCTGCATCCCTCCCTCATTCCAGAGAAGCCAACGACCCGCAGAGGAGAAGGCGGACAGGGCGGGGCGGGGCAGGGCGGGAATGGCGGTGGCCGGGGGGGCAAGAGAGAGAGAGAGAGAGAGAGAGAGAGAGAGAGAGAGAGAGAGAGAGAGAGGCCGGGGAGCAACTGCCCTCCCTCCTCTGCCTCTCCCCCCCACGCCATGCTTCTCGCTGCCGCCTCTTGCACGCAAGCGCCCGGGCTACAAAGGCGAAGCGGAAGCCGCCTGCTTTCCCCCACCACCACCTCCCGGAGCCGCGGCAAAGGTTCCAAAGAACCCTCCCCCTAACCCACCCCCCACCCACGGAGTCCCTGAGGCAACCTGGCGGCCCGGCTGAAGCTCGGGCCGCCGAACAGCTGGCGCCTCTGCGGGCCAGGAACAAAGGCCGCCGCCGGACGCCTCGCTGCAGCAGAGCCGACGGAGGGAGCCGAGAGCAGCACGACCGGAGCTGCTGTCAGACTGGCCGAAGGCGCTGTCACATTATATTGGCGTATAACACACATACATCATTTGCCCCCTATTTTCAGGGGGGGAAAGTGCGTGTTATATGCCAATAAATACGGTAGTTTGTCACGATAAGCTGGCTGGATGACTCAGTGAGGCAAAGCGCCTGGTTGCAGATCCAAGGACTGGGAGTTTAATTTCTCATTGTGCCTTCTGGGAGAAAGTCCGCCTGTGTAGCCTTGGACAACCAACCCCGTCCCAGGGCACTCCTAGGCGAAGAGGAGAGTAAATCACTTCTGAGTACTGGCAAGGGTCACCAAAAGTTGGAATTGACTTGATGGCATGTTGCTATTGCTGTTGTTATTAGAGAATGATTAGAAAGCTCCATGTACAGCCAGACCCTATAAGATGGGACAATGGCAGGCTGTGACCCTTCCAGTTTTGCGGCTTGCCTGATTTCCTCCCCTTGGCCATGTTGGGTTTTTTTTAAAAAAACTTTTTATTTTTGATTTTTTGAAAATTTATCATAATACTATAAACATAAATTACATTAAAGAAAAACATTTAAAGAAACAAAAACAAGCATACAAAAAGCAAAGGTCAATACCTCATAAGATCATATCCAATATAAATTGGCTTACATATTTACAATGAGTCAATAAAGGGCTTCCATATATCTATATAGATATCCTCTTGTAGTTGCTTTCTATATGATATTCGTTCAAATGAGGCTAGTTGTCGCAGATCTTCTGACCATTGTGTGAAGTGTTGAGGATGGTCATCCTTCCAGGCCTTAAATATAAGTCTTTTTGCCACCATGAGAGCTCTCCCATGTTGGCTTAGTAGGCTGATGAGAGCCATGGCCCAGTAACACCAGGAGAGCTACTGATGCCTATCCTTGCCCTGTAGAGTGTTCAAATAACTGTGTACATGTGCAGCTTCACATACTGTATATCCAGATGTCCTCACAAGTGGTCATTTGTGCACGTGAATTGGTAGCTGAACTGGGTGTTTTTGAAATCAAGTTGAAGACATGCAGTAGACCAGTGGTTCTCAACCTGTGGTTCCCCAGATCTTCCTGGCCTGCAACTCCCAGAAGCCTCTACCACCTGCTGTAGTAGAAGGGGTTTCTGGGAGTTGCAGTCCAGGAACATCTGGGGACCCACAGGTTGAGAACCACTGCAGTAGACACAGGATAATTGGGTCGGTGTGTGCATCACCTTGGGAATACTTTTAATCCATTTTAAGCCATTTTGCACATCAGTTGAAGGGGGCAACATTGGCTTTTAAAATTGTTGCAACTGCATCTGTCTGCCCACATATTCTTATGTTTCCTTGTCACACACACACACACACACACACACACACACACACACACACACACACAGAGAGAGAGAGAGAGAGAGAGAGAGAGAGAGAGAGAGAGAGAGAGAGAGAGAGTTTATTTATTTATTTATTTATTTCCAACTAGTAGAGGCTCCTTGTTTGAGCTTTGCAGTAATGCAAAAGCATGGATCCAAAGCATGGATCCTCATGGCTCCACATAGCTTTTACGTGGGATTTGCCCCAAACCACTGTCAATTCATAGACTCCATGTGTACTTATAGACTACAACACAGAAATCATAGATCCTTCAGTGCTTGGCTTTGCTCTGCTGTGAGAACATTGAACTAAGATATGGATTTGCCCCACATCATTGGGAAATTATGGATCCATAATTTCTGAGGTGTATTCTGTGTGTACAAATGGGACATGATTTGACAGTGGTTTGGAGCAGATCCCACAGGGAAAAAAATATGTGGATCCAGGGTGAACTGTGCTTTGCACCACTGCACATGTTTGCATGCACATGCATGCATGTGCTGTCCCAAGCAGATTTCCGAAACCCCATTACCGCTTTTATCAAACTTTGGAAAAGTTATTTTTGCAAACTGCAGTTTACAGAGCTTTGTGGATGGCATGACTAGAAGATGCACAAAAGAGAAGGAACATGATTTACACAAATGAAGAAAATGCGACAGAAAAGCACTCAGACTCTGGGAGGAGCAATCTGAGGTGCACAAGTGAGAAAGGGTTCTTTCTACAGTATTGGTTTGATGACCACAGCAGAAAGAAGACTTATTGAGTATAATGGCACATACATTATTTGCATCATTACCTTGCAGCTGTGATTTTACAGAGTGGCTTATCTATCTATCTATCTATCTATCTATCTATCTATCTATCTATCTATCTATCTATCTATCTATCTATCTATCTAATGTGTGTGTGTGAGTGTGTGTGTGTGTGTGTGTCTAAAGAGGTCTCGTGGGAATACCGTCTGAAGTGGAATTCCTGTTTAGATATGAACTGAAATACCTTTGTAAATGTGGCTTGAATTGGACAGGCCAGCATTCCAGGAGTACTGCTGGAAGGGTGCTGGAGATTAATTGTACTTAATTATGACAGTTGTGACAGTGAAACAGATATGTGGCTTTTTAATTTTTTTGGGGGGTGGGATCTAGATTATCCTGTACTGCTGTGGTGGTTTTTATTTCCCTTTGCTCTTCCAAATTGTCCTCCCACCATAAAGTCATACTTGGGGATGGCCAGTTACTTATTTTATTCCTGTTATGAGACTGTTGAGAGGTAAAGGCAGGGCATTTACTTATGAGAGGAAAATATTAGAACAAGGTTGGGGAAGTGGAAGCGAGCTAAATCCCCAAATATTTCTGCTTTTTTCATCAGCTGGGGCTCTGCTGGGACTACACTGCCTCCATGCCAGAGACCAGAGAGCCATCTAGCCCCCCCCCCCCTGCCATGATGACTTTTCTTTGGTTTTTGTTAAAGGAAGTAAGTGGCAAATCAAAATGGTAATGCACCAACCTAGCATGGTATACATGCTGTATGTCCTGAAAGACACCCCAAATGTATTTGAATTGGTAAAAAAGAAGACAACAAAAATAGAGAAATAATGTCATGACCGACCTCATATATCATAGCAATGTCACCTCAGATAATGCTGCTCACAGGTCCATTTGGGTGCAAACTAACCATTTGCAAAGGCTCAAAAAAAATAAAACAGAGTCGCAAAGTGAATTGAAGGGAGTATTTGTCAGGGGCTTCCTGACTCACCTTATGTTCATTCTCATATAAGTAAGATCAGCATTTCTGATGAGTGAAATTTTATTGAGAAATACCATCAATTGGGAAGAATATCAGGTGATCTCATGACATGCTCAGTATTGTGAAATGTACTGTTGCCATTCAAAATATCTCTTGTTTTTTATTCCATTACAGAATTTGTAAACTTATTTCTAAAAAGTTATTCCATTTATACTTCTAAGGTCACAAAAGTAATCTGCCAATTATAGTTTAATGGTAACATTTCAGTTTCCTCTTTTTGGAAAGTAACTTTGTCAGAAACTAGATACGTGGCTGAAAATTTTCTTGACAGATCAACACTTAGCATAAGGTATAGTTTGTCTTCAAGGCTGGTTCATCTTGAGACATGTCAAATTCGTCTCAATGTGTCAGCAAAACAGACTAAGCACAGAAACAATTGTTTCAGGTAAACTCACAGTTATTTTCCCCATTCTTTTTCTTCCAGAGATGCTCAGTGTTTTGTGGAAAAATTTGAAGGAGCTCTTGGCAAAGGAAAAGGAAAAAAGTTTTATGCGTATAAAGTAATGATGATGAAAGTAAGGCTCATTGCTCATTATTCCTTTGAAATGTCTCTACTGTTATGGCTTCTTTCCTCTTTTCCAAATATCCCTGCTGAATGGATAATTTCATTGTAATCTGGATTGGATTTAGTTGTTTTTGTAGGGGAAAAGCTCACAATACATTGAGATTTTAAGAATAAATTACTTCTGCGTATGCAGCAAAAAAAATGTTCCAGTCAGTTTTAAATTAAACTTAAACTTGTTTGTGTTCCTAAAGTTTTAAAGCTTGAAATCTAAACTTGAAATCTTGAGCAATTAAGCGATGATCGCAGTAAAAAAAATATGGGGAGCAGATGTTGGCTTCGAGAGAATGGATGCCACAGTAGAAGGATAAATGGAAAAATACCAAAAAATCAGCTATTGTGCAGGGAAATTGTACTGCATACAGTCCAGATAAGGGCAGGTCTGCTCAAGCCTCCTTAAGATTATTAGGATTAAATGGTTCACAGTGAAGTTAAATATATGGTTTTAAGGATGTTTATCCAAAGTATGCCATGACACTTGGATGGTGGAATGCTCCTTCTTACTGGAGTCCTGAGGGATGCTGACAATGGCCTCATTTTGGTACCAAGTTAAATTCTAGAATCTATTTTATACACCCTTTAATCGGTTTAAAATATGTTATTAAGTGTACCCCATCCCAAAATCCTGTTGGATATTGGATGGACGAGAACTATTTGAAGCAATAATGCACAAACCGAGAGGCTTCAGTGAACCTTGGAGTAAGATCCAACATTTGGAATCTGTTCCAGATTGTATCACTTTGACAGAGCAGAAGGATTTTTTAAAATTTCAGCTCCCAAAATTTTTTTTTAAAAAAAATAAAAAGAAAAAGAAAAATGCAGCGGTGCTTCTTGGGTTTCAGTTTTGGAGAAGGTGGTGTTCATATATACTCAAGCACATCAAGACTACATCTCCCAGGAACCACTGGATGAGCAGGGGGAGGTTATCCAATATCGCCTGCTTTCGGAAACTAAGCAGGGTTGGCCCTGGTTAGTACTTGGATGGGAGACCACTAGGGAATACCAGGTGCTGTAGGCACCTGAAGTAGGAACTGAGAAACCACTCCAGTATTCTTTCCAAGAAAGACTCCATTGACATGGGGTCACGAAGAGTTGGTCATAACTGTAATGACACCACCACCACCACCACCACCACTACCACCACCACAACACAAATATTAATAACAGGTCATAGGTGCAAGGCAGCCATGAAGCATCAGAGAGTTAGGCCCTGGGCCAGGGGAGTGAATTGCAGGTGTCCATGGGTCTGGGCTTGTGGGCTGAAACTCCTAGAATTCTGCCTGGAGAATTCTTGGAGAGTTCTAAGAATTATTTTAAAAATCCAATTGCCCCATCCCTATCAGGAGACAAAAATGCTAAGCAAGGATAAAGGGATGCCCAAGACCTTCATTTTCCATTTTACCTAACATACCATTTTCAGAACAACTCTGACTGGCAGAGGCACAACGCAGGATTGGTCTGCTTGCTGACAGAAAGATGTAAAGATCCTATTCTGAATGAGAGAGAAAATTGTAGGGAAATATACATTAGTCTCCTTTTCCGCTTCCTCAGCACAAGTCCCACTTTCAGAACCTTCTAACAATTTATATTGTGTGTTTTTTCAGGGACATGTCATGAACAGAGAGGTTTACACTTGATGCAAATGTTGTGTTTTTAATCTCCTTTTTCACAGACAGAAATGTTACTTTGCTTTTGAATTCTTTATTTCAGAAATGGATGAAATTTCAACGTGACTTTGAGAATTTTAGGACAGCTTGCATACCGTGGGAAATGAAAATAAAAGAAATTGAAAGTAAGTGATTGAGAAGGGGAGGAATTTAAGTAATCCTCCTACTGTTGGAGATGATGAATGAATAAAAAAGGCAGGATATGACAAAATAAGAAGATCTTTGTTTTTTACACAGTCTAGTTTGGTTCAGGGTCAGACTGGTTCACTTATTTTCTCAAATATTGTACAACGAGTCACCTCATCCCTTATTCATACCTACCCACACATTTTTGGGACACTGTCAGGGGCTATTGTTTTGTTTATTTGTTGCTTTATATAGGTAGGGTCACTCCATTTTGCTTGATTCTGGCATATTTGATTGCCAGCATCAAACCAAAAGAGAGCCATTACCTACTTCACTTCAGCTGCAGCAGGATCAAAGCACCTATCAATATATAGAAAACTTCCTCCTACTCCCCTCATGCAGAGGGGCAACAGAAGAACAAGAGTTTTCTTTCTTTTTTAAAAAAAATGTTCTTGCAATCCAGTGTTGGAGTGGCTGCTTGGCATGCCTGTGGCACATGAAAGTATTTTTTGTTTAATTGAATGTTTGTTCCTGCTCCCTGGGAGACAGTAGAGGACAAGGTGGGTGATCTTTGCTGTTGTTAATTTTTTCTTTTCTTTCTTTTTCTTTCCCTTTAATGAGAGGAACAGAGAAAAATAAGGTCGCCTACCTTCTAGCCACTAGAAGGTGGCATACATGGCTCTTCTTTCCCCATTTTATGCTGACAGGTACTTTGTGAGGTAGGCCAGGAAGCATTACTGAGAAGTGGGTTAACCCTAACCCTAACCCTAACCCTAACCCATGCCTTGCAAGTTGCAACCAAACACTGTAGTCATTGCACCACCCGTTTGCAGACAGTAAAACAGCTGCTTGGGTCTTGAGTCATTTCACAATTTAAGCTCTGTAATTTTATTTCATTGGTATTAAAATTCTGCAACTTTTATCACCAACCATTACTCCCATTCCAAGGATGGTAAAATACTATTGTAATGCATGAATCGCCCAGAATTGGATTAAGATATGATAAGGCTCTGCAACATTGTCAGAGTTTTCTGTTATTCTTTTAGTAACATAAAATTTGAAATGCAGGGAAAAAAGGCAACTGTATCTGGAGTCATCTTATATCCTCAAACCCAAAAGGTGTAGTGCACTTGTTTGGGTATTGCAGAAAAGAATAAAAAATGGCAAATGTTTCTTTCTCTCTGCTCAGTTTTTTTTTGGGGGTACATTTTCCACATTTCAGTGCATTTTGTGAAAAAATTCTGGAAGTATTTTGTGCACATAAAATGTATTTTGGACAAAGTACAAGGTTATTTTTTAAACAATGTACATTTTAGTGTTGAGAAATTTTCAGTTGTTCTTTCACAGACATAATTTATGTAGGAGTATTTCGGTCAATATGTTGTTAATAATAATAATAATAATAATAATAATAATAATAATAATAATAATAATAATAATAATAATAATAATTAATAATAATAATAATAATAATAATAATAATAATAAATAACTTTATTTTTAAGCATTATATATTTGATTCATTAAGCGGGCATAGACATACTGTATCAGTTTCACTTTGTTTCCAAGAGCAAGGGAAATGATAAATATCTATTTGCTTTTCTATCTCACTTCATGTTTTGCAGGTCATTTTGGCTCTTCAGTTGCATCTTACTTCATATTTTTACGATGGATGTATGGAATAAATATTGTTTTGTTTGGACTTACTTTCGGTCTTGTCATGGTGCCTGAGGTGAGGCTGACTCAGTCATTTTCTATGTTTGGAGTGATTTGTTGTTTCTCTTTAAGTTTACAGGTCATACAAGAACATGGCTCAAAGTTGTATATTCTGTAATTGGGGCAGTAAATATGGATTGCTGTTTTTTCACTCTGAAGAAAATCAACACCACATTAAGCTGCAACAACATTTAAACCTAAAGACAGAATCCTGTTAAGGCAATGCAGAGCATAAAAGGCAACTTCATCCATCCATCCATCCATCCATCCATCCATCCATCCATCCATCCATCCATCCATCCATCCACAATATTTGTATACTGCTTAAAGGCAGCTTGATGTTTCCTGACTCTATCAGGCTAGTGTCTATGCTTTTAAGAGTTGGTAGTGTCAGCCGCTGCCAACCATCTGGAAGATCTAGGCACTTGCACATGATCCCTCTGGCCCTAGGCATTCACATGGACACATTATGGAATCATGCAGAGGGCTTCATCTGACATACCATGTGTCCCAGCTGTTGAGATTTCTTTTCAAGTGTGAACAGCAATTTGTATAAAACTCATTGGCTGAAATTCTATTGTGCAGTTACACAAACAGTGCAACTTTTGGAAGGGAACTGTTGCAAGGAAAAGAAATCACTGTAGGCATTATATATTGCACTCTGAGTCAACATGTGTGCAACATATGGTAAGTTAAAAGAAAAGAAAAATATTGTTGAGGCAGGGAGCACAGGAATGAGTACAAATGCTAGGGTGGGTGTGTTTGACTTCTGGAGGTTGCCCATCCCTAGTTTAGGCTTTAGCTCTATATTCCTGGGCTTTCTTTCAGTACCACATGGATAGTTGGGATAGAGAGGTCATAGAAGTGAAAGAATCACACACACACACACACACACACACACACACACACACACACACACACACACACACACACAGAGAGAGAGAGAGAGAGAGAGAGAGAGAGAGAGAGAGAGAGAGAGAGAGAGAGAGAGAGAGAGAGAGAGCTTAGAAGTGAATCCTGTGTGGATTCACTTGTTATACAACAAGTTTTTGACAGTGTATCATGTGAATGTGTTTTTAAGCTAAAGTAGTTGGCCAGAATTAAGCATAGTTAGATATACTGTACATTAAACGTAGTTAGATTTACTATAATGCATTCTCAATTAGTATTCCCCCCACCCATGCAAACCTCATAGTCCTCAATGCAAAAGCTTGAATGTTTAAACTGATGGGAATGATAAGGATTTTGTAGGCTGCAGTTTCTCATCAAAGTAGTTTCAGAAGGCTTCGGTGTTAAATTTAGCAGAGGGGAATGGGCACAACCAATTCGTAATGGGCTATTTCCCCCCCCCATGTTTGAGTGGGGAATTTCTGGCCTTCCAGATATTGTTGGCCTACATCTCCTGTTGCTCCTCACCATAAGAACATAGAATAGGAAGATCCCCTACACTTACATTTGTTGTTGTTGTGTTGTTATAGTCGTGACCGACTCTTCATGACCCCATGTCCATGGAGTTTTCCTGGCAAGAATACTGGAGTGGTTTGCCAATTCCTACTCCAGGGGCGCCTACAGCACCGGGTATTCCCTGGTGGTCTCCCATCCAAGTACTAGCCAGGGCCGGCCCTGCTTAGCTTCCAAAATCAGGTGAGACTGGATGCATCTAGGCAGCTACACTTACATAAGCTGCCTTAAACATGGTCCATCTAGTACTGCCGATTTGGATCAGCAGCATCTCTCCAGGTTTTCTAGCAGGATTCTGCCCACCTCACCCCCAGCTATACTAGAGATTGTAGAATTCCTCATTCACATCCAAATACTATCCTGGTCCAACTCGGATTAGCTTGGCTTTGGCTGGTGGCACTTAAAAACCCAACAACAGCTGGAAAGCCCTATCCTTCACACCCATAGTTTGTTTACAATTATGAACACTTCCTTCTCTGTTTGAATATAGGCATTGATGGGGAAACCGTATGGGTCTTTACCCAGAAAAACTGTGCCAAGACCTGAAGAAGCAAGCGCTATGAACTTTGCTACTTTGTGGGACTTCAGCGTAAGTGTGTGCTTGAACAAGATCATGTGCTGTGCTCTCCCTTCCCTGCTCTCTTTCTATTGTGTTGTGTCAAAAATTGATCTCGGTCCTCAGCCATCCATTGTGCCCAGGCACTGATTTGGTAGGTGCCAATGGAGAAATTAAATCGAAGAGATATATTTGCAATAATTTGGGGAATAGGGATCAGCTGTGATACCAGGATTCCACGGGAACTGTCCTGGACATGAAATGAACCCTACGCTGATGAGTCACTAGATTTTCTGACATGTACAATGAGATTAAATCCAGGAAACAAAGTGGGAAAATAGCACAGCCAATGAATCAGTGTGCTGTTCAAGAGCTGCCATTTTCCTGTATATTTATTGAATGGATGTGTCATAAAATAACTTCCCAGGACCCCTCTGCTGTTCCAGTCCACATACATGTCATAATGTACAACACCACTGTAGGTAAATTTGCTTCAGGAAAGTTGCACTGTGGGAATAATTTGGCCTTAGGTGGCTACATGAAACAACAAGCTCCCAAACAGGCAGTGGGGAAACCAGTAAAGGGAGATGCATGTGAAGATTCTCAGTCATTCAGGTTTTATCTGGAAGTTGAGTCATGGCAACTGGACTTCTTTTCTTGAGAGATTGAAATGTTTTGCTGCTCATTCAAACAGCTTTGTCAGTCTGAGGAACGCTAGTTGTGAGTCATCCATTTTATAGTTCACTTTGACCTCATGTCACCCTGGTCTGAAACAGGCTCATAAGATGAACAATGGCCTGAATAGGCTTATTAGGTGAACAATGGCCCAAGGTGCGTGAAAGTCCCACCGTTAATCTTCCCAACACCCATTATGTATGGGGTTGCTAGCTATGACTTGCAACTAGCTTTCCTCAGACTGACACCAGTGTTTGGATGAGCAGCGAAAAAATTTAAATCTCTCAAGAAAAGAAGTCCAGTTGCCATGACTCAACTTATACTAAAGGGAGATAAATGAGGAGTTGGAAGAACTAAGCTCCCCACCACATGTTCTGCTCCCCCACTTTTCCTTTAGGGAACAAGGATATTGTTCACAGCAGCAGCAGCTGTGGGAGTTACACTACCATACATATTTGAAAGGAATATGCATGAACTGCTGTCAAATCATATTGCGGTAGTTTTAAGATGCTGTACGACAGACCCTGGTTACTTGTCCTAGTTACCTGGAGAATAGAATACAGATCACTGGCAGGAGCTACTGCAGCTAGAATTGTTTGTTGATTTTGCAACTGTCTCAGGGCAGCCAATGAAATGGTGGTGCTGGGGCTCCATTCTCTGTCTTGCTGCAGAGGACACAATGGGTCCAAGTGCATGCACCTACTGCCTCACTCCCCAGAGCCATACCTTTTCTCCTAGTTTGTTGGCACACTGACTGGCTCAAACGCCATATATGCAAAACATCTCCATGTTAAACAATGAGCCCTGGCTGGACCCGGCAGGAAATGGGTGTCCAGACTTTAATGTCAACTCACTCCCCTTCTCTGGCATTGTTTACTCTGAGATTTTTGTCCCTGGCTGGAGATCTGGGATTGTGTCACAAATTCCCTTAGTCTTTGCCAGACATGGCAAACCTAGTGCCAGGATAAACGGCCCGCTTGACCTGTTGGGAAAACTCAGCCGCTTGCATTCTCTTAGTAATCAAGTCAGTGAACAAGGCCGTATGGATTGACTGCCATGTCCCTCAGTTTTTAACGACAGTAGGACCCCGGTATCCGCTGGGGATTGGTTCCAGGCCTTCCCGTGGATAATGAAAACCGCAGATAAGAGAGAATGCCTGCCCACCCACCCCAAACTGCTGTTTCCTGACAGTAGCTTGCTTTATGATTGCTGTTTTGAGACAGTACCTTGCTTTACAGCTGCTGAATTAAATTTTTTTCCTCTGCCAACCGTGGCTAATTGAATCAGTGGATAATGAATCAGTGGATACAGGGGTCCTACTGTATTGGACAACCCTCTCTGTAGCTCTTCAGTTACATCACAGGATTGGTGACTTCTGAGGGTCTGGGATATTTTTGTGAAATATCATATCATGGTGGGCCAGTCCTTCCAGATGTTTTCCTGAAAGCAAGCAAGCAAGCATAAGCTTAGACGCCTTTGTTTTTCCTAGCCTTTGTCTTTTAACAAACCAAAATGAAATGAAAAGATTGTTGAGAAAAGTTGTTAGGGACCTGAAAATGTTTTGTAGTCTCCAGCATAGCTACTCAATAACAAATACAACAGGAGTACGTTTGGAGGCTAACATTTTGATGGTTCTCTTTTTCACCCCTGTACTGATGACAATATGTTTCTGAGGGTGGGAACCACAAGAAGGAGGATGCGATTTGACACATGACATGCTTGAGGGTTTTTGTAATCACTGGTTAGCCACTGTACAAGTTGAACATTGGACTAAATAGACCTTTGGTCTAATCCAGTGGTTCCCAGTCTGGGGGTCAGGACCCCTTTGAGGGTCAAATGGCCATTTCACTGGGGTCGCCATGAGCCAGTGAAGAAAAAGGCACAAACGGGTTGGGTCTGGAGGAGGAGGGGGAGGAAGGGGGGAAGAGTGAGTTGCAGCTTGATAGGTTGGTGGGGATGTCATTCAATGGCACCGGAGGCTGCGATTGGCTGAGGGTGCCTATAGAGGGAAGTTCTCTATGGCAGCTGCAGCAGTGGCCTGCCAAAAGTGGCTTGTGGCCTCTTCCAAGCAGGGCAAAGAGTCACCACAACATAAGGAACTGTATTAAAGGGTTGTGGCATTAGGAAGATTGAGAACCACTGGTCTAATCTAACATGATCCAAGGACAAGGATCAAAACTGTCAGAGACACACAGGAGGGTCACATGCCTGAGGGTAACAACCTAAGTATGAAAGGATGCAAACTCTGGTTCATGGAGGCAGGTTTTGGTAGAGTACCCTGTGTCCACTTTGATAGCCTTTTCTCAGATATTTTGGACTTCAACACTGAGAATTACCTATTCTTGGCCATGATGGTGGGCATTGAAGCCCAACATGTCTGGTTCCCTACTTCTGCTTTTGAGGACCTCCTTTAGAACTGCTGGATAGGTCAGTGGTTTAGGTACTGAGGTTGAGAGTTCGATTCCCCACTGTGCCTCCTTAACAGGGGCTGGACCCAGTGGTCCATAGGGTCCCTTCCATCTCTGCAGTATCATCATCATCATCATCATCATCATCATCATCATCATCATCATCATCATCATCATCATCAGAGTAGTAATAAGTTTAAGGAATCAAGCATTGGGCAGCAATCACTTGAGGTTAGTCAGGTCATTTGTTGGCTATTCTAAACACCTAACCTGCCTATGAAGTTACACAAATTATCACATTAAAAACAACTAACTGAAACAAGTTAAAAGAGCCTTTTCTCATTAAAAATCATTCCATTGCAGCGAGCTGGTTGGCGGGACCCCAGCCTGAATCAAATGAGTTGCATAGATATGTGTATGGTGCATATATTTTCCCAGTCACTATTGGGCTCATGATTTCTGCAGCACTCGGGGCAGCTACCTCTACCCTTCTGATGCAGAGATGAAGGCCCATGGGCACAGCTCTGTGGGTTCTCAGTTCAAGCCTCCTATGAAATCATATCCTATGAATTCTGGCCAGTAAAACAACACACACAAAAACAAAGAAGCATCCTACTGGCCCTTTTATGCCAGACAAGGTGACACAGGAGAATAAATGCAAACAGATAGAGGAAAACAGGTGGGTGGGGTGGACTGAAGACGTCATTCAGCTGCACCCCACTTCTTCAGTCCTATGGACAAAATCCTGTTGTGTAAGGTTGTGCTGGCGTAAACCAAAACCCCTATTGGAAATACTGTGAGTGAACTGAAAGCTTCCTATCCCTCCACCTTTCAAACTGATATATGCAGAGAAAAGACAGAGGGACAGGGAGGTATGTACAAGGGACATTTGGGTTCCATGCTGTGCCCGTGTGTTTCTTGGCCCTTATGTTTGGGCTGGCGCAGTTGAGGGCAGTCTGTGATGTGCTTGGGACTGGTAGGTTCATGCCCTTCCAGCAGCAAATATTGACAGGCCAGTTCACACCTTCTAGCAAAGTGTTCTGCTTATATATCGCCCCATACCACTTCACGTAGTCTCTGGGTGGTTTACAGTTTTTTATTACAGTATGCAGGCTAGACATTGCCCCTCCCCCAGCAAGCTGGGTACTCATTTTGCTGACCTTGGAAGGATGGAAGGCTGAGTGAACCATGATCCGGCTATCTGGGATTGAACCCCAGGTCGTGAGCACAATTTTACCTGCAGTCCAGGCATTTAACCACTGCGCCTAGGTACAAATTTTGCTAGCCGTCTAAACCTCCTGGGAGAAACTCCATGTTACGGTTCTGGGTGGCTGATTCAGTTCTTTCCTCCTCTGCTGTTGTTTTTCCCTTGAACACACTTTGGCTATTAGGGAAAGATCCTCCTTACACTTTAGGAAAGATTGCCCCCAAATTTCAAGGGCAGCTTCAGAGAAAGGATATCCCTCAAGACTGCTTCAGGGGAGGGAAAGGTTGAACTCCCTTACAGCCCACAATGGGATTCTAATAACAGTTCATTTTAAGAGGGTTTGTATCATTAAATGAACCATATAAACCTACCCTGCAATTAAGATCGAGCCAGGGGGCCCTCTTGAAAGAGCCATCTCTCAAGGAGGTGAGAGGGATGACTTGTAGACATAGGGCCTTCTCAGCAGCTGCCCACAGGCTATGGAATGCCCTCCCAAGTGAGATCCGCCTGGCGCCAATATTGATGACATTTCGGCGCCAGGTAAAAATCTTCCCGTTCCAGAAGTTTTTTAACTGATACAATATAGATTGTGGGTCCTCTGATGGCAATTTTAGTGTAATGTTTTTATTATTGCTTTAATTGTTTATTGATATTTTATGTTTCAATGGTTTTAATTCTTTTGATTGTAAGCCACCCAGAGGCCTTTGGGTAGTGGGTGGCATATAAAAATGAATGAATGAATGAATGAATGAATGAATGAATGAATAAATAAATAAATAAATAAATAAATAAATGGATTTAATGTCACATCTCATCCAGCCCTCCTGTTGGAAGATAACTAAGGGGCAGGATTGAAATGGAGAAGAGCAGTTTTGCAAGTTCTTTCAGGCCTCAATAATATATGTCTCAAACAATAATTGTTTAGGGCTGATAACGAGACATATTGCAGGATATAGGTCACTGATGGGAAGCCATCCACATATTGTGAGTGTTCTGAAAAATGATTAGAATACTGACAACGACCTCAGTGCCTCCTCATTCCATAGCAGAGAGTGCAGTACATAAGAACATAAGAACATAAGAAGAGCCATGCTGGATCAGGCCAAAGGCCCATCTAGTCCAGCTTCCTGTATCTCACAGCGGCCCCACCAGATGTGTTTGGGAGCGCATGAGACTAGATATCTGTCTCCTGATACCACTCTCCTGCATCTGGCCCTTGAAGTACCCTGGTTTAAACCCTGGAGGTTACACATCTCCATCATGGTTTGTAACCTGTGATGGACTTTTCCTCCAGGAATCTGTCCAATCCCCTTTTGAAGGCATCCAGGTCAGATGCAATCACCACATTGTGTGGCAGGGAGTTCCACAGACTTACAACACGCTGGGTGAAAAAAATATTTTCTTTTGTCAGTTCTTACTCTCCCAGCCCTCAATTTGAGTGTATGTCCCCTAGTTCTGGTATTTTGTGAGAGGGAGAAGAGCTTCCCTCTATCCACTTTACTCATACCCTGCATTAGTTTGTATGTCTCAATCGCCTTTTTCCAGACTAAAGAGGCCCAAATGTTTTAGCCTTTCTTCATAAGGGAGGTGCCCCACCCCAGTAATCATTTTAGTCGCTCTCCTCTGCACCTTTTCCAGTTCCACTATGTCTTTCTTGAGATGCGGTGACCAGAATTGTACACAATACTCCAGGTGGGGCCTTACTATTGTTTTGTATAATGGCATTATAATGTTGGCTGTTTTATTTTCAATCCCCTTTTTGATAATCCCCAGCATGGAATTGGCCTTCTTCACCGCTGCCATACATTGGGGAGACACCTTCATGGAGCTGTCCACCAACACACCAAGATCTCTTTCCTGATCCATCACGGATAACTCAGAGCCCATGAGTTGATAGATGAAGTTTGGATTTTTTGCCCCAATATGCATTACTTTACATTTGGTTACATTAAAACACATTTGCCATTTCTCAGCCCATTCCCCCAGTTTGGAGAGATCCTTCTGGAGCTCTTCACAATCTTCTCTGGTTTTTACTACACGGAAAAGTTTTGTGTCATCGGCAAACTTGGCCACCTCACTGTTTATCCCTGTCTCCAGGTCATTTATGAACAGATTGAAAAGCACCGGTCCCAGGACAGAGCCCTGGGGCACACCGCTTTTCACTTCTCTCCATTGTGAAAATTTCCCATTGACACCTACTCTTTGTTTCCAGGATCTCAACCAGTTCTCAATCCATAAGAGGACCTGCCCTCTTATCCCCTGACTGTGCAATTTTCTCAGCAGCCTTTGGTGAGGGACTGTGTCAAAAGCCTTTTGAAAATCCAGATAGACTATATCAACCGGTTCACCCAAATCCACGTGCCTGCTGACCTTTTCAAAAAATTCTAAGAGGTTTGTCAGATAAGATTTACCCTTACAGAAGCCATGCTGATTTTCTCTCAGCAAGGTTTGTTCTTTTATGTGTTTTAAGATTTTCTCTTGGATGAGGCTTTCCACCATCTTCCCTGGGACAGATGTAAGGCTAACCGGCCTGTAGTTTCCTGGGTCCCCCCTCCTTCCTTTTTTAAAAATTGGTGTGACATCTGCCATCCTCCAGTCCTCCGGCACTGTGGCCGTTTTAAGAGACAAGTTGCATATAACTGTTAAGAGATCTGCAATTTCATTTCTCAGTTCCCTAATAACCCTTGGGTGGATACCATCTGGGCCAGGTGACTTGTTAATCCTCAATTTATCAATTAGTCCTAAAACCTCCTCTCTTTTAACCTGTATTTGATTTAATTCTTTAGTCAAGAGGGGCGGCTCAGGCAGCGGAATCCGCTCAAGGTCCTCTGTCGTGAAGACAGATGCACAGAACTCATTCAATTTCTCTGCAATTTCCAAGTCTTCCTTAACCTCCCCTTTTCCTCCCTCACCATCCAGAGGGCCAACTGGTTCTCTGGCAGGTTTTCTACTTCTAACATATTTAAAGAAGCTTTTATTATTACCCTTTATATTGCTAGCCATTCGTTTCTCAAAGTCTTTCTTTGCCTCCCTTATCATCTTCTTACATTTCTTTTGCCAGAGTTTGTGATCCTTTTTATTTTCCTCATTTCGGGAGGATTTCCATTTACAGAAGGACCTCTCCTTGCGCTTTAGAGCCTCTCTAACTCCACTCGTTAACCATGCCGGTGTCCTCTTGGACTTAAATGAGCTCTTCTTTCTTTGTGGTATGCACTTGTGCTGGGCCTCTATTATTCTTGTTTTAAACAGGCTCCATGCACTCTGAAGAGATTGGATTCTTCTAACCTTTCTCTTCAGTTTCTCTCTAACTAGTTTCCTCGTCTGAGGGAAGTTTGCCCTTCGAAAATCAAGGGTTTTTATGTCTGATTTGGTTGACACTCTTCCTCCGACATGCATGGCAAAGGTAATAGCAGCATGGTCACTGTTCCCCAGAGGCTCAGTGACATTCACACCTCTGACCAGGTCCTGAGTATCACACAATATTAGATCCAGAGTTGCCTGTTTTCGGGTGGGCTCCGTGACAAGTTGCTCTAAGGCAGTGTTTTTCAACCTTTTTTGGGCAAAGGCACACTTGTTTCATGAAAAAAATCACGAGGCACACCACCATTAGAAAATGTTAAAAATTTAACTCTGTGCCTATATTGACTATATATAAAGTAATTTTTCAATTTTTCCCACGGCACACCAGGCAACATCTTGCGGCACACTAGTGTGCCGCGGAACGGTGGTTGAAAAACACTGCTCTAAGGCACAGTCATTCAGCAAGTCGAGAAACCCAGTTTCTCTTTCTTGCCCGGAGCTCGCATTGGCCCAGTCAATTTGGGGATAATTGAAGTCCCCCATGATTACTATCCTATCCCTTTTAGCCACTTCCATGATTTCTCTCCTCATTTCAAGGTCCCCCTCAAGTTTCTGATCTGGTGGACGATAGAATACTCCAATGATCACATCACTCCTTGGACCTGGTAGTTTAACCCACAGTGATTCTATGGTGGAGTCAGACCCTCTGTCCATCTCCGTTCTGCTGGATTTTACCCAGCAGGTCAGTACCAGTGCAATTGAGGAAGCAGATTGATAACCACCATCCTAGAAATCTACAGTATTAATATTTACTTGTCATGTGTCATGTGTTAATATTGCATTTTGCCACAGCAGAAATTACAAATGATGCTTAGCAGACAAACGCTGTGACTCATCTCAGGCAGCCTGAGAGTCCCAATACATCAAATGCGTGGGTTGCGATTAAACGAAACAGAAGGATGTTAGCCTATTGACATTTTAATCTACTAATGGTTTACTGCTAAGAACTCACCAGCAGCTAAACAGCAGAAGGAAAGGGGATGGATGTGTTTCAGTTGCATGGGAGCTAAGCCCCTCTGCACTACCACAGTCAATTAAAACCCTCTCCAATTTATCCCTGGGCCATTGGCAGATTATAAGGACATGCACGGAGGTCTGGTGCCTGGTTTGAATTCACCAGGTTTTGTGATGATGGAGTGGGCTTCAGGAAGGAGACATGCTTGTTGGGAAAAAAGTGTACAAATACACTTTTTATTCCACTGTGTCTGGTGTTTTGGCTTGCCTTTGCCAGGTCATCTCTCAAATTTGGGAAACAACAGTGGTTTCGTTGAAATTCCTGAACTTGGGAAATTACTTTTTAAAGGAATGAAATCAATCAATCAATTAACGTGTTAATTAAATATTCTGTCTTTCCTCCAACAAAGGGGCCCAATAATTAAAATAC
Source organism: Phrynocephalus forsythii (assembly GCA_029282475.1). Taxonomy (NCBI): domain Eukaryota; kingdom Metazoa; phylum Chordata; class Lepidosauria; order Squamata; family Agamidae; genus Phrynocephalus; species Phrynocephalus forsythii. The sequence continues at coordinate 40,891,188 of JAPFRF010000004.1, forward strand.
AGATACAACTGCATTAAAAAAAGATGTAATGTTGCAATAAATTATCAGAACAGCCCCTGGGTCACAATTCAAACTATTAAAAATATATATATAATATATAAAGCAAAGCAAAGCAAACAAACAAGCAAATAAACAAAGCTAGCTAAAAAAAGCCAAAATATATGCTGAGACCAGTCACACAACAGTAGTAGGATAATGCTCTGCTTTCTGCAGTATCAGCTTTCCTCTGCTTAGCTGCAAATGGTTTTGTCAGACAATGACAGCATATACTTGAGCACGCTGAGTAAAATAAATGGCGCTGGATGAAGCAGGAGAAAAATTATAGAACACAAATCCCAGCTAGCAATGATGACTCAAGATGGTTACCTCACCCGACACCTGCAGAAAATGGCTGGGAGAGGGGCTGCAAGGGAGCGGGTGGCACATAGTCACATCATGTAAGCCATCCCCCATGTGACTCAGTGATTGGGGTATCTAGAGGAGACCATGAGCTTTGGAGTAGTGGGGTGGAGATTATTATCATTTTTCTCCTGCCAGCAGCTCAGTCTCTTCCATTTCCATTTCCTCAGTTCAAGTTGCTGTTTTTTGCTTGTTTGTTTAAATCTGTTAAAATTCTACAAATGCTGGCTGGAATCCGCAGGATTCACAATGTCTTCGTTCTGCCCCATGGAGGGTTTGTTCCTTTTTCTGGATAGAGTCCAAAGCTCCTGCCATTTTTTTCTGTCCACAGCCTGCTGCAGCTTCTTTTATGTTCCCTTCTGATATTTAAGATCAATCAGATGTGCCCTTGACACTGGAGGGTTAATCTGTTATATCCATTGCCTGAATAAAATCTAGTGACTGGTTTATATAATGAACTCCAGAGCGTATGTTTCAATTTCTCACAGAGAGCTTAATCTCCACTTAGGAAACAGCGCATCTGTTCTAACATATTGTTGTAAAGCTGGGGGTTTTATATAGGAGATGGTTATAGGGGCCAGAATGGCAACAGTGATTTTTCAGTTATAGGCTTGCATCAAGAGAATGATTCTCTGAACTCCAAAATCTGTGAGCTCGGCCATAGGGTGAAGAAGGTCTTCTTCCATTCACCTTTTGATCTGCAGTGGCCCGATTAAGCTCACATAGTGGAAAGCCATCATTCTTCAATGTTTGCACTGTTCAGGATTTTTCTGATGTAGTTGTTTTATCAACGAAAACACGACACACAAAATGGATATGTTAGAGAAGATGCACAAAGCCTGCACTGAGTGAAAGGGATGAATATTGTTTGTTGGTTGAGTGCGCATATAGCGTGTGCCTGAGTAAGGAAACATACCAGAAGCATTACATTAAGAAAAACTACTTCCCAAATTTAGCAAATCAAATAGAAGCACATTAAAAATGTGTGTGTGTTAGGGCAAAGATGGATGGAGAAATTATTTGTGCAGGCTGTTTTGAAAAGTGGCAAATGGAGGCAGAAAGAACTGAAAACCAGCCAACAATGAGAAACTATGACAAACCAACGTGTATCTGATTTCCATCTGTACTCAATCCTCAACTAGAATTTATATTTCAACATATGGGGGGAAATGATAATCTCCATGTTTGCCATGTTTGCCCCTTCACCCTTGCTTCTTTCTGTCAATCTCTTTTCCTCTTTCCTTCCTGCTGTTCAGTGCCCCCCTTGACATCTGCACTGCACTGCACTGTGATTTTTAATTCATTAGCAGAATTATTCCAGTTGTTTTTTTTAAAAGAAAGAACAGAGCAGCAATACTTTCTGTGCGCTGCTTTTCTTAGGGCCTTTTTACACGACCCCTAAGATCCGCTGGTCGCTTAAATTTGGACCAGAGATCTTGAGGGTTTGTCGCTCTCCCTGCATTCCCACCCCCTCCACACTTCCTTGTTCTGTCTGCGTGAGGGGAGGGAGAAAAAAAGGGAGAAAAGAATGCACTCTTACCTCCGGAGTGCCGGTGGAAGTTGCTCTGACCCCCTGTCACTTCCTGGTTCCTCTTAAAGTGGCGGGAGGCAAAAAAAACAACAAAAAGAAGCGAGGAGAGCCCGGCACTCTCCGCATCAAAAATTTTCACTCTCCCAGAGCAGGTACTTGAAAGGTGTGCTGGATCGCGCTTAGGTGGGAGGGGTCGCACTTAATTTTCTGTTAGCTCCGGAGCTGGTGGGGAAACATTTTTAAGCTCCGGAGCTGGGAGCCATTTGCAGCGGAGCTTAGGGGTCGTGTATAAACGCCCTTACTTTCTGCAAATGTTTGCTGTCTCTCCTGTAGCTCAGAAGGTGTATCAGGATCTTTCTGTAGACTTTGAGGTGTTTTGTGAGATACAGGAAGCTGGACTAGATGGGGCTTTGGCCTGATCCAGCATGGCTCTTCTTATGTTCTTATGTTCTTATGTGCTAGATCAGCAAAGATTTCTGATTCATAATTGTTGAACAATAGAAATAGCAGATGTGCCCTTCTCCACCCACTGTGGAATCGTTCTTACAGAGCTAAATGCATATCTGAAATGTGTTATCCTTTGGACTGAGGATGAGAAGCAAGGGACACCCTTACTCATTTCCAAATGCATGGTATCCAAAGCCAGCCATTTTATTTTGGCACATATAGCAGAAAATCCTACAGGTGTTTCCTACCCTTTCCTGGTAGTAAAAATACCATGGATAATAAAAAATTCCATGGGCAGAGCACTCCACTCCACGATTACTCCAGTGACCTCTGCCTTGCTATTGCACAAACCACACAGCCCCATGAAAACCAATGGGGCTTAAATGTGTAATGACAACTCCCAGTACAACTGGCAAAAGAGAGAGGGAAGCTGTGAAAGAGAAGATGCCTGAAAACAAACAGTTCCTTTGCAGCCACAGTTGTGTGCCCTGTTCAAGTTGATGGACCTGAAAGCAAATAACCCCTGCCCACTTGATGTATGCCTGTGTCTGCTACATAGCATTGCATAATTAAAAATATCTAATCAAATTCTATATTGTTAATTGTCATCACTTTTTCAGGGGTTTGCACAATATTCCGTCCTCTTTTATGGGTATTACAATAATCAGAGGACCATTGGCTGGTTGAAGTTCCGGATGCCTCTCTCCTACTTTTTGGTTGGAGTTGGAAGCATTGCCTACAGCTTCATGGTTGTCATACGCACGTAAGTCTCTGCTGATTGGAAGGTATTTGGGGAAGTGTATTGATCAACAGATCTGAGCTTTATCTTGTTTCTATTATTGATTACATTTATACGCTGCCTCTTCTCCAAGGCACTCAGTGGCACACATGATTTAGTTTCCATTTGATCTTTACAAACAACATTGTTTATACTAAGAGCCTTATCCAATGACTACTAACAAGCACTTGTAAATGCAGGAAAAACCATCCTCAAAAATTGTGCCCCCACAAGCAGCTGACTTTTTTTTTTAAAAAAATCCCAACCACGCCCCCTTAAGTGCACCCCAGTGCGTCTTCCAGCAACCGCCTCTGGGGGTACTGGTTTTTGGAGCCACCTTTGATGCATCTTTTAAGACAACGCAAACTTAAGTGGGGACTCTGAAATGCCATAGTCTTTTCTCTTGTCCCCTGTTGTGCTTTCTTCCCATGTGTGTTTTTTAAAAATTGTGGTTTCAGGATATCGATATGCCAGCAAGCCCATGTCATATGCGCTGGCCTGTAATTTTTTTTATTTTTTATTTTTAAAACTGTTGTGGGGTGTGCCACATGGAGTTGCAACGGAAAAGCGGGGAAACATCACAGAAACTGACATTTTGATGCACATCATGGTGGTGGGGACAAAACTTAGGTGGAGAATACAGCAATATCTGTTGAGGTCATGGAAACCCATGTTCTGAATCACGTGATCGTTGGTGGAGCGAATCCCCCTTTTCTTAGGACCCGGTTCCTCCGGCCGTGAGATAATGCTCTAAGTAGAGATGGTGATGAGCCCAAGATCATCTTTAACTATGAATTTTAACATGGGACTCTCATCAAAGATGGCTACTGTAACAGCTATGTCACACTGACTTTATGCTTCCCGATTCATCTGTGAAACTACTGGCAATTCATAGTAAGTTAAACGTGAAACATATAAAATTAGTTCTAAATGAAAGGGGCTTTAAAATAGAGCTCCATTAAATCTCTAAGAGAACCAGTGTGGTATAGTAGGCAGAGTCAGATTGGGAATCAAGATATCTCCAATCAAATCTCTGCTGGAAACTCAACACAGGCTGGCAATAGAAAAGCACTCTTTGAAAATCTCAGATACCTGAAAAAAACCTATTATTGATGGCACATAACAACAAAGATCACCAAAGATTAAAACTCAAATTTTACAAGTGTCCTACCTTAAGCTAGAAGCCAGTTACTGAATGACAAGGAGAAGAAATAAAATAAGCATGAAATACCTTTTCTGAATCTGATTGCAGTTAATATGTTTTCTCTGTGACTTCAACAGCAGTTATTTTATTCAACATTTTAAACCCAACCGTCTAGAAGATATGGGAAAAGAAACCTCAATAAAATAGAATCACATCATCTCTGCAGTTAAGAAGTGTGAAATAAATGTGCAAAAAAGATATCAGTAATGTCAACATTATTTCATTTCATTTCATTTTAGTAAAGCTTTTCATTCAGTATGTTGAGTGACACCTGGATTTGAACAGAGGGAAGCCAGGAATATATAATGAAAAACCTCCTTGCATCTATCAATGTATAGTAAATAGCTATTTGTGCAAATGCAGTGGTCTGTTTCTGTTTGCTCACAGATGTTTTCAAGCATGAATAACAAAGAGGGGGAAAGAGAGAGAATTAAGATATCATGATAGAAACGATCTAAACATGTGATTTCTTCTTTAAAATCTTACACACAGACTCTGGTCTCACTTTGATTTGTCTAATTAGGCTGTGTTCACACTGGTGAAATGTCTTTTCTTTTAAATTAAATCTGTCCTGTTGCAGTCTGTTGCTTGGTCCTGTTACATGATTGGCATGCTGCATCAAGAGTTCATATCTTTAAGCAGTTTACCTAGAACTTATATGAAAATGCATCAGAATTATGCGAAGTTGAGTAGACTCAATGGCAACAAAATCATTAAAACACAATCAACCAACCAACCAACCACAGCTAAAGCAGTGACACAGGACTCTACCAAAGGGCAAAGGTGGCACCAGCAATGTATATATTCTAAGTCAACAGGACCACACATCAAAGCAGCATAATGCAGAATATAGTTCAGAAGAAACAAGCAAGCAAACAAAAGGAGTAGGTACCCAACTTCACGGATTTGTCATAGATTCAGAGTGATGGGTGTGTGTGCGATATCCAATGTTTGTCGTCTAAACCCCCCAAACCAAACTGAGATTGAGAGGAGACACTTGAGAAACATTTTCGACATCTGAACATAGCCTAAGGGTGAATCAAGGAAAACTTCCTTTTGTTCCTTTGGGTTAAACATTCTGCTGCCGTGATTCAACATCAGGATAACTTCACCTGGATGACTGAGAATCTTCACAGACTCCAAGGGCAGGTGTTTTGGAAGCGTTTTGGTGCTTAACTCCTTGTCCAAGTTCAAAACCAGCCCAGAATATTTTGCTCCACAAAATGGATAGCTTACAATAAGATATTGTTGCTGGAAGATCAGTTGCCCCGCCAACCATTGTGAAGATTTCAGCCTCTCTCAGAGAGAACAGGGGACCTTGTACAGGTGTGCACAATGCCATTGTTCCTACTAATCAAAAGGTCCTACTAATCAAAAATATTTCAGTTGTGTTTTCTCTGGGTCTGTGACACTCTTGCTTATGACACCAGAATGTATTGATGCTAGAATTGTGGTTGTCAGGAGAGAGTCATTTTAAACAATTCATTAGTTACTATTAACTATTCAAGGTCCCCAAAAGCAGCTAGTTACCATTCTAGCAATATTTTTAAAATGCAATATTTCACTTTCCCATTCCTTAAAAGTAATTAAAATAACTATAATAATGTAATAGTTATACACTCACTTTAGTTACACTGAATGCTACAGACATCTGGTACATTACATTCTCCTACCTGATGCCCCATTGCCAGCTTAGCATCATGCCGCTCTTCAGCCATGATACTCTCCACTGTTTAGGTAAGCCACATACAATAACTATGAAGTAATATAAAGGTTTCACCATGAAAGGAACAAAGTTTTCTTTTATTAAGTGACACATGTCAAGTTACTTTCCCCTTTCCTTCATTTCTGCAAACAGAATTTAATTTCAAATAACCAATTATTTACCAGCATTTTAACCATTTCTTCTGTATTCTGACAAATCAAATGTCACTGTGTTCTAATGTCAACCAACGAAAGCCTACTTAGTTTGGTTCCTCCATTTTCAAAGAGTTTACAATTAAGATACAAAAAATGATTTCACTGCAGAAGTTGTGCATTTTGCCCTGGTTATCATACAACCATTAAAAATATTTATTTGATACTGTGTATGTGAATATTTTTCCTACACAGTTCTCTCAGGGCATTAAGATGAGGGAATAACTGCCATTCACCCTTCAAACATGCAGTTGCATGTGGACACACACAACTGCATACCTGCATGCACACACACATTGCAAAAATATCCTTAGGGGTAAAACAAAAGATGTACCCTTGGTCAGACATGTTCTGTATGTGCTAAATTTCCATCTGGCCACAAGATAATCTCAATCTATATTTAGATAACCTTAATAGCAAATCCTCTTATATTCTTTGGCTTGTGGATGATTTCACAGAAAACAATATGATAAATGCAAAACCTAACTGTAACTGGGAGCTTTTTGTCCTGGGGTTAATGTTAACAATATTTGAAGTGGAACAATGCTATGGATGGGCCTAACTTGTTTTACTAAAAAAACCCTGAGAAGGGATTTTTGGGGGGTGTGTGAGTGGGTTATGTTTCATTAATTTCAAAAAGGAAGTTCTAAAATATAAATGGTTCATATTAGCAAAAGAGAATACACTGAAGTTTTGTAATATTTCGTGTTTCTCTCTTTCATCTAACCTTCTTTCATCCTTGGTCTGGGAAATGCCCAGGACTCCCCCCCACACACCAAATAGCTTGGCCAGGGTTTTTGTCAGCAACCAATCAGAATTTCCATGGCAAAATAGGAATTCTGATTCTGTTTTTTAAAAAGCCTGAATTGGTTGGAATACAGTGAGGAGTGCTCTTTTGCTCCAGTTATTTTTGTGGGTGGAGGTACTGTGTGCTGCTGAGCTCTCAATAACCTACATCTTGGATTGCTTTTACTGCTGGCCTGGTTCCTTTCCCTTCTTTTGCCTTTAGTTTTGGGGGAGATTTCTCCCCATCACCACCTGCTTTCTTTGGGCTATTTTCGTGTATGCCTGACCTGTCAGCCACATTAAAGAAAAAGAAGTCAAGAGAAGACATTAAGTGGTATAGGGAAGAGAAATTTACTGACATTCTAGTATGGTTTGGAAGGCATGTACTGTAGTTCTAGCTTTTGACTTTATTTACTTGCTTGTTTTTCTTTTTTTGTGGGGTTGGTGGGGAAGAAGGAGATTGTGTGTGTGTGTGTGTGTGTGTGGTGTGTGGGTGGGTGCACGTGCTTATTTTGCTACAGGGCTTGGAAAGTAAAGTGGGACATCACCACACCGCCATCTTCATCTCTGGTAACATGTTCTCAGATCACATTTCTGTCAAGTGAAAATCCTCCCTTTTCGTGTTTTTCAGGATGGCAAAGAATGCACATGATGATGGTGGGGGAGATGACACAAGTTTTAACTTCAGCTGGAAAATGTTCACCAGCTGGGATTACTTGATTGGCAATCCTGAAACAGCTGATAACAAGTTTGCATCAATAACAACAAGCTTTAAGGTAATACATGACCCGCTGCCTGTACAGGCTGGTGCTGAGCATGGATAAGATGTCAGTGAAAGAGCTTACAGAGGTATGAAAGTAATATTATTATCTAAACAATACTGTCTCAACTCATTAACAGTTTACTCCTGAAATACAGTCAACAGGTCCAGTTAATAACATCTGGAATTACATAATGTGTTCTAGAATGGTAACTGTTTTAATATGTTTTTGGTTTTCTTTTTGGTCATCAACCAGATATAAAATTATAACATGCATTTCTAAATAATGATGGATTTAAAGCCATTTTTTTCATTAGTGAGCATCAATTACCTGCCAAGTCTTTAGTAAAGCTGATGGATGAAGTGTCAGCTATGCCAAAGTGTGATACTTCCCAGTTGATCAAATGCAAAATACAACCAGGCTAATTTCCCAAATGATTGAGGTGTTTCCTGTTAGTCCTGGTAGCATTTTCCTCTAGGGAAGTATTTTCCTCTTAACAAAGCGTTGCTTGTAATAACATGCATCTTTTAGCTTGGTGGATCACCCAATAGTTCAAAACTGGTAGTGTGTGGGGTTTTCTTGTTTGTTTTAGAATTATAGAATCATAGAATAGTGAAGTTGGAAGAGGCCTACGGGGCCTCCTTCTCCATACAGGATTGTTGTTTTTGAGTTATACTAATACCAGGTGCTGTAGATGCCTGGAGTAGGAACTGGCAAACCACTCCAGTATTCCTGCCAAGAAAACTCCATGGACATGGAGGTCACGAAGAGTCGGTCACGACTGTAACGGCACAACACACACACACATCATTACTACTACAGTAGTCCCTCGACACATCACACTTCATATATTGTGGCCCCGGTATATTGCAGATTTACGGGGACCACAGGTGCAGGTGAACGGCAGGCCAGTGGGGCAGGTGACATGCTCCAGAGGCCCACGCAGGCTGTGGACGTCACTTCTGTTCTGCCTGAAGCCACTTCTGAACCCTGTACAGGCTTCAGAAGCCCAGCACAGCCCCTGGAAGTCACTTCTGGTTCACTGGAAGCCATTTCTGGGCCCTGTGCAGGCCTGGGAAGACCATTGGAGGCCTGTTCCAGGCAGTACCAGGCCTGGAGTGAATATAGGAGACCCACACAGGCTTGCCGGTCTGGCCTGACCCACAGATAAAGGATATTGCTGATTTTCCTTTATCGTGGGTGGGTCAAAAACCTGATTCCCGATGATAAACAGGGAAATACTGTGTTACCACCACATCACCACCACCACCATTACCCAGACAGACAGACAGACAGACAGACAGATGTTCCCAGAAAGCACTTTACTGATGGTATGCAAAAGATTAAAGTCTCAAACACCATGCATCCAAAAACACACTAAGGCAAAGACTTGTCCACCCAAAGGACCCGATAACTAAAACACAAAAGAATTATAAGTGGTCCAGTGCTGTGAGGAATGTGCAGACCTCTATATTGGAGAAACTAAACAGCCATTAAACAGAAGGATGGCCCAACATAGGAGGGGTAACAGCTCAGGAGCAGAATCAGCAGTACACCTCCACTTGAAGGACAAAGGGCACTCATTCAAAGATGAGGATGTACACATATTAGACAGAGAAGATAGGTGGTTGGTGAGAGGGGTCAGGGAAGCCATTCATGTGAGCATTGAAAACCCCACTCTCAACAGAGCTGCGGGGCTCAGGCACAGTCTATCTGCCACTTATCAGATTATGGTTTCAACAATACTTAGACAAATCAAAGATACTTTACGCCTTCACCACCAAGGCCATAGCTATACTTTATGTGTTTCAGCACTTTAGACCATTGTTCACCTTAAGGCTATTGAGTCTGTTGTCTACCTAACGAGCTTGTTTAGGCCATTGTTCATCTTATGAACCTATTTCAGACCAGGGTGACAGGAGGTCAAAATGAGCTATAAAATGGAGGACTCGCAACTAGCTTTTTTCAGACTGATGAAGCTGTTTGGATGAGCAGCGGAACGTTTCAGTCTCTCAAGAAAAGGAAGTCCAGTTGCTATGACTCAGTTTCCAGGTTAATCTGCCTCTGTTTTGTCTTTTAGGGTATTTTGGATTTTATTATTGTCTATAATTTTTATTTTAATTATGGTTTATTATATTTGCTTTATGTTTGATATTATGTATGTTATTATGTATTTTAAAACTTTGTAAACTGCCCAAAGTGGCACTTGTGCCAGATTGTGTGGTATATAAATCAAACAAATAATAAATAAATAAATAAATAAATAAATAAATAAATAAATAAATAAATAAATAAATAAATACTATCCTGGTACAACTAAGAATGTGCTGTCCTGTGTCCCAGCCACCCAAACTCCTGGTGATAAAGTGACATGGAACAAAGCCCCCAAGGATTAACACAGTGAGCAAACAGGCTTGTGCAAATGATAATTTTGGAAAGGTCCTGGTCTCAGATACAGTAGGACCCTGGTATCCTCTGGGGATTGGTTCCAGGCCTTCCCGTGGATAATGAAAACCATGGATAAGGGAGAACAACAACACCACACAAAAAACTGCTGTTTTGTGACAGTAGCATGCTTTATGGCTGCTGTATTATTACAATAGATTGCTTTACAGCGGCTGTTTGTGACAGTAGCTTTCTTTCCAGCTACTGTTTTGTGACAATAGCTTGCTTTACAGCTTGCTGTTTTGTGACAGTAGCTTGTTTTATGGCTGCTCTTTTGTGACAGTAGCTTGCTTTATGACTGCTGTTTGTAAAAGTAGCTTGCTTTGCGGCTGCTGAATTATTTATTTAATGTTTTCCTCTGCCAACTGTGGATAACTGAATCAGTGGTTAATGAATCCGTGGATACAGAGGTCCTACTGTATTTAGGCTAGCATAATGATTCTTCCCAGTTCACTTGCTTATCACAATTATTTCTTCTTCTTCTTCTTCTTCTTCTTCTTCTTCTTCTTCTTCTTCTTCTTCTTCTTCTTCTTCTTCTTCTTCTTCTTCTTCTTCTTCTTCTTCTTCTTCTTCTTCTTCTTCTTCTTCTTCTTCTTCTTCTTCATTTCTAATAAGTACAGGAAGCCATTGTGGAGGAACAAGAAAGCCGGAGGGATGAGAACATCCATTTGACCCGCTTCCTGAGGGTTCTTGCTAATTTCTTTGCCTTGTGCACTTTGGCTGGGAGTGGCTATCTCATCTACTTTGTTGTGAGGCGATCTCAAAAGTTTGCTTTGGAAGGCCTTGAAAATTATGGATGGTGGGAGAGAAATGAGGTTTGTGACCGTATGCTTTGATTTCTCAAATGGGAAGACATGGGTCTAGGAGGGTTAAAATTATGGATTGGAAAACCAGTTGTTAAAAAAGAATTACCATTTCATTTGTTCTTCGGCGATCTCTTTGATAAATTAGAGGAACCAGGCCAGTGGATTGATTTGACAAGACTAAATCGGAGTAACAAAATATGTCAACTGCACTGGTTATGTAAGACTATTTTTGATAACATAAAGCACTCATTACATAATCTATTCCATCCTTCTCTATACTTAGCTGTTAATGTAGCTTCCCATTCAAGCTTTTCACCTGCCAACCTAGAGGAATTGTTACAGACAATTATATTATCTATCACTGGGATGGTTTTAAACTCTGACTGCCTGTTCAGTCATAAGCCTGAAAGTAACTCTCTATCACATAGTACTGTACCTTCCTTACTGTTCCACGTACAAAAGCGAACTGTGCTGTCAATCAATGCTTTTTTTTCCACCAAGGGTAATGGGACTGTTTTTTCACTGCATATGAAGGCAACAAACTAGCCAGATGTGGTTGTGCACAAACAGAACCTGGAAATGCTACCTTTAAATTCCTAAATTTCCTAGACAACATGACCCATATATTTCCTAGGCATCTCTCATCCAATACTTCACTGCCATCTATCAGCATCAGTTATATAACTGAGTGTTTCACTGACTAATGGTAGGGCTGGCCTTGGTTTCTCCATACATGATTCTATAATGATTTGTTACCTTCCATCAAGCAGAATTCCCTTAGTCTGTAATGCTGCATCCATGTACACAAGAATAAACCCCATCAAAATAAGTGGGATCTAAGAATGAGTAGATTTGTATAGGATTGCACTATTGGGTTGTGGCTTCAGCTGACTACAAGATGGCAGCCTAGAATTTTAGCGCCACTCTAAGCCCGCTAATAATGATGATGATATAACAAGGCTTTAACACTTGGGAAAAAGATAGAGAATTCAACAGAGCTGCAGTTATGGGCAAGCCTAAGAAAAGGGTGGCAAAACTTTTCAGATGAACCAGATGATGAGCTTACTCCTTACACGATTGAGAAATGGAAACAGTGGAGACCTTATACAGAGATTTTGCAACAGAAATCAATTAAGTTCAGGTTGAGGTTCCCTTTTAAACTTATTATACTGCATAGGGATACACCAAGAATTGTCAGTTCACTGGACCAGTTACAAAAATCATTTGAAGATATGAAGATCCCAAGTCCAAAGATGCAAGAAACAGAGACGAAAGCAGAATGGTCTCATGCAAAAACAAGGAGGACACGGTGTCAAGGAAAAAAAGCCTCTAATCAGTTTGTTGCCTGGCAGCTCAAGGAAACAGATAATATATCTCTTCTGCAGTCTCTGCTAACAGCTGCACACAGTATTCCAGATATTAAGACAGCCCACGAATTGCAATGGGTTAGACGTTTACTAGTAGTAAAAACTCAGTGTCATCAGCTTTGGAACACTTTATGGTGTTAAACAATAAGTAATTAATGAAAAGATATTAGATATAAGTTTAGCATAACTGTATAAATGCATGTGAAGAGGTTGTATTATATAATTAATAGAATAGAATATAGATAATGGATTTAGGGGGAAGAATGATTTATTATAGGTACATTACTGAGATTTTGTTATATTTATTTAAATTCTATGAGTAGAGTGGGCATTTGGGCTGGAGTTTACTTTCCATAGGGGTGGAATCAACGCCTAGCCCCACAGCATCTCCATTGGCACAGCTCTCTTATGGGCTGGAGATTTGTTCTCAATGCCATTGAGGGAGAAGTTTGGGGTGAATGGGAGGGAGGGAGGATTGGATGGGAAAAGTGGGGGGGGGGGAGAGGGAGAGGGGGATGCACAAGACAATCCAATTTGGTAATGATTTATTATAAATTAGATAAGATTAACTACACTGCTTTAATGTGTATAAAAATAGTCAGAGGTTTATTTGGAGGCATGCTGGAGGGACTTAACATAATTTCTCATAATACCAATGGGTTGGGCTCCCCTCTGAAAAGATACAGTGTTATACGAACTATACAGAAATTGGGAGGGGATATTATTCTGTTACAAGAAACACATCAGAGAAACCAGATGGAAACCATTATTAGACACCCAATTTTAGGTGATCAATATGTAGCCAATGGAACAAATAAAGCCAAAGGTGTGGCCATAATCCCTAGAAAAGATTCAAAATTTCAAGTATCTGATTCATTAAAAGACCCTGATGGTAGATATATTATAATGAGAAAGAGATTATAGAACATTTTATTGACAATTGGGTTCTATTATGCCCCTAATTCTAATTAAGCAGATTTGATGCAAGCTCTTCTAAGAAAGATCAAATATTTTGCCTGGCGGGGGAGTTTTAGTAGGGGATACAATGCATTTTAAACCAGAAACTGAATAAAATTTATAGAAACAGAAAGTTAATAAGCAATGGAATTAAAATTAATAAAATGATTAGGAAAGCAGGGCTAGTAGATGACTGGAGATACTTAAATCTGAAAGGGAAGGATTTTACATTTTTCTCAAAAAAAAAAAGTCCTATTCTAAAATAGATTATAATTTTATTTCAGACACACTAGCACCTCTTTTGGAGAGAATATATTTTGATTCAATAATAACCTCTGACCATGCACCAATTAAAGTTTCTTGGACTAATAATGTACAGACAAAACCAAGAATATGGCGATTATTAAGTTCAAATATTTGTTTAAATACAGAAATTATAGGGAAAATAAAAGAAGATATAAAAACCTTCTATGAATTGAATGACAGAGAAGGAATGAGACCATCAATATTATGAGACACTCTGAAAGCATTTCTTAGAGGAGAATTTATTATGGAAGGATCTAGCATTAAGAAGAAAAGAAATAAATTACAAGAACAGATAGAAAATAAAATAAAGGAATTATCAGAATGTCATAAGAAAAGTCAATCAAAGTAGATTCTAATGGAGTTAAAAAAGAGTTAGATCCAAATTAGAGGCTTTAGATGTAGGTAGACTCCAAACAATGATGAATTATATAAAAAGAAATTATTATGAGGATGCAAATAAAAATACTAAATTGTTATCACATGCAGTTAAGAAAAAAAAAGCTACTAAAAGGGCAATTGTATTGGTGAGAATTAAAGAGGAAACAATAGTAACACCACAACAACAGATACTAGAAACATTTAGGGACTATTATAAAGAACTGTACGAGACAGAAGTAGAAGCAGATATAAATACCAAGAATTTTATAAACCGGCTTCCAATAAAGAACAACTTAACTCAGCAGTGACAGTATCAGAGGTGAAAGCAGTAATTTAAAATCTTAAGGAGGGAAAAGCACCAGAGTGTGACGGATTTACATCTGATTTTTATCAAACATGGGGAGATGATATATCAAGACATTTAGTAAACTTGTTTAATTCAATATTATGGGGGAGAATTGCTAACTCATGGAAAATAGCTAGGATAATAACCTAATAAAAATAAATAGTTTTATTAATAATATGATCATGGGGACCAGTTGGGTTCATGCCTAGTAGACAGATGCAGGATGCAACCCGCAGACTATTAAAAGTTATACACATAGCAAATAAAATCAGAAGGAAGCTTGCAATACTCTCACTGGAATCACTCAAGGCCTTTGACAGACTGGAGTGGGTTTATATATCAGAATTAATGAAGGAAATGAACATGGGGGAATTTGTCAATGTGTTAACAAAATTATATCTAGAAGTGAGAGCAACAGTACTGATCAGTGGATTAGAATCTGAAAATTTTCAGATACACAGAAGAACTAGACAAGGTGATCCATTGTCCCCATTAATTTTTGCATTAGTAATGGAACCATTAGCTGCACAAATTAGAGGGAATGAAAATATTAAGGCACTAGAATTTAAGAATAGAAATCATAAAATAAATCTATACATGGATGATATACTTTTGTTATTGGAAGACTCATTTAAAAGTATAGATGTAATTAAACAATTATTACAAGAATATATAGAGTCTACACAGGTTTAAAAATCTAAACTTTTCAGTCTTAACTTTTCTATTACAGAACAAAAGGAAATTCAAAGGAGGTCAAATTTAGACCTATGTTATTCAACTTTTAAATATCTTAGAATCTGGATAACAAAAATACAAACCAATTAATTTATGGAAATTTTTAAAAAGTGTTCACATTTTGAAAAAAATTAAACTTATCTCTATTAGGGAGAATTGTAGTAGTGAAAGCACGTATTTTACCTAAATTCTTGTTCTTATTTCAAAATATACCTTTACAACTTGACATAAGGAAAATGAGTTCAGTGCAGAAAAATCTAAAAAAATTTATTGCAGGCAAAGGAAAAAGTTTAAGATTTGTTAATAGTATTAAGTATAGTGAAAGTGCTATACCACAATTATTAAAATATCATGAAGCTGTTCAGTCTATTAGAACAGAGAACAAGAGGAATTAAAACTAATTGGCTACAATTAAAACAGATAAGAAAATTTGCAGTGAAATTATACCAAACTCAAGGCCCCATTAGATTATTAACAGAGTTTGAACAATGCTGTGTAGAAAAAGATAAGACTATAAACAAAGGGTTAACTTCAATAATATATAAATGTATTATAGACAAAGAGGTTTAGGTTCTAAAATTGTCTGGGAAAGAAACTTAAACAGTACTATTCCAAGTGAAGTATGGGTAAGGATTTGGACTGGGTACTCTTATAAATCAATTTCAGCAAAAGCTAGGAAACAGTTTTAAAGATAGTACATAGATGGTATTTTTATCCCACAAAATTGCATAAAATTAACAGAAGGATCTCTGATGCATGTTGGCATAATTGCTGGTGTAAGGGTTCTTTAGAGCATATGTGGTTGGCATGCTCAAATATAGAAACATTCTGGAATAAAGTTATTAGCTGGATAGAGAAACTAACTGAACAGAAAATAGATCCAAATGAAATGTTATTATTCTCATTATTTACTGAGGAAAATGAAAAACTAGCTAATAAAGAATTAATAGCAATTCTTATGAGTGTGGCTAGAATGAAATTATTTGCAATTGGAAATATGCCTAGGATCTCTCACTCACAAAATTTGTAAATTGAATATGGGAAGTTGCAGTTATGGAAAAACTGACTAGTAGGTTTAAACTATCCAGGAGAGAGATAAAGCACGTTAAATTTCTGAATATATGGCAACCTTTACTAATATCAGATGTTATACAAAAAACTAAATTGGATAAATCAGAATATGGACTGTACTGTTGGATGGTTTAAGAATGTTTAATTTAACATGTTATTTGGTATTGTTTGTATAACAAGCTATATTAGATGGTATGTATTATCTTATGTGGATTGTCAATAATAATAATAATAATAATAATAATAATAATAATAATAATAATAATAATAATAATAATAATAATAATAATAATAATAATAATAATAATAATAATAATAATAAAGAATAAAAAGGGATTGCACTATTAAACACATAGGAACGTAGGAAGTGATTGTATACTAAGACAGATTGTCTACCTGGTTTAGCATGGCCGGCTTTAAACTGCCAATGGCTCTCTAGGGCCTCTTGTCTTATTTTCATCCTTTCTGGGGATCGAACATATTCCCTGGTAATATGCTGGCAAGGCGTTCTTGGCTGTTGCCCCCAAACTCTGCAATGCCTTCCCAACAAGGATCCACCTGGCACCAGCGCTTTTGACCTTTCGGCACCAGGCGAAGACCTTCCTGTTTGGCCAGTATTTTAATTAACTAATGTTCTTTTATCTGAGTGCATGAATAGCAGGATTTTAGTATTTATATATTGATTGTATTAACTGTTTGTGATTTTGATGGTTTTTAACATGTGGTTTTATTGTTTTAATATATTGCTCTATGCCACCTAGAGACTGCTTGGTAATGGGGCGGCTAATTTTTTTTTTTTTTTGTAAATAAAATAAATAAATCTCCTATGCAAGCAGTAATTGAGCTACTGAGCTACACCACATTATGTAATTGAAATTCTGTCTGACTTAGGAGAAGCATGCATATGGCTATAAGAATTGTAACATTTTGGAATGAAACTGCCTGGGATTCAGGAAATGGATTTGTGACATGAACAGTAGTCAGATTATATTGCAAAGACATATATATTCTGGAATAAATATTAAACTATATTTAACTAAGATGGAAAAAATATTATTAAAAATGAGAATGCAAGTGACACATTAACACACCTTTTAAAATATATTTTTGAAAGCCTTTTGAATGTCTCTTGGTTATGGTAACTCACATTCTTTCCCAATAATTAGAAAAATAAAAACACACTCATCGAATGATTGACTGAGTGAATGCTTCTGTTTTAAGGTATGCTATTTAGTATAAGTCAACCTACAGTTTTCATTTAAGGAAATCAGGCCCATAATAATCGTTGCTGCAGCCAATCACACCCAACCACATGGATTAGTTTTACAAATATATAATTGATCAGGATTCAGCAAAGTTGTTTTGACGGAACAGCTTCTGCCAGTGGAACCAGAAATGGATGGGTTTGTTACTCTGCAACCACCCACTATATGCCCTTGAAATCTGCACCAGAGTTTAAAGCTGTGTGTGTGTGTGTGTGTGTGTGTGTGTGTGTGTGTGTGTGTGTGTGTGTGTGTGTGTGTGTGTGTGTGTGTGTGTGTGTGTGTGTGTGTGTGTATCTGGAACACTGCCAGGGAGATTAGAATCGATGGTAGTCATATCATGCTAGTAGATGGATGCAAGTGTGACACTGGGTTTCAGCTGTTACTTTGGAAAAATGAAGAACATCTTGTGTTCAGCCAAACAAATCAAACTGAAGGCAGATTTTATAATTTTTCATATTATTTTCATAATAAAGTAATTATAAAATACTTTCTTTGTGTTTATTTGATTCTATTCAAGAGAAGACTTTAAAGTGCTTGTCAATATTAGGCACAGAGTTAATAATTTTCTAATGTTGCTTTCAACAGGAGATATTTCAGTGCAAACAAGTGTGCCTTTGCCCACAAATCAAAAAAAGGTTGAAAAACACTGTAGTAGATGGATGCAAGTGTGAAATTTAATATTGCTGTTACAAACTTTAACATCTACAAGTTTCAGAACATAATGCAAAGGCTTGCTTTTCAAAACAATCTCCTTTTAGTTTGTGAAAAAAATGACTTGTTGTAAGAGCACTATAATTTGGTGTTGCTTTCAACAGGAGATATTTCCAGTGCAAACCCTTGATGGAAAAAAAAAAGTGGGGGAAGGGCATAAAAATGGAAGTCGTCATACTCTGATAAATGAATGAGGTATAAATGGGCATGTAAAACCTTTTCCCAGCCTCACTGGGTCTACTTCAGGCCTCAAATGGCCATTTTCAGAGGTCACTTCTGGTTTTGAGAAATCATAGAATCATAGAATGACTGCATTGGAAGGGACCTAATAAAAGCCATCAAGTCCAGTCCCCTGCTCAATGCAGGAACCTAGATCAAAACAGACCTGAGAAATGCCTCCAGCACTGGAACACTTGCCATCTCCGGAGGCAATTGGTTCCATTGTTCTCCGGTGCTAAGCTAAGACAGTTGTCCCTGATATTCAGGAAAATGAGAGGATGCAGCCTCTTGTGGTCCAGGGGATGGTGGAAATAGCCTCTAAACTTTTGTTAAGTGCCCACTTCTGTGCCAAAGGTTTGTGGAAATCAGTACCTAATAATTAGGGATCTTAAAAGGAAATAAGATTCATAGAGCTACCTGTGTCCAAAATATCCACTCAGTTCTGAGATAACTTAATCACAATTGACACATGGAACATTGTTCTATGCACTGTTGAGTACTCCCTCTAAGTGTGCTCTTAGACAACAGAGGCAGCTGTGGAAGAGCCTTTAAAACAGGCATGTCCAAACTTCAGCCCTCTAGATGTTTTGGACCACAACTCCCAGAATTCCAAGACTGTATTTCCAATGGCAAAGGACTGTGGGAGTTGTGGCCCAAAACATCTGAAGGGCCGAAGTTTGGACATGCTACCTGCTTTAAAATATGGAGAGACGTTGTTGTTTTGCATGTACCCCAAAGGAGCAGGTCAGAGAAGCTTCTGATGCTTTGTTGTTTTTATATTGTGCCTGTAAATTGCCCTGGTAATTTACAGATACAGTATGAAATGTTTTATTATGTTTAGAGTATTGTTGGCATGTTGTGTGCTCTTCTAAGCTGTCTTTTGCTCTCCTCCTTTTTTTTAAAAAATGTCATTTCAATACAAATGTTGGAAAATAATAAACACATACATCAGATTAAATATGCACTATGAAAGGTCCTCCCACTACAATACACTGATCATTCTCAGTAGAGAAAGTGATAATTTTTCATAAAATGTATAAGCTGAGGTCTTGCGCTGTTCATCCCCTCCTCATTTTGAATTCCATGTGCATTTTGCAAGTGTGATAGGTAAATAAATAAATAACCCCTACATCTAATTATTCTGCTGAGTATATAAAAATGCAAATATGTGTGCACGAAAGATAGATTTTTATTGTTGCTTTCAGCAGCAGGAATGTTAGACAAACCTATTATTATTGTGCACAGTGTGAATAGTGAAGGTATGATTTAGATGCACTAAACTGTTAATTCTTATTGAACATATTTTATTGGCAAGCAGCCAGAATTAAATAATCTTTATTGAGCTGCCATGCTGGATAATGCTTAGGACTAGAGTCTAGATTTGGCTATATTCTCAGACTTGCTTGTAAATATTGTTAATAGGCTGGGAAATCATGTTTGCTTTAAAGACAAATAATTTCCCATCTTTTGGAATCTGATGTTCTTTGGTGGTTAACATTTGTGTCAAAAGATGCAGTCTCAGCTATGTGCTGGTAGAAATGGGTTTTGTTTTGTTTTTGTTAATGGGTTATGGTTACTAGAAAGTAGCAGCAGGCTAATGGGATAATTTTTGTATAAGAATTTCATTATAGAGAAAACTGTGCCTTTTTATTTTTGGAGCAATGCCCTATAGAAGACTGGCCAGTATTGTTATAAACCAGAGGTGGGCAAGTGGCCCTTCAGATATTTCTGGATTGCAGATCCCATAGTCCTTTACTGTTGCTTGTGCTGGCTAGGGATGATCAGAACATTAGGCTAAAACATCTGGAAAATCACTCCCACCTCTTCTAAACAGTTATTTTTGTTACAAGCCATCAACTTACCTCCTACTTATGACAACCCTGAACAGGGGTTTTGAAGTATGTGAGCTGTTCAATGAGTAGTTTATCATTGCCACTGGAGTTTCCATGGTTCCATCTCCCAGCAAGCACTTTCTTCAGCTGCATCATATTTAGGCGGTTACTTCACATCCTTCTTTGTTCCATGACTAGTTTTGTACCGTGACAGCGTTGGTCGCGATCATGTGGTTTTGTCCCTGTTTCAGTGTTCCCATGGTCATGATAACTTGTCTCATGACAAGTGTTACCTCACGGTCTTGTCCTGTGACAAACACTGAATTTGTCTAGCTCCCTTTTTCCTTTTTTTTGGGGGGGGGCTTAAAAATTCTTTTTCAACATTTCGCTTCTAAAATGTCAAAAAATTAAAAAAAAGCCCAGACACAGTTTTCTGAAATGAATGCTTTGTTGCATGACAGTTGTTACTTCATGGTGTCTTGTCTCGGAACAGAAACTGGGAACAAACCGTGACAAGGAAATACCGTACCCCAGCACCAGGTACAGGATTGTCGCACTTAGCACCCATTCCAGGGGAGTGGTCGAGACAAAATTCAATAGTTGTGTGATGGACATAAAGTAACATTTTTTGTACCGCTCCTACATGCAAGACTAACAGAGACAAAATGGATGTGAAGTAAACGACTTAGGTAGATGTGGGCCTGCCCTGTAGGGTGAAATTTCAAGATTAATTACAAGTGGTCACTGACCTCTGGTTCTTGTCTTAGTTTCAGTCTCAATAGAAAGGGAACACCGGAAAAGGAGACAAAGAAAAGAAAAATACCATAATGCATTATGTCTTCTTTTTAATCTTATTCCCATCATGTTTTTCCCCCAAATAATAATGTTTCAAAACCATAGCTGATGCTGTTAGGAGCACGTAGTGAAACCTTCTAACTTTGTTTTGCATTTTCTTAGGTGAACATGGTCATGTCCCTTCTGGGAATGTTCTGTCCTACTGTTTTTGATGTCATCAGTGCCCTGGAAAACTATCATCCTCGCATTGCTCTCCGCTGGCAGCTAGGGCGTATATTTGCTCTCTTTCTGGGCAACCTGTACACGTTCATTATTGCTCTCATGGATGAAATCAATTTGAAGGCAAGTGAGATTATCACTTCTACACATTTCTTTGCTTTGAGCATCTAGAAGAAAGTTGTAGCCTGAGTTCTTAAAAAAAAGTATATGGAGATACATTTCTATTCCCTGGTTCTACTTGTTTCAGATAAGTCTTTGTTGTACGTAAGAATAGAATGAAACTTTGATATATTATCTTCCATTCATGGTGATATCACTGTTTTGGAGCCCAATTAGGAGAGGTATTTCCACTTGTGTAATGGAGCAGGTGGATTTATATTAACTCTGATAAATGATCCAGATGGATAGGCCACTTGCAATGAAATGTCATATTTATGGGATCTATCTTTCCAAACTATTCTTATTAAAAAGAAACTGTGCCAGGCTGCTTAGTACTGCCACTTCTAATGAATTTATGTTGTTCCATTGATTGAAGTGGATTTTTAATACCATCTAAGAAACAGGGAATGTCTATATTATTATGTTGCATATTGATGATGCTCTTCTTTCATATTATTGAGTGGCATGTGTTAATGTCTGTCCACATGGAGGCAAAAGTACCAGGCTTCAATTTTTTCTTGCTTACCAGATGACACAAGGCTGCATTTAATCAGACTAGTGCCTTCCCCACTGACTTCTGCTTTAAAAAAGAAAAAAAAAAGACTTCTGGTGCTTTAATAGCCAAATGCAACAGCCACTGTCTTTTTTTTGGTGGGGGAATCATACACTTGGACAAGATGACAGGTTAGTGTGCTCCTTCTTAAACATTCATTCAACAGTGGGCTAGGTGATACCTTTATTGGTCACTGCTAAAACAAAAAATGTAAGCTAAGCTGTTTCTGACAAGAACCAGGGCAGGGGAGCTACAACTCTTTCTAAGGCCATTTTCATATGGATGGCCTGCTGATCAGTAGCAATTGCAATCCAGACAGCAGCCACCTAGTAAGATAATTTTCCAGTGGCACCCTTCCCTCCTGCACTCCATGACTTTTGAGAATGTGGGTCCAGAAGCATGGTCTGGCTCCTTTATTGCAACACTTTCCTTTGAAAGTCACAAGATATCTAATTGATGTTAATTTTCACCTGTGATCAATTGCCGGTCCTGAAAACTACACAAACAATTTATGGTTTGCCCTAGACATAATCCTCATGTTTGCTTCTTAAATGGAGATTAACTAGCTTTCTTGCATTTGACTGGAGATAAAACAAATATTAGCATGGCCAACTTTACGTGGATAAACATTGTTCTCTGGAAAATTTGGTTCATTTCTCTTCTGAATACCCACATATCCTTCAGAACTCAGTCTCTTGACTGCCCATCTCCTGATATTTGATAATCTCTCTCTCTCTCTCTCTCTCTCTCTCTCTCTCTCTCTCTCTCTCTCTCTCTCTCTCTCTCTCTCTCTCTCTCTCTCTCTCTCATTCGTGTTTATATTATCAGTAACAATTAGTATACATCACTTTGGGCTGTGGAATATGTTAAACTCGCCTTAGATGGAAAGTTTTTATTCACCATCCTGGTGCAATAAATGCTCTTGAAGGGATGTTAGTTAATAACTATTTAATCACACAATTTGTTGTTATGGTATTCTACTATATTTTATACATGTGATTCTTTTTTATTTCATGTTTCTTTTTAAAATCTGCTCCTTTGTTTGCCTTTCTTTGGTGTTTAGGTAAAAAGCCCTCTTGGCTTTTTGCAATAGACTGAATTGATCTACCATTGCTGCTGTTACTAATTTATGTTACAATAAAATAGCTGATTTACATTCTTTGTCCGGGGGTCCAATTGGATTTGATAAGTGCACATATTTGTTATTTTCTCATAAATGCAGCCCTGTCTGGTCATTCTGAAAGCAAGTGGAGAACATAAACAATGAGGGGAATATGTTGGTCCTACCTTCTCTGCTGTTGATTTCAATACATAACAGTGACAACCTGAAGAGGGAAGGCTGTTGTGTTTGTATAGGCTCTACACACAAACTGGAAAACAAAAGCCCCACTGAGGGTTTTTAAAAAGAATTAAAGTGAAGGCACGCAGATGGAGAGACTTCTGACTCTGCCCTCTGCCTGTCGCTATTGCTACATGGAGCATCTCCATGCAACCAGGGATTTTTCCAAATCTCCCATCTGCACAGAGGGACTCCATATAGGCCAGGGACACATGGGCTACGATGCATGCTTACACTTTCAGCTCAGCAATTTCAAATACTGAAATACAGTTGAAATATCAGGCTATTGGGCACATGTGGAGAGCCTTCCCCTCTGCAGACTGCCACCGTAGCACTACTAGCATGTTGAAATAGCAATGAAAAAGGTGGGACGTATACCATTCCCTCATCACATGTATAATCACTGCACAATTTCAGAATGAATGAATGTGCAAGACTTAGCCCCATCACAGGTGGACATGATAAAGCTAAGTATATTGTACATTATGAATATTGAGAAAAATGATTACTTAATGCTATCTACATTGAGTTCATTAGACAAATGGTCTGAACTTTGGACTTCTTTTCTGATTTACTGCAGGTATATTTATTTATTTATTTATTTATACAATTTACATGCTGCCCACTACCCAAAGGTCTCTGGGCGGCTTACAATCGAATGAACAATCAAAACAAAGCATTAAAATGTCAATTAAAACAATAAAAACATTTAAATACAAAACACTAAAATTGCCATCAGGACCCACAATCTATATTATGTCAGTTAAAAAACTTCTGAAACAGAAAGGTTTTTACCTGGTGCCGAAACATCATCAGCGTTGGCACCAGGCGGATCTCAGATAGCAGCTACAACCCAACTTTAATGCTGTGTGATATGAACTAACAGGACCTATATGGTTACCTTGATCTCTCTCCCCCACTAGCTGGAAGAAGAGAAGATTGTAAAGCAGAACATGACAATCTGGTTAGCCAATCTATACAATGGAACACTATCAGAAAATGCCACTGCCCAGCCCATCCAAGTGGATCCTGCAGATGTTCCTAGAGGTCCATGTTGGGAAACTATGGTTGGTCAGGTAACATTTCTTTTAGTTCTGAAATGAGTTTTGCTTGCTTAATAATGTGACTTGTTCCTCTATCAGCAAAACCTAGTGGTCTCACTGTCCCTTAACATCTTTGCAATGGGTCTGGAAGTGCAGAGACCAATGAAACCCTCTTATTTAATTGTACTACAGAACAGTGGGTGTTAGACTTTCAGTAAATATTCCGAACAGGAAGATAGTGTGAAACTTGTTTTCAGAGCCCTGACCCAGAGGGAAATATGTGGAGGAGCCCATGTGCATACCTTTGTACCCTTGCAGCTCTGCAATATCAGGTCTCAGCTTCTTCCCTAGTGCTAACTGTGTAGTGGAAGAGGAGATATCACAAACCACTGTTTTATTTGAGAGGATTTGTGGCTGAACAGATAGACTTTGCAGTAACACCATTCAAATGTTTCCCTGAAAAGGATTTCCCAATCTGAAAAACAGCACCTGCATCCAGCACAGGTCTTCTCATCCTGTTTACCAGCATCATTAGGCAACAATGAGATATTATATCAAGCAATGGTTTTGGTCCCAGGTGTTCCTGCATTACAACTCCCAGAAATCCTGACCAGTACATAGTAATAATAGGCAAGAGCATGTTGAATGCTCTGAACTTGGCATTTTTGAACTTTTACATTAATTGGAAAGGGTGGCAAGGATACATTGGGTAGAGAGAGTTTATGAATTCCCTAATTCTGCGTCCCCTAATGAGACTGAAAAAGTCACTTTTCTGGTTAATTACAGTCAGCAGTTCTGTAGTACAATTAAATAAGAGGGTTTCTTTGTTATTCATGGCCGAGAACTGTCTCAGAGGGACAAAGTACCAGACTAGGGTTGTCAAAAATTGACCATGGCAGGCACTAAACTAGGGAGCCTGTACCAAGCACAGAAACATATGCACTAGCATCATCTTTCCAGGCCATACTTGTTGCTTCCCAGTGAATGGGGAAACAGAGAGAGCAATTGTTCAGTGGAGCAGGGAAATGGTCAGCAACTGCTTAGAGGGACTCAAAGTATTGCTAAATAATAATTTGTCACTTTCAAGTCACTAAATGATATTTGTTCCTTCATTTCCATATGGCAGCAGATCAGCGTCCTCTAGTGAATATATCATTCCTTAACAACCCTTTCCAGTCCACAGGGTTTAAGGAAGGAGGGGGCCTATATGTTGATAATTGCAGAAGGGTGTAGGGGAGAGCAACTACCATCTGCTTCAGTTCAGTCCATGTTGTTTGTCTTGCAAATCACAACCCATTTGCTTGAAGACAATTTGCAGCCCATCCGATCTGATTTGTATTCAAATGGTTTAATGTTTTGCCAGATGTTTGTATTTGTCCAAATAATACAAAACGTGAAAATGGAGAAAATAAAGCACTCAGATGGAGGATGAAGGGGTTGGGAGTTAGTAGTGTCATCAAGTCCCCTTTAGTCTCCAGGGAGCAGGCAAAATTTAGTCTCCAAAGCGAAATTCAGCACTTTGGAAGGCCCTGATATGCTTTGCACACTTCTTCATGCTCCCTTGTGTAACTTTGAATCAGTTTAGCAGGGTGTCCTCTGCTTCACTTTGTTTTCTGAAAAAATTCCAAATCTGGAGCATATCCCTACAAAGAAAAAAAAAGCAGATCAGTGACAAAAGTTTATCGTAGTTGTTATGTCCCATCTTTTCAGGCAGCCGTCTCCAAATGGGCAGTTCCTACAGGCAGCGTACAATAAAATCCCTGCCAATCCCAGCTGTCCTGCAGACTAAGGATTCTGTAGAAAGTATTAGGCAGGGAAAGCCGTCTAAAAGCTACAGAAAGGGCATGTTTGAAGGAGTCAGTAACAAACTGTCATTAGAGGATTACGGTGACAAGCAAACATGTCAATCCCTTTACATCCCGTGGCTTCTTTTAAAAGTAATACATTAATTAACATATTAATTAAGGATGAGTTGGGGGGAAATAAATCCTTCCCTCCCAACATTAAGAACAAATTATTTTCCATATTCCTCGCTGTCAGTATTAACAAATTGATTTTTCAATCACACATTTAAAGCTTTGCTATTTGTGCATAGAATTGAAGAGCGTAGCTGAGCATAGCATCATTTTCAGTTGTCAGTTTCAAACAAAATAAGTGAAAGCTAGCAGAAAAACAAAATTGTTCTTTTGGTGTTTACTAAGTACAGCAGCAGAGGATGTGTCTCAGTACATGGCTTCTCCTAAAAACAGAAAACATTATTTTTGCAGGAATTTGTGCGACTAACAGTCTCTGACACTGTGACGACCTACATCACAATTTTAATTGGTGATTTTCTAAAAGCTGTCTTTGTCAGGTTTTTCAATTACTGTTGGTGCTGGGACTTGGAATATGGTTTTGTAAGTATTCAAGTTCTTCCTTGTTTTCTTTTTAATACTGCACAAGAAATCTGAAATGCTCCATATAATATAGTGGCACTGAGCACTACGCTATATAAGCAGAGCTGTATTGTACTGTTGAATAAATAAGAGATGGATCAGGTTCATAGCTGTGGACCCAAGTTGCTGGTCCACACATCACATCAATCCATCTTTAGGAAAATAATGCTAAGCAGATGTTTCACAGAGGAGCAGTACTTGAAAACACTTGCTTCCAAGTTAAAAAACAACCACCACCACCTGGTGTTTTAGTCCTTGCTTGAAAGGTTTTATACATTCAAAGGCCAACCTCAACAGGAGCCATTTCCTTAGATGAGAGCAGGATGATTTAGGGTTCATCCAGTCCCAAGTTGTCAGTTGTCAGTGGCAAACATCTGTGCTTTGCAAGTGTTCAGGCTTTGGAACCACACTCCCAGACTCTCTCAGCCAGTGGCCATGGGGGCTGAGGGATCTAGGACATTTAGTCCAAAAATGTTCATTTCCAATTTCTGCTTGTGCCACACAGGCAATGCCCAGTGTGCAGATGCGATTCCCTTTTTAAAAGATAGGCTACAAATTACATCCTACTTATTTTCATGTCAGGTCTCTGTGTGTAGCATGCTTCTGCTGCTGCTGCTAATTGTGGCTAATCGATGAAGCACTGGGATTCTTCCCAGGTGCATGCTGGACCGTGTGTCACTGAGACACTCTCTGATACTTAGTCAGTTTGTGGCAACAAGTAATGCAGACCTAAACAAACATCAGTAGTATTCAGACCTTTTAATTAATTATAGGCACATGGAAGAAATCTTGCTGGGAAGGCAGTCTAGAGAAAAGCATTCCTTCTTCCCTCCACTTGTTCCTCAGCAACAAAATTCACACCCACACATCCACATAAATAGGCAGCTCTTTGCTTTTGTTTTTATCTGCATGCCGTTTGTGATATGTGCAGTATCAATAAGACATTTGTCTTTTAATGGTATCCAACGCGTCAGGGATGGCTGATTAACAGCTTGTTCAAACTGTTACGATTCTTCTACTTACTTGGTTTCTGCCCTCCCAACTGAGGGACGTTTTATGTACAAAAGGATTCCAACAGTGTTGGTGCTCATCCAAAAAATAAGACTGAACATCAGAGCCCACACAGGCATTTAGGTTTGCTATAATAATCACTTGTGCCGAGGGGGCTGGACCGGCTCCTGTGTTTTTAATAGCTTTGTAATGAATAGAGATTCAGCGGGTGAGACATTTCCTCAAAACTTCATCTGGAAATTTCTTTTCCAAGAATTTAGCATTCTTGGGGCTTAAGAAATCTAGCTTTAGATGTGGTGTGAGACAGTGGTTTGTCTCTGTTCCCATAATGCCAGCATTGTGAATATCGCCAAGATCTTAACCAAAATCAAAGTGAATCAGTTTTTATGGATTGTATTTTGGGGGAAATGACTTCCTTTTGCTATTTTTGTGGATTCAGCAAAAATGCTACAGAGAAATTGGCTGTATCTGGAGGCAGAAAAAAGAGATGGCAGCTTCACATTTTGAAAGTGATGAAGCATTATCCCTCCAAACATACAGTACATATTGTCAAAGCTTTTGTCTTCGCACAATCAGCTTGCAGATTAATTCTCTCCTTCTCTCTGAAGATTAATTACAAAAAAAAAATCAACATTTTGCAGCTTATCCAAGAACCAGCATAATCTGGTAGGAAAACATGTTAAACAACCTCAGTTTCTAATTACAAAACTGCCACCTTGTCATTTCCCACTCAATTCAATTTTTATCATGTAATAAAATCCATCTGAGATTATTCTTAGACAAATCTTGTACTTTTCAACACTGTTGATTGGCTTGCCAAACTAGAAAGAAACACTTGTTCCTACTTGTTTTGCTATTTTTTAAAAAAATTTTTCAATGAATTTAACTGTTATTTCCTATCTGTTATACCAGCAATACAACCAGCAAGAATTCTGCATTTAAAATTCTGTAATTAGATTACCATTGGAATGTATTCAGGCTGTATTAATAGAGATCTTTTGCTCCAAGAAATATGCCCATCATGAGAAATAATTGCAGCGGCATGCCAATTTTAGATTTTGTGTATCACTTCAAACATGCCGTTACAAACCTAAAAGAACACTCTGTTCTTTTCCCTCAGCCTTCATATTCAGAATTTGATATTAGTGGAAATGTGTTGGGTCTGATCTTCAATCAAGGCATGATTTGGTAAGTGTGTCTTTGAAAAATCCTGCCCTCCCCCTCGCCCCCAAATCTTTTGACAGGCTTGTCAACAAGACTGTGAATTCTTTGCTGACTCTCTAAAGTAGTTTTGGGGGTTGAGTCTCCATTTTATTCTACCTGTTTTTCTGTGGATGAACTGAAATAATGGCACAAAAAAGAACAAAAAGATACAGTAGTGGGGTGGGCTCTTATTTGAAAAGTTTCTCCAATGCAGTGAAGAGTGTTCAGACCTCTACATTGGAGAAACTAAACAGCCATTAAACAGAAGAATGGCCCAACATAGGAGAGGTAACAGCTCAGGACCAGAATCAGCAGTACACCTCCATTTGAAGGGAAAAGGCCACTCTTTCAAAGATGAGGATGTACACATATTAGACAAAGAAGAGAGGTGGTATGAGAGAGGAGTAAGGGAAGCCATTCATGTTAGCATTGAAAATCCCTCCCTCAACAGAGGTGGTGGGCTCCGGCATAGTCTATCTGCTACTTATCAGGCTGTACTTTCCAAAGTACCCAGGCAAATCAAGGAGCCTTCACCACCAGGTCACAGCTAACGACCCATTCTTGATGGGTTTCAGCACCTTAGGCCATTGTTTACCTTAAGGCCATGGACACTAATGTCTCCCTAACGAGCCTATTCAGGCCTTGTTCATCTTATGAGCCAATCAGACCAGGGGACAAGAGGTCAAGCTGACTATAAGAAGGTCTCTTGCACTAGCTGTATTCAGACCGATGAAGCTGTTTGGATGAACAACGAAATGTTTCTATCTCTCAAAAAAGAAGTCCAGTAGCCATGACTCAACTCCCAGCTTGCTAGACACTTTCCCCACAAAGCCAGTTCCAGTATAATGCACATCTACATTTCTCTTCAAGTAGAGTATTTAGAAAAAATAGTTATCTGAATTTCTGAGAAAGAGCCTTAGCCCTAGCACATTTATTTCACTATGAAATAATAATATAATAGATATAATCCTCTTCACAGTAAACAGTAGATATAATCCTCTTCACGGTTAACAGTAATGCATTATATTCACAAAACCCCACCATGAAATCATAGAAACATAAAATTGTGAAGTTGAATGGGGCCTATGAGGCCATCAAGTCTAACCCCCTGATCCATGCAGGCATGCAAACTGAAGGATATCTGCCAGGTGGTTGTCCAAATTTATCTTGAATGCCTCCAGTGCTGGAGCACTCGCCACCTCCTGAGGTAACTGGTTCCATTGCTGTACTATAGAAATGGGCATGAAATGAAAATATAGCATTTCATTTTGTTTCATTTTTCATTTTGCTTTGTTATTAATGATTTTTAAAAAGAATTTCTGAAACGAAACAAACCAAGACAAAATGACTCATAACACTATAATGTATATAAAGAGGGCCCTCTACCTAGCTGTAAGGGCTCTGTCCTCCAGATGGCAGATAGAGTAAGAAGTCTGGGCGTGGCCTTGGATTCGGATCTGTTCCTGGAAGCGCAGGTGGCAGCTGTTTCCAAGTTGGCCTTTTTCCATCTTGAGTTGATCGCCCAGATTCGCCCATACCTGAATAAGGCTTCCCTGAGAACATTCGTGCAGGTGCTTGTGATCTCCAGGATAGGTTATTGCAATGCTGTCTACATGGGGCTTCCCTTGACCCTTATTCGGAGATTGCAGAGGGTACAGGATGTGGCGCTAGAATGGTGGTGGATGCAGGAAGATATAACTGGATCACCTCAGTGCTTGCTCACCTGCACTGGTTGCCCGTTGCCTTCCGAGTAAGTTTCAAGGTACTGTTTTGACTTTTAAAACACTCCACAGCTTAGGACCTGAATACCTGATGGAGCAAATCTCCTTAAAATCAGCTGTGGGCTGACTTACCAGAGCGTCGCATGTGTTCTCACTCTGAGTGGCCACATGTAGAGAGGCCTGTAAAACAATCATGAGGAATTGGGTGTTCTTGGTGGTTGCCCCGACATTATGGAACAAACTTCCAAGTGAGATTCACCTTGCAGAGTCCCTGCCTGCCTTCAAGAAAGCAGTTAAAACATTGCTTTTTAAAGAGGTGTTTGGCAACCACCAATAGGTTTTTTAAAAAATATTTTTGGACCAGTAAACTAAGACTGCCTGCTGGTTTGTTGCTAGGTGTTTTTATTATTGTGCTTATTGCTGTTTTTAGTATTTGTTATTGTGTTTGGTATTGTTGCATATTGATCCTTCATTTATTCTTTGTGTTGTTGTAAACCGCCTGGAGTTCTGGTTGGAAGATGGATGGTAAATAAATAAATAAATAAATAAATAAATAAATAAATAAATAAATAAATAAAATGGCTCTCCTGGGTCTTAGAGGCACCAAATTTGGTGGGTAGCTTCCTTGGACTCTTCCCTTTAAGAGTCCAAGGAAGAGGTTTGGGGTTCACGGGTTCAAGTTATTCAACTCCAAATTTGGATAAATAGTTATTCAAGTTTTGAGTTGAATAACTCAGCCCCCTGAACTCCAAAGCTCTCAAAATTCGGTGGGATTACAGGGAAGAGTTTGAGGAAGCTCCACTGTAATTTCCATGCTGCTAGATGCCTAGGATCACTATTTTCGAGTACATAACTTTCCAATTACAAATGATTTTTTCATGGGGGAACCCAATTTGGAGTTCTCCAAATTTGGAGGGCTTAAAGGGAAGAGTCCAAGGAAGCTACCCATAAAATTAGTGCCTCTAGAACAAATTGTTTCATTTCTAGAGCAAAAAATGGTGGTTTGTTTCAGTTCATCATGAAACACATTCTACCATTTTGTTTTGTAACAAATCAATTCATTTCATAACGGTGACCATCTCTACTGTACTGCTCTAACAGGAAGTTTTTCTGATATTCTGCTGAATGTTGGATTCTCTTAACTTGAGCCCATTGTTGCATGTTCTGCACTCTGGGATGATTGAGAACAGATCCTGCCCTTCCTCTGTATGACAGCCCTTCAAATATTTGAAAAGTTCTATCATACCCCCCCCAGTCTTCTTTTTTTTTTTAGGATAAACATGTCCATTTCTTTCAATCTTTCCTCATAAGGCTTGGTTTCCAGCCTTCTGGTCATCCTTGTTGTCCTTCTCTGAACTTGTTCCAATAAATTTGTTAAATAGATGTGTGTCACAACTCTTCCTTCCTTCCTTCCTTCCTTCCTTCCTTCCTTCCTTCCTTCCTTCCTTCCTTCCTTCTTCTCATCTTGTTAAGGAGTTATAAAAATTTTATGCCACTTCAGAAAACACTGTTTCTGGCAACTGTAATGAATAATAACACTGTGCAGTGGCTACATTATCATAGTCCATCATTCTGTCTGAAGCTGTATTTCTTTAGGGTTAATCTGTTGGGAATGGAGGTCAATTTAATACTACAACAGAGGGAATCAAAGCACTGGGATCTTTTTATTACTTGGAACATGATTATCATGGGGTTCACTAGCACACCTTTCATTTCACAGTTCATTTAGACCAGGGGTGTCCAAACTTTGGCCCTCCAGATGTTTTGAACCACAACTCCTAGAATTCCAAGCCTCTATTGCCAATGCCAAAGGACTATGGGAGTTGTGGTCCAAAACATCTGGAGGGCTGAAGTTTGTACACTACTGATTTAGACACCTAGGATCCTGCTCTTTAAGTCCAACCCAGATTTTTATGTCTTTAAAAAATAGGTACACTGACAAAGCTATGAAACCAGAATATGTTTTAGCAACATAGTGGCAGAGCAAAATGGTACCTTGAGGCAAGATTCCAAAATTGTAACAGTCCAAAAGCCATAGAAAATAAAAAATTGACATGCTGGTCAAAGGCTCTAGAGCTGAACCTCTCTGAAGTTCAAAGTAAATTACTAACATGGCATTTTTTAAGTTAACCATGAGATAAACCAGGGCTGTCCAACTTTGAAAGGGGTAAGGTCTACTTTTTCTGGACGAAAGTGTCTGAGGGCTACTACACTAAAACCTCTACTTATGAATTTTATCTGTTCTGAGCATCTGGCCAGTAGGGAGAGCAGGGGACTGTGACATGGCCCTTGAACTACCCCGCTCAGCTGAGACAGTGGGCTGGCAGACACAGAGATTTGCTGGGACAGTGGTGGTCCTTGGGATGGGGGAGGTAGAAGTGGAGAACTTATCCCCTCACATTTTTTATTGATGGCTGGCGGGCTACTTTTGAACCCTTCACGGGCTACTGGTAGCCCCCGGTCTACCTGTTGGACAGGCCTGAAATAAACTAAGAAGCATAATATTAACCTGCCCATTTGACAACTTTGGAAACAGGGTATGATATTGATGTGGACTAATTATTTAGGTGCCATGAAGAGCAAATGTCAGTGAATTTATGGCTGGGAACATAAAGAAGTAATGATACCTTGACAATGATGAGGATGTAATTCCTCTGCTGCCTTTTAATGACAGAATGACTTGTTGAATGTTTCTAGGATGGGCTCTTTCTATGCACCATGCCTCCCAGCCATCAATGTCCTCCGTCTCCATACTTCCATGTACCTTCAGTGCTGGGCAGTGATGTGCTGTAATGTTCCCCATGAGAGAGTCTTCAAGGCCTCGAGATCGAACAACTTCTACATGGCCATGTTGCTGTTCATCCTCTTCCTCTCCACGCTGCCCGTTGTCTACACCATCGTCTCCATTCCGCCGTCTTTTGATTGCGGTCCGTTCAGGTCCATTGCTCTTCATATCTTTTTCTTGATTTGCTGATTTTAGGGCTGCTGTGTGCCTTCTCCTGAAAGATACCTGTGGAGCCACTCATGTTAAAAAAAAAAACAACCAGGATCAAGGCATCCGATGCAGTCTTAAGTCCTAGTGAACATGGTAACATGTATGTTACACTGGCCTAAAACCAGGCTGTGTAGCATATAGTTAGGAGAGAATTTTACATTCAGAATTTATTTTGCTAAATATATTTTTATTGGCTACAGGGTAAATGTTGCTAGGTTTCAAGAAGTAAAATAATATAGGTTGGTGAGCAAAGTCAACCCAGCCTCAAGTGACATTTGCTGTGGAGCAGTGATAATGGCCCCCCAGCTCTTACTCCCAAATTCCCTGGCATTTTCCATCATCTTGAAGGACAGAGCTACCAGTGCCCTACAAGCTTGTCAGGCTGGAGTCCACTGTAATCGTTGTGGCAAAGGGCATGGCAGCTGGAGGTAAACAAGGACAGGTATTTGTGTGCAGCTTTTCTTCATTATTACTCACAAACTCAGGTAGTTAGTCCCCTGTATGCCTTGGTCCATACTTTGACTTAGATAAGAAGATCTTCTATTTCAGATGGACAGTTGCCTCCCACTCTCCCATGTGGGCATTCATTCACACTTAGGGCATTTATACACGACCCCTAAACTCCGGGGCAAATGGCTCCCAGCTCCGGAGATTAAAAATGTTTACCCACCAGCTCCGGAGTTAACAGGAAATTAAGTGCAACCCCGCCCACTTTAGCACGTCCCAGTGCAGCTTTCAGGAACCTGCTTTTTGGATGTGACAAATATTTGATCCGGTGTAAGGATAGTGAGTGCGGGGCTCTCCTGGCTTCTGTTTGTTCTTTTTTTGCGCCCCGCCCCTTTAAGAGATCAGAATGCTGCCGGGAACAAAACGGAGGTAAACCGGCATTCTTTTCTTTCTTTTTTCTCCCTCCCTCACGCAGCCAGCAACCAGGAAGTGCGGAGGGGGGTGGGGACGGAGGAAGAGCGATGAACCCCTAAGATCTCTGGTCCGAATTTAAGTGGCCAGCGGATCTTAGGGGTCGTGTAAAAAGGCCCTTAGATTTAGATCAACATGCTTGTGCATGCAAATGCGCACACATACAATCCGTCAGGAGAGGCATCTTCAGTGGCAGGCCAAAATGCTCACTCACTCCAAAACACACGCTGTACCTGACAAGATGGTTGAACCTAGAGGGTTCATTGTCAATATACCTGACCGAAATGTAGCTTTTAAAGAAAAATGGTATTTATTTATTTATTTATTTATTTATTTATTTATTTATTTATTTATTGACCGCCCGATTCTCCCATGGGAACTCTGGGCGTTTTACAACAAATTATAATAGAACAACCTATCCAAAAAAGAGAGAGAAAACATTAAAACATTAAAAATCCAGTAGGCAACAACAGAGAAACGAGAAAGCAGACAACTGCATCCACAACACAAACACAAAGTCCAGCAAGAAAAAGGCTGGGAAAACAATACCAAAAGACTAACAACATACCATGGTGCATTCAAGAAAAAAGAAACAGAAGAAAGGAGGGAAGTTTAGGCAGAGAGTGATGTTAGTGAAAGCTTGGAATGATGGGATGGAAGGGAGGAGAAAAGTGACTTGCTCTTTAATCCCAGTAACAGCAGACTTTCACTCCATAACATCAATCTGCCTTTAGAAAAATTGGCATTGGTGGTGGTGGTGATGGTGATAGCGATGATCCACATGCAGACCCTAGGGCCCTTATTCAGATTTGATTTTCCACTGGAAATTTTTCTGAATGCCACAATTTTTATGTTTCTTCTTTATACCCTTTACAGTGGTCAAAGTTTTGAAAATGTGCAATGTGTAGCCTGCATCATTAAACTGTAAACTGCCCAGTAAGTGCTTGAAGTGCGATGGGGCGGTATATAAGCAGAACACTTTGCTTCAAAATGGAAGGATTCCCAATGCCACAAAATCTTATGTGACTCCCCCGAATACATCCCTGCTACATGTAATTGTATTTACCATTTTCTCTCCTGTACTCCATCATTATAAACCGAATCTTCTCTTGACGATTCCAAACACCATCCATACCAATTGTCTAAATTATTTATTTCAAGTGACTTCAATATATTTTGTAAAAATGCATTTAATTAGATACATACTAGAAAACTAGTCTCTTATGGAAAGCAACACGTACCAAGTTTATTTAGCTAATAAAGAGTCACAGTAAAGCAAATGAAAAAAGCTGCACACAAATACCTGTCCTTGTTTACCTCCAGCTGCCGTGCCCTTTGCCACAACGATTACAGTGGACTCCAGCCTGACAAGCTTGTAGGGCACTGGTAGCTCTGTCCTTCAAGATGCTGGAAAATGCCAGGGAATTTGGGAGTAAGAGCTGGGGGCCATTATCACTGCTCCACAGCATATGTCACTTGAGGCTGGGTTGACTTTGCTCACCAACCTATATTATTTTATTTCTTGAAGCCTAGCAACATTTACCCTGTAGCCAATAAAATATATTTAGATCTGCACACAAGAACCAGATTTACTGAGTGGTCTGGAGTAAGCAAGTGTGGTATTATGGTTTCTTTTAACATAAACATTTTTTCACCTTTCCATTCAAAGTGGCACAATACAAAATCTAGCACTGATACGGTCTACTCACAAGCCAGCAAGTAAGCAAAGATAGCAAAATAATATACTGTATATATAAACACAGGAGCAGTAGTCACATGATCAAATGAAAAATAAATCAAACACCCTTTTACTTGTTCTACAACTGCTTTTCTTCATCATCATGGTTGTAGTTGTAGGAGAGGCAGGCCTGTTAGTCTGTGCAAGCATTACAGGTAAAAACAAATTAAAAATAAAAATACAGGAGCAAAATAAAGATTAAAATGTGATGGCACCATTATATTTTAATGGGAGTTTTCATGGGCAAATCCACATCTTAAGATATAAGAGAGAGAGGTAACATGGGAAATATTTATACATTGCATCACAATATAGAGATTGTGGTTGTTCCTATGTTTGTATAGCCAAACATGCCCATCAGTACACAAACAGGACAATCTCGATACAAAAGAATTAATGGATGCAAATTAGACATCAGAAATGTCAACATAGAAATCCATTTCACATCATTTTAATTTTCCAGGACATTCTAGACATGATCTAGAAGTGGCCATTTTTGAAAAAAGAAACTGCGGGACAAAGAGAGAGAGAGAGAGAGAGAGAGAGAGAGAGAGAGAGAGGAAATAAAATATATACAGGTTAGACACCCGTTTCAATGGACGCAATGTAAACAAATGTTTTTAGGACACTACCAAATATAAATACAGTACTACAATGATTATACTGTATTATATCACCCAGATAAATTAAAAGTTTCAAAGGCAAACCACAGAGTATTGACTCACTGCTCTATTGCTCTGAGTGACAAAGTATTTGCATGCATACATTTTGGCTTTAAGATGCCCCCACAAAATGGCTTCAGAAAATTATCTGTGCTTCAGAGGTGGGCTGGCTGAAAGTAGTCTAAACCTGAGGACAGGGATGCTCCTTTTGTAATAAATGACCAGCTGCACTGCTGAAAGAGTTGCCATTGCTCTCCTGTTGCTTTAACACATTTGAATGATATGAAGGCATTTAACATTTGAAGCTTTTCCAAAATTGAGGTTCCTTGAAAGGGGGGGGGGATATAATTTGCTGATTGTACAAGAGCATTTATTGTTAGGAACATATTATGAATGAACTGCAGGTGTCTCTGTGTGTGAATTAAGCAACATGAAACATAATATGGGAGCCTGCATTTAGATTAAACACAAAAGAATTACATTGTTTGCATGACCACCTCTCCATTCCCCTCAATTATTATTATCCTATTTGCCCCATATATGTGACCAGCCAACCCCCCCACCATTCAAGTTGGATGCAATATTAGGACCTGTTTAGAGTAGGTCCCAAAGAATAGTGGATAGTGTGACAGACGAGGACACTGAGTTCAGATCCTCTCTTGGTCATGGAAACTCACTGTGGGGTGACAAAGTAAACCATCTCATGTATGGCAAAAACTAGAGAGGAGTTCCCATAAATTGGAATCAACTTAGGGCCTTTTTACACGACCCCTAAGATCCGCTGGTCCCTTAAATTCGGACCAGAGATCTTGAGGGTTCGTTGCTGTTCCTCCCTCCCCACCCACTGAGCACTTCTTTGTTCTGTATGCGTGAGGGGGGGAGGGAAAAAAAGCCTTAGACAGAGACGGCTTACCTCCGGTTGCTCCGACCTCCGTTTACTTCCTGGTTCCTCTTTAAGGGGCGGAGGCAAAAGAAAAACAACAGAAAGAAGCGAGGAGAGCTCAGGCAGTCTCCGCATCAAATATTTTCACTATAAAAAAGCAGGTACAAGAAAAGTGCAGTTTGGTCGCGCTAAGTGGGCGGGGTCGCACTTAATTGTCTGCAAACTCCGGAGCTGGTGGGTAAACATTTTTATCGTCCGGAGCTTGCAGCCATTTGCGGCGGAGCTTAGGGGTCGTGTATAAACGCCCTTAGTACATAACAACAGAATGGTTTCACTGGGAGCAAGACTTAACTTAGATATGACTCCTTAAGTCCCATTCTTTTCAGTAGGTTTAATTTATGTATAACTAAATGTGGATCCGAGCCAGTGTTTTTAAAAATAAAAATGTTGGAAGCCATCTGTTGCAACATATACAAAGCTGAGGGAAGCTACTTTTTATTTGTGATGGTGGAATGCCATGGGTGACCTCTAGAGGTGAATATAGGTAAATGTAATCCTAGAACCTCTCTAAATACAGGTGCAAAAAGGGGAGCAATAGATAAAAAGAAAGCATATAGAAGAATTATTGCCTAACTTTTCACATGTAAGCTTTTTAAAAGAGAAAACAATTAGTTAGTTTTTCTGAGGAAGAACTAGTCCTTAACAATAGTTCCGAAAACCAAAAAATAAAATAAAAATAGATTTATATAAATCCCTTCACAGAGCTTTTAAATGGAGAAGACTAACTTGGTGATATTCTTTTCCTTGCACACAAGGTTCAGGATGAAATGTGAGCGTTCCATTTGGCCTTTATAGAACTGTGTATCCCTTCTTGAATATTAGTAGTGAACAAGAACAAGCAGGCCCATGATCTGCTATGTCCAAGTGCTGCTGTCTCCCCATTCAGTTATTCCAGTCATTCTCAACCTTTGGCAGTCCAGGTCTTTGGAATTTAAATTCTCTGAATGTCTGGCCACTGGCCGTGCTCACTGGGGTTTCTCAGAGTTGAAAGTCCGAAACATCTAAAGAGCCTGAGTTTGAGAACCATGGATCTGCTCCAAGGACCGTCTTCTATTCTGTCTTTGAAAGTAACATGGAACTGCAACTGAGCCTTTCTTCAATGCAGACGATAGGACAAGACCCTCCACTTCACCTGAGAACCGCAGGCCAGGTTAGGGAATGTAGGAATGTAGGAAGCTGTCTTATACTCACCTAAGCTACTTTATACTTCCTAGTCAGTTCTAACCCCCTGTGTCAACTCTGACTGGCAGTGGCTCTCTATGGCTTATGCAGTATTCTGTCCTAGCACAACCTGGAAAACTCTAGTAACCTCTTACAGTTTCCCAATCCCAGTCAGATCCAACCGTGCTTAACCTCTGAAAACAAATGAAGTCATTGCATTTAGTGCTGTAGAGGAGGCTTTTGAGTTTATAAAGTTCTGTCCTGAAAGAAAGCTAGATAATTCTGGGAGAACAATTGGAGTATTGTGTACAATTCTGGTCACCGCATCTCAAGAAAGACATAGTGGAACTGGAAAAGGTGCAGAAGAGAGCGACTAAAATGATTACTGGCCTGGGGCACCTCCCTTATGAAGAAAGGCTAAAACATTTGGGCCTCTTTAGTCTGGAAAAAAGGCGATTGAGGGGGGATATGATTGAGACATACAAAATAATGCAGGGTATGAGTAAAGTGGATAGAGGGAAGCTCTTCTCTCTCTCCCAAAATGCCAGAACTAGGGGACATACACTCAAATTGAGGGCTGGGAGAGTAAGATCTGACAAAAGAAAATATTTTTTCACCCAGCGCGTTGTAAGTCTATGGAACTCCCTGCCACAGGATGTGGTGATGGCATCTGGCCTGGATGCCTTCAAAAGGGGATTGGACAGATTCCTGGAGGAAAAGTCCATCACAGGTTACAAACCATGATGGAGATGTGTAATCTCCAGGCTTTAAACCAGGGTACTTCAAGGGCCAGATGCAGGGGAGTGGTATCAGGAGACAGATATCTAGTCTCATGCGCTCCCAAACGCATCTGGTGGAGCCGCTGTGAGATACAGGAAGCTGGACTAGATGGGCCTTTGGCCTGATCCAGCATGGCACTTCTTATGTTCTTATGTTCTTATGACTGCCCCACAGCACGCAGGTCACCACATCCTGCCTAATAGTAGAGCCACCCCTATCAAGGGGTTAGAAATAGAGCTTGGAACACAGGCAGATAGTATTCCATCAGCCTCAGTGCAGCATTTCTTTTCACCAGAAGCGCCAAAAAGCCCAATACTTTGGTGGGAAATGAATGCCATGTGTATATAATATGGAGTAAACCCTGCAAGGGAATGCTTGCTACTCCTGTAGCAAGAAAAATAATATTGAAAATTCCGCATGTCAAGGGGAAACCTAGTCTGCAATCCTTCTTTCTGATACAGTGGTACCTTGTATAAAGGAATTAATTCGTTCCAAATGAAATAATGTTAAGCAAATTTTCCGTTATACAAATTTCCCATAGGAATGCATTGAAAATGGAGTAATCCCATTTTTATGTTGTACGGATTCGCCCCATAGGCGATTATGTTAAGCAAATTTCCCCTATCTCCGGAATTTTTTATGTTGCACAGATTTTATGTTATACAAGCTGTTTGTTATACAAGGTTCCACTGTATCTTATTTTGAGAGAGGATATTTGATAGGATATTTTGATAGAGAGGAGCCTTCAGTCCTGTGATTCTC
Source organism: Phrynocephalus forsythii (assembly GCA_029282475.1). Lineage (NCBI taxonomy): Eukaryota > Metazoa > Chordata > Lepidosauria > Squamata > Agamidae > Phrynocephalus > Phrynocephalus forsythii. The sequence goes on from JAPFRF010000004.1 coordinate 40,931,886, forward strand.
TACTGAAGTTGTACCACCCTGTTGTTCGGAGGCAGCATTCCCTGGTGGTCCTCCATCCAAACTAATCAAGACTGACTCTGTTGCGCATTCCAAAACAAGGGAGGTTGGGCATGTTCTAGACCATACCCCAGACCCCAGAGGTCACTGATGGTGTTATATTCTGGTGTTGCTGTGGCTGCTATTATTTCTTTTAGAACTGCATTGGTCAGTTTGTTTTAAATCTAAAAGCAGTCTTCTGATTTCTCTCCTTCTTTCTGTTCATGTCTCTTGACAGTGGAAAAACCAGAATGTTTGAGGTCATTGGAGAAACTCTGGAGCATGATTTCCCTTCTTGGTTCCAGAAAGTGTTTAATCTCGCCTCAAATCCTGGTGTGATCTTACCCTTCATCCTGCTAATGGTGTATGTGTGCCCTAATTACTTTGTTCTCCAAAATATATGATAAACAAATAGCATTCTTTTCTACCCCACCTTTCTTCAAATATGCTCAATGGAACATACATTATTTTCCCCAACTGTTCTGCCCTTGCAGCTCTCTGTGAGGTGGGTTATGCCAAGCAATATACCATGTGGCTCAAGGGACACTCCAGGGGTGATAATAATAATAACAACCCAAGAACAGCAGAGTTGGAAGGGACCCTGGATTCAAACATATCATCTGTTCAGGAGTCTCGTGACACAGTGGTTAAACTTCTGTACTGCAGCTAGAACTGTGCTCACGACCTGGGGTTTGATTCCAGGTAGTTGACTCACGGTTGACTCTGCCTTCGATACTTCTGAGGTCAGTAAAATGAGTACCCAGCTTTCTGGGTGGGTGGGCAATATGTAGCTTGCACAATTAAAGTGTAAACCACCCCACAGAGTGTGTTAAACACTATGGAGCAGTATGTAAGCAGAACACTGCTTTGATTTGCTTCCTTGCTTTCCACATATATGTCTGTTGTCTCCCCATTTTTATTTTGAATGTTGAGCAGTGGTGCAGAGAGAAATAAGGATAGAGAAACTGAGGTTAGAGGGTGTAATGCTTCTAATGTCCCTCCTTCTTTTGGGATTATCAGTCATATTTTCCCCTTCAGGTCTCATTTAATGAACTGGGGCTGGAGGGGAAATTCAATAAACTGGTAAAAGGTAACTTTGTATGCATATCAGTGTGTGAGACAGTGTGTGAGACAGTGTGATGTCCATAATTCTACTATAAGCATTTTTGCAAAGGGTGAAGTTGACTTATGTTTTGATTATGCAGAGTGTTCCACTGGAGTTTTGACAATGCAGAGTGTTGTGCTACCAACCTGTCTAAAATAATATTAAATACAATAATCATTATGTGATATATGTATGTTTTTGCCCCCTTAGCTTGAGTATCTATTACCTCAATGCTATGTCGAAAGGGTACAAGGACATGAACTTGGAGCTTAAGAAGAAACTGCAAAATGTAAGGATGTTACAAAAGTGGGTGGGTGGGGTTGTTTTTCAAGAAGATAATTGGGGGAAGCTGGTGGCCCTCCAGCATTTGTAGGGCTGCAGCTCCCCTCATCCACCGCCCACAGAGGAGATGGCAAGAGCTGGTGGAAACTGTGGTTGAGAATAATCACATGCCTATTTTCAATCTTTCCCGCCAGCAAGCTGAGGAAAACAAAAGAAGGAACAAACAGAAAGCCCAGCAATCAAGGGAAAATGAAGACGTCTCCATTGAGCCTGAGCCCAAACCGAGCAATCCAAAAGGAGGTCAAGGTGGGGAAAGGTTTGGAAGCCTTTTTTTTTTTGCTCAATTAGTGTGTTCGTTTTAGGGTTGTTAACTCCCTCACCCCCACTTCCCATGAAAACCTCCTTCCCTTTAGCTAACTACCCTGTTTCCCCGAAAATAAAACCTCCCCCAAAAATAAGCCCTAGCAGGATTTCTATGCATTTGTTAAATATAAGCCCTACCCTGATAATAAAACCTAGTGATGGGCATTTGTTAAATATAACCCCTACCCTGATAATAAAACATATGGTTGTGTGCAGGGCTGACATTCTAGCATAATATACTTAATAAAATAAGACATCCCCTGAAAATAAGCCCTAGTGTGTATTCTTGAGAAAAAATAAATATAAGACAGTGTCTTATTTTCGGGGAAACACGGTACATGGCAGAAAATCCTTTGGAGCACACATTGTCTGCAACTCCTAATCTGAAAGGAACAAACACCCAGTGATGTCTGCCCTGCATTCTGGCAAGGTGGGATATGCTGGTGAAGTTTAAATTTTCTAGGCATTTCTTCCTTTCTCTAATGCAAAATAAAAACTCATGTGTCATTTAAAAACATTTTTTTCAGAATGTTTTTAATTTTTTTCAGAATGTCTTTAAAGAACTCAGAATGTCATTTTAAAACATTTTTCTTAAAAGCTGTCAATATTTTTGCTTAAAAAACCTCAAAACAAGTAATAAAACAGCAGTAAAACAATAAGCAGAACTTTCAAAAAACCCTTAAATACTGATTTCATGCAGTGAGATGCAGTGATGTACTATCCTATTGAGAAAGTGGTCTGGCAAAATGAGGCTTTAGGTAGAACATTTGTGATGTTTCATCAAGAATGTGCTAAAGGAAGCTCCATGGCTCTTCTCCTATCCCCACTCATATATACCTATCAAGCATAGTCAAGTCATTGTTCACCTAGTTCGCAAAAGCAGCTGCTGTAATATTTTTTACAGCCTTTAGGGATCACTAAACTATTTGTTAACAGGTTTTGTGTTGTTGCTGCGGTAGACTGCCACGGGTTCTCTTGTTGGAAAAAGTTTCAATTAGGAGTTCGTATTGTGATTGTGGGATATATAGAGAATGGTACCTTGTATAAGTAGCTGCCTAGGTGCCCTAAGCACATCCAATCTCGCTTGATTTTGGAAGCTAAGCAGGGTCAGCCCTGGTTAGTACTTGAATGGGAGACCACTAGGGAATAGCAGGTGCTGTAGGCGCCTGGAGTAGGAACTGGCAAACCACTCCAGTATTCTTGCCAAGAAAACTCCATGGACATGGAGTCACAAAGAGTCGGTCATGACTATAATGACACAACACACACACACCTTGTATAAAGGAATTAATTCGTTCCAAATAAAATTATGTTAAGCAAATTTCCCTTTATACAAATTTCCCCTAGGAATGCATTGGAATGCAATCGCGATCATTTTTATGTTGTACGGATTCACCCCATAGGAAATTCTGTTAAGCAAATTTCCCCTATCTCCGGTGAGATTTTTTATGTTGTACAGATTTTGTTATACAAACTGTTTGTTATACATGGGTCCACTGTATGTATGCATGTACGTACACACACACACACACACACACACACACACACACAGAGTGGACCCTTGTATAACAAATGGTTTGTATAACATAAAATCTGTACAACATAAAATGATTGTGATTAGGGATTACTCCGTTTTCAATGCATTCCTATGGGAAATTTGTATAAAGGAAAATTTTCAATGCATTCCTTTGGGAAATTTGTATAAAGTATGTAAAATACATATATAAATCTATCTATCCTTCTTTAAAATGACAAGAAATAACCAGACGATTGTGTGTTTCAGGTAAAGAAAAAGGAGAGAAGGATTCCAAGAAACAGCCGGATCCACAACAGGAGGGAAAGCCAAGCATTGCAAATGGGAGCCACCCTCCCCGCAGCCGAGGAGGAGGAGGAGGAGGAGGAGGGCCAGCCCCTCCACCACGGATAGCAGTGTCTAGGCCCCCAGGACCAAGGGGCTATGGCGTGAATGGGCATCCTCCAGGAAATCCACGCATTGGAGGCCTTACTCCCAGGATCCCAGGAGGACCACCTCCACGTTACTGATACTCAGAAGGTTACCAGCTTAGCCTTCTGTAGTATTACTATTATACAGTACTGGACTTCAAATACTTGTGGAGGAAATCACGGCACTGAGGGTTTTGTTTTTGTGTTCATGCAGGACTGTCAGAAGCAAAGTGTCTGGTTATAAACATTTTAAGGCTATGCACAGTGGCGTGCTAAGTCCTCTTCAAGACGAATTGAGAAAGGAGCTGATTTCATGGGGTTGATGGGTTTTTTGCACCCGTCCTGGAGAAGGGCAGAATTCAGGATTAGTAATCAGGTGGATCATCCTTCCAGGTGCCTGTCTGTAACTGAAAGTGGAAGTTGTCCTGAACCCTACACTTGTGAGATCAAGGCAGGCATAAGTATCATCAGTTTTGTGTCCCACCTAGTTGATAAATATAATAAATTAGGAAGCCACCCTTGTACTCTCCACTTCACTGAGACACTGGCACCCCAGGCTATTGGTCTTCTGGTATTCTGTGTCCAAGTTTCTCTCCTTAGCCCCATGTTCTTGTTCAGAAACAGAAGTTAGAGACCAGGACGTCTTAGAAGGAGGGAGGGGGGAGATAGATAGATAGAGAGACTCTACTTTCAGTCTTTTGAGAATCCCAGTATATTAAAACAGAGAGAAAGATATAAGAAAATGCCCAAACATGATTTCAAAGACTGTACCATATTTTATATCTGAGGCCCTCCATGCCTGTGAGGCCTGGCCAAAGAGTCCTTCTGCCCACTCCCACCCTCCATGACAGGTCCTATTAAAGGGAGCCACAAATTGAACGGGAATTGTGTTAATGTTCCAGGTCAGTAATCAAGGTCATTTGTGAAGTCACACTTTAAAGGAATCTCTGCTTGTCCTGCACACATCTTGCCAAACAAGGCAAGCTAATTTGCCTCCTCTTAGACGTATGGTGTAGTAGCATACCAAGTGTTGGACAAGGACTGAGGTGGCCTGGATTTGAATGCCCAGTGAGCCACTCCTTAAATATCTCACTTACATGGAGAGCCCTGTTACGGTCACTGTCAGACACTTTTAACCTGGCACTATGTAACAGCAACGACAGAAGTCTTTCTTCATTCATGTTGGAAACACCAACAAATTCTGTTGATGGATACTAAGCAGAATATGAACAGGCTATAAAATTATTATTAATAAAAGGTATATAAAACAAGTAAGACAAAAAAAGATGACATTCACCCAATACCAGGCACATTAACGGCATTCCCTCTTGCCAACGTATGATCTTCCTGAATGTTGAAAGGCATTATATACATTGTAACACGTGTGAGATGGTTTGCTCTTCTCCAGACTTGCACAAGGTGTCTTCTACTGAAAAGCCCCATTTTTCCAGATTATCCTTTGATCTTCTGTCCCCAGCACACAGTCTGTTTAATCCTTTCCAAACAGGCCATGGTGGTTCTTGGCCAGGCGGTGAAGGGTCATGTGGTTCTGTCCAGTTACCTGGTAGCTCCTTGCTCACCTTCCAGAGTTTTAGGGTGATCTGATTGTTGGAAGGGGCAGAGGTTTTGAGGAAACTGTGATTTCAATCTCGGCTCTGGTGGTTGATGGCCAAATAACAAGTGTGTTTCTGAGGATATTGGTTTGACCCACTCTTTCTGCCTAGCACTTTCCCCACAGAATTTTGGTAGAGGAATGCCAGCTAAGTAATGCCCCTTTTAAAATTAGGGTTGGTTTTAAACACCCAGTGACCAATCACACTGTTTCATTTAAGGCCACACCCACCTGTTTTGCATGTTTCAAACTATAACAAAGAGGGCTAGCATATTCTCCTACAGAGTAATATAGGGCTAATGCAGAGGTTAATGTGTGCATTGGGGCACCCAATCTTGTACCTGTTATTTTCCTCAAAATGTTGTTTGTAGCATTAAAACAATAGTTCTTCAAAATGAGAGTTTGATCCACAGTAACTCCCAAGTATTAGAAGATGGCACATTGTTCTAGTCTGGCACCATTGCATGTCACCTGCATTGTTCTTGATGCATCACAATTTTTTTCAATTGAGAAGCACAGAGTTGAGTTTTTAGGCAGTTTGGCTTCAACTGGTCATCTCTGTAATATATCGGCATTAGATTCAGAACCCCAGATGGATTTTTTTCAATAGCTTCAGTGGTGACACTCTGCAGCAATTGTAAGGTCATCAGCATACAGAAAACTCCGAGTGGCTTCCGGCAAACGTTGGTCATTGGTATATATGTTAAACAGTGTAAATAAATAAATAACATCAGCTGCAGTGATATCTATAAAGACTATTCCTGTGATTTCCTTCAACTCAAAACCACCCTCTGAGTGTTGGGTTACATCCAGAATTTGGGCTGTGCAGTCTTTGCCAGGTCTGAAACCAGCATGCTGTGGTATGCGCAAGGATTCTACAGTTGAAGTCAGTTGGTTCAGAATTAGACATTCAAAGACCTTGTATACATGGCTGAGAAGGGATATGGGCCTGTAGCTTTTTGGGTCTCCTGGTGGCCAGCCTAGTTTAAGAATGGCTATCACACGACCCTTCCTCCTACTCACAGGCTTCCTCTAATGTCTGATCCTAGTCCTGGCTTCAGCTTCTGTTCAGCTTCTAGAATGGGAGATGATGGGATGAATCCTCCCTTATAGTTGCCTCAGCTAAGGGAATATACAGGTCCAGGCTGAAATCCTGAGAGTGGGCTATGGAGTAGAAGACCTTAACATTCATACGCACAAATAGTAACATTTCCGCTTTGGAGAACTGACAGAAAGAAAAGAAAAGGTCTCTGTTTTGAAATGACATTTTCTTTACATACTGCTATGTTATTCCTTCTCCTCTGTGTTGTTTCTCTGCTCTTCTGGGAACTTTAGAGATCAAAATAACACTGGTGAAGTGTTATTGATTTCAAATTTGCAATAAAAGGTTCTTCTCTTTCTAAAAAGATGGCTTTTTTAACAAACAAACCAAGATTTTGATGGGGCCTCATTCAATGTGTCATAATATCCCAGGGCCACCAGAGGGCAGAACTTTGCCAGATGCTGGAACTAAACTCTGCTCTGGATTTTTATGGCTAAATTTCAAGCCAACACAGAGAAGAGAGAGGGTTTATATGGCCTTACATTTTCACATGAACTATATTCTAAATATTGGAAAGAGAACTGATCTTCGTTTCGTATATATGGGCTTCCCAGAACCATCTGGCTGGCCATTTCTGAGGCACATTAATCTTGTTTATGATGTAGCAAGACTTCATAAACACTGTGTCACACTTATTAATAAGCTGGGGCAGAATCCCCAGGTCATGTAGACATAATCAGTAGGGCAGTGGAATCAGAGCAAAGGGGAACACAGCTGCAAGACTTTCCTTTATTAAAAGAAGAGCAAAGAGCCATCTACAGAAGTAGCAGGGTTAGCGATGGACCCTCTGTACTTGGGGAAGTGGATATTGGGTAATAGACATGGGCACGACTCGGCGAAATCCTCATTTCCATTTCCGTTCCTCGTTTCTGTTACGTAACGAAACGAAGAACAACAATTACTCCGCCGGAACTCGAACTCGAACCGACTAAAGAAAAATTGGGTCTGATTTGTCGTGGTCATTCCTGGCGGCATCGCAGCGATCGCGCGATGCCAAGTGGCACAGGAAAAAAGTTTTAAAAATAAAAAAACCCTGATTCCCGGCCAAAAAAGCAGGTGAAAATATGCCTGCCTGAGGGCACCTACCAGAGGGGTGGTTTCTGGGGGGGGTCCCCGACCTCCCCCCTCCTCTCCTGGGCTGCGCATCCTCGTCATCTCACCAACTCGCCGCCAAGCGGCGCGGCACAGAATTTTTTTAAAAAAATAAACAACCCCGATTCCCGGCCAAAAAAGCAGGCGAAAATATGCCTGCCTGAGTGAGGGCACCTACCAGAAGGGTGGTTTCTGGGGGGGTCCCCGGCCTCCCCCCTCCTCTCCTGGGCTGCACATCCTCGTCATCTCGCCAACTCGCCAAGCGGCGCGGCACAGAAAAAAGTTTTAAACATAAAAAAACCCCCGATTCCCGGCCAAAAAAGCAGGCGAAAATATGCCTGCCTCAGTGAGGGCACCTACCAGAAGGGTGGTTTTTGGGGGGGGTCCCCGGCCTCCCCCCCTCTCCTCTCTGGGCTGCGCATCCTCCTCCTCCTGGGCTGCGCATCCTCGTCATCTTCCCAACTCGCCATGCCATGTGGTGCGGGCGGGGGATCCAAAATGGGGCGACCGCAAGCAATATTTATTTATTTTGAAATCGTGGTGGTCCAAAAACACACCAAAGCACCACAGAAACATGCGAAAATAGCTATTTTAAAACTGCCTGAATTTTTTCAGTAGCAGCAGTGGGTTTTTCTTGCAACAAAACGTCTCCATTGATTTTATTTTATTTTTATTTTTATTTTTATTTTTTTACACCTGCGCAATGATGGGCTGGCCATGGGAGTGGACCATGCAATTTTTTGGAGCCATTCCACCAATTGCATGGCCACTTGACCAGGTTTTGACCGAGACTTCTGGGATGTGCCTGTCGGGCATAAAAAGCCCACTAACTGTAGCCCGAACCTGAACACTAACCCTAACCCTAACCCATATGCCAGTACACTGTCCTTCTTAGTGGGTCAGAGAGGCACCCAGAGGTGCACCCCACGAACTCACCCTAACCTTACCCATAACAACCCTAAGCCTAGCCCTTGCGCTAACCCACCTAACCCTAAGCCAAATCTGTACTCGCATTGCACTACACACGCAAGTACAGTTCCCTTCTTAGTGGACCACAGAGCGCTCAGACTGAGGAGGAGCCTTCCCCCAGTGTGCGCACTGTGACACTGCAGTTAGCAGTGGGTCTGTGGTCAACAGAGAGAGGCACCCAAAAAAGAGGTGCCTCTCTGCTCAACTTGGTATGCATATCCAATTGGCTATGCATGCCATTTTGTAGCGGGCCAGAGGAGGCACCCACGCCAGAGAGGTGCCTCCAGGAGCCCGCTTTCCCTTCATAGCGGGCCTGAGGAGGCACCCACCCCAGAGAGGTGCCTCCAGGAGCCTGCTCCCCCCCCAAACCAGTACTAACGACAGACAAAAAAACAACAAACAAAATGACAAATTTTTGGAAAATTTCATGAAAAATGGAAATGAGCCGAAACGGGGCGGCTCTGACACACGACAACTCAAAAACGTCATTTTCCCTGGTCGTGCCCATCTATATTGGGTAATAGAGGTTGACAGCTTTTGCTATTGTTTTTGAGAGAGGAAATATCTTATATATGAGAGAGTAAAGAATATTATTCAGCCGAGAATGATTCCTTCTTTTCTTTTGGTGGAATGCCTACCTTAGGGCGTGGTGGCTCAGCAGACTAGAGTGCTGAAATGGTTGGCTGCAAAATCAGCAGCTTGATGGTTCGAATCCTGGGTGCCATGCAGCAGAGTGAGCCCCTGATGTTAACGCCAGCTCCTGCCAACCTAGCAGTTGAAAAACATGTAAATACAAGTAGATAAGTAGGTACCATTGTAAAAAGCAGAAGGTAAACAGTGTTTCGTGCAGCTGTGCCAGCCACATGGCCACGGACTTGCACAACACTAGCTCTTCGGCTTGAAAACGGAGATGAGCCCCGCCCTAGAGTCGGACACAACTAGCATGCATGAGTGTGGGGAACCTTTACCTTTACCTTTACCTACTTCAGACTAGCAGTTTAGGTGGAAACATTTTTTAAGATAATTTGCATTTCTAATGAACAACTCACTGTCATAAGTGGTAAGCACCACTGAGTTTAGCAGCACACAATCCCAAGTAATTTTCCCCTGGATTCCATTCATGCTGAATCTAATAAATGGGAATTTGTGCTAGGATACTACTACTTGCATTGCAATGTTTGCCACTATGCCACCAGGTGCAATCATCCTTATATTCAGGTACCATCCCCTGGTAAAAATATTTTTCTTTCTTTCTTTCTTTCTTTCTTTCTTTCTTTCTTTCTTTCTTTCTTTCTTTTTCTTTCTTTCTTTCTTTCTTTCTTTCTTTCTTTCTTTCTTTCTTTCTTTCTTTCTTTCTTTCTTTCTTTCTTTCTTTCTTTCTTTCTGTTTTCATTTTTTAATTTTTAATTTTTAGTGAAGAAAATTATTTGAAACGTACCCGCATAACATAATTTTCATTATTTCACAATATGGGAAGTAAGAGAAAGGGCAAGTAAGAGAAAGGTGAACCATATTGCCCATAGCTATTTACTAACCTTTGGGTTCTAATTTTAAATAACAAGTTGTTGTTTGATTGCAGTGGGGTTGAACAAAATTCTCTGAGTGTGTCATACAGTAATTCAGCAAAAGAATGGGAGTCATCATATTACTTAAGTAGCTATGTTTTACCCATATTCTGGCCCATTTACCGAGATTTTTCTCATGCTCAGGTACATCGTCTAGCCATCTAGAGAATGTTCTATCCTATCACCTGCCCACCACAAGAGTTCCACCTGTGATCTTAGGTTTTCACCCTGAATGTGAGGGAATGGCACACTCTTGTGACCTCTGAGCCAGAGCCAGGATTTGGAGTGCCTGGGGACAAAGTTCATTTTGTGCCCTTCCTCTCCCCCCCCATCACACCCACACAGCAATGGGTGGCTGAACACTGCGGGCGTGGGGTGGGTACGTGTGTGTGTGTGGGCGGACGGGTGTGTGTGCATGTGTACACATGTGTGCACGTGCTGTACAAATCTCCAACCAAGGCAAAGAAAAGGAGGAAGAGGCGGCCATACCCACTGCACTCCTGCCTGCCTACCTGCTTTGCCACTCGCCTGGCGCATGGCGGCGAAGGCAGCAGATGGGGTGCCATCACCGAGCCTTAGGCTTAGGGAAAAGGAGGACTGCTGGCTGGCGGGAGGCTGCATGGCTTCCTCCTGCTGCTCCCCCTCCAGGTGCTCCCAGATTGATGCACAATCCTGCACCCAGGGCAGATGTACCCTTCTGCCCCCCTAGATATGCCCCTGCTCTGAGCATGATCAGGCAGTAATTCATCTGAAAGGATAACACTGCTGTCCCTTCTGCTTCCTCCTGCCACTGCTTTCTTGCCTAGAGGAAAGAGATTCACCTCTGACAACAGGAAGGAGGAGGAAGAGGAGAAGCAGCCACCTCAAACAAATAGTACTTCACCTTCTTGGGGATCGGGAATGGAAGATGACCAACAAGGCTACCCAATTGGTGCCATTCATGAGCTAAATGGCTTTCATATTAGATACAATAAGCTATGTGTCAGTGCAGTATTTTGTGTCATACTGGACTTGTCACATGCCCATAGTAAGCACATGCATTTGATTTCAGTGTAGCAAAGGTATAAAGAGAGAGAGAGAGCTTCATGTGAGTTCTTAGAAGGGAGACACATTTGTTGCGATATCTGCGCTCTTGACTCTTTACTGTGTAAGAGCTAGCAGAGTTCCCTGTGTAAACCCCAGAGAAACACGATGACTAGAGATGGGCACGAATCAAAAAAATGATGTTCCGTTTGTCGTTTGTCATTTGGAGGGTCCGTTTTGGTTCGTTTCCATTTTTTGCGATTTTTTGCAAAAAAATCATTTTCGTTTTCATTTGTTTTGTTACCGTTTTGTTACCATTTATTTCAATTTTTGTGATTTTTTTAGCATTTAAAGCAGTTCACTGCATTGCAGTAATGAAAACAAAACGCACGACAAAATTTCTGGTGTTTCTGTTCGTTTCATTTCATTTTGGAGACAAAATTCATTTGTCATTTCATTGCATAATGAAATGAAAAAACGGAAACGGAAATGAAAAATTGTTCGTTTCGTGCCCATCTCTAACGATGATTCAGCACAGCCAAGTTATAAGTAAAACTTGAACTTAATGTATTAAAGAAAACAGGCACTCATTGGCAAACAATATAAACACACAGCATATCATAATTTACAAAGAAAAACACATTACATAGAGGCATAACCTGACTTACAACAGGTAAAAGTTAGCAGGGTGACGTAACATAGAATCAGAGTTAACTGACCAACATCAGGCAAAGTCTTGCTCCCAGCTACTTCCTCATATATTGACTTTCAACCAATCATGTTGCACCACATCATTAGCTATATACTTCAATCTCAGCTGAATTACATATTGTACTTTACAATGAAACTCTTTACAAACATAGTCAGTTACAAAACTTATATACAATATTAAATTTTAACTCTCAAATACAAATTTTATTAGAAACATATATTGACAATGTTCTTAACCACCAGGTTCCCAATCGGAAAACAAGCAACCTATAAATCAACTGAAGATTCCATATAAGCCTTCACGGATGAATTCTCATTCCAGCCATTGATCATACTGGATTTCCTGGGCTTCTCTGAAATCTGTAGTTCTCTGAATGTGTAACTCTATGATCAGGCAGGTTCTAATGCAGTAGCAGCCCATGTGCTACAGAGATAGGATGGGAAGGAACGTTTTTAAAAACAAAGGTTAAAGTGGTGTGACAAATCTGAGGACACAGGAAGATTCATGCTGGCTCCTTTATTTATTTAATTTAAACTTTGCCAGTCCACTCTTCCAAAAAGAATAACCTTGGGATGTCCATAAAATAAATTATTTATTTCGAAGGGGCATTTTATAACAAGACCGGAGCAGACACCAGGGAAATGTATAACAAAACAGAGGCCCAAAAGGTGATGATTTGCAGAGGCCTGCACCAGTGAACTGATCTTGAATCCAAAAATAAGTTAAATATTTTAAACTAGAGTTTCCTGCAGTTTAAATAAAGCATTGTGCAAATAAACAGAAACCAGATGTATCAATTTTGTTCCTCACAAACCAGGTGGGACAATTCGTTGTTGTAAAGGGGATGTGTAGACACATGGGCACACCTACATGCGATACAGAAACTGTGAACACCTGGCCCTCTAGCTAATCATTGGCAGCACAACACTTATTAGCCGTCACTGTTGACTGTGCTGAGCAGGAGAGCAGAGGCTGATCCATCAAATTCCTTAAAAAGTACTTTTTCTCTTCCTCAGTGGAATACAAGAATCAGCCCTGAATCTAATGCCCCACTTCTTCATAGAAGTAATAATTAGAGATGGGCACAAACCAAAACAAATGGTGATTCGGTTCGGTTTGATTCGGTCTGTTTTCCGGTCCGATTTGGGTGGTTAATTATGAAATGAATTTTTAGAAAAAAATGTTTCGTAATTCATTTTGGTTCGGGTTTGTGTTTTTTCTGGTTTTTTTTAAACCCACTAGTATGTTGTTGTTGTTGTTGTTGTTGTTGTTGTTGTTGTTGTTGTTGTTGTTGTTGTTGTTGTTGTTGTTTAATCCTGCCTGTCCGGATTATTTTTATTTTTATTTTTATTTTACTGCCGACCACGTGGCCACCTACCAGCTGTAGCATGGCCAGTCAGCTCCCCCCCCCCCGAAGGCTCCTGGAGCCTCCCTGCAGCCAGGACAGAGGAACCCCAGGAGCAGCACCAGGTAGGAGACACTGCCGGCAAATGAAACATTTCGTTTCTCTTGGGGAGGCAGTTCGTTATTCATTTTGTTGTGTAATAAAATGAATAACGAATAATGACACAAACAAAAAGTTCATTTCGTGCCCATCTCTAGTAATAATTTGTTGGCAACAGAAATTCTGTGATGTGCCTATTGTGGAGCTGGCTAGATAGTTCAGTGTTTTAGGTGTCTGGTTGTGGAGGCAGAAGTTGGGAGTTTGGTTCCCCACAGCGCCTTCTGGGAAAAGAGCCAGCAGCCAGTGAGGCCCTGGGCAGTGAGGCCCTGTACAGTCCCAGGCCCCCCCCCCAAAAAAAAAAATAGAGAATGATAAACCACTTTTGAGTATTATCTACTTTGAATACCCTGGGAAACATTGCCGTAAGTCAGAACTGACCTGGTGGCACACAATATTATTATTATTATTATTGCCTATTAAATGCTGACTAGGCCATTAGATTGGTTTTTACTGGAATATACTATTTCAGATTTAGGGCCAGACCAAGATATTCTGCCAGATCAGAACTTGGACCATCTTGTTCTTAAAATAACTGATTGTGTCATTCATTGCTCCTCCATAGTCTGTGATTGCCATTATCATTCTCAAAACAGACCAAACACAGTTCTCAAGCATCCACAGGAACAAATTCAGCAATTATGGAGGCTACCAGCTTGTACATGTCTGGCATGTAGCTGTCATTTTCCATTGAAAGAACCGGATCCAGGCGCACACCCAGATTTCACACTTGATCCCTTGGGGACAGTAATTCCATTGAACTACCACCTAATTGATCATTAGACATGGGCACGACTTGGCGAAATTGTCGTTTCCATTTTCGGATATCGTTTCTGTTACGTAACGGAAACGGTAATGACAATTAAGCTGTCAGAACTCAAACTTGAACCGAAAAAAGAAAAATTGGGTCTGATTTGTCGTTGTCGTTCCTGGCATCGCGTGGTGATTGCGCGATGCCAAGTGGCACAGAAAAAAAGTTTTAAAAATAAAAAAACCCCGATTCCCGGCCAAAAAAGCAGGCGAAAATATGCCTGCCTGAGGGCACCTACCAGAAGGGTGGCTTCTGGGGGGGGTTCCCAGCCTCCCCCCCCTGTCCTGGGCTGCTGGTACCGGGCTGTGAGGGGGGAATCCTCAGCGTCTCCATTTGCCATGCGGTGTGGGGGGATCCAAAATGGCGTCCGCAATATTTTTTTTGAAATCGTGGTCCAAAAAACCACCAAAGCAGCACCACAGAAACATGTGAAAATTAGCTATTTTAAATGCTTGAATTTTTACAGTAGCAGCAGTGGGTTTTTTATAGCAGTAAAGGGTCACACTGATTTAATTTTATTTTACTTTTATTTTTATTTTTTTACACCTGCGCAATGATGGGCTGGCCATGGGATGGGACCATGCAAATCTTTGGACCCATTCTACCAATCGCATGGCCAGGTTTTGACTGACACTTCTGGATGTGCAAGAGGGCATAAAAAGCCAAGGCACTCCCAGAACAGTCGCAGTCCGTGCTTGGATATGGGTGGGAGAGGGCTGTGTGTAGCTGGCTGCTGTGCTAGACTAGTTTCGATTTTGCGGAGCCTTTAGATTTCAGTTAGGCAGGCAGGGAGGGAATTGATTCAATTGAATTTTTAGGAAATAATAATAATTCCTTTTATTCTCTGTCTGCTGTGGGGAATAGCAACGCAGTTTATTCTTTTTTATTCTCCTGCAGTTTGTTAGGATTTCTTTTCTAATAGTGCTTCAAAGGGGGGGAGGTTTGAGTGGGAGGGGAGGTGTAGATTTATTTTAAAAAATTCATTTGCTTGGTGGCAAGCCAAGGTCCTTTCATACCCTGCCTGCAGCTCTGCTATGGGTGCACTGCCCACTTTGTTTTCAAAAATTGCAATTGCTTTATTTGATGCAGTCTTGTGCAGCAAGTCAGTTTAAAGTGTTTTCCACCTGCTCTGGGTCATTGCGGGACCCGCGCCCGCTGCCCACGTGCCCGCCCCTCCCCCCTGCCACTGCCGCCGCCCGCCCATGCCCCCCCGCCAACCCCCCCACTGCCTAGGGTGCAAAAACACCTAGCACCGGCGAGATGCCACTGGCTGGGACGTCAAATCGTGCGAAATCGCTGTGGTAACGACAAACGACACGACGAAATGACAAATTTTTAAATTTTTTTTTGCAAAAAACAGAAACGAGCCGAAATGGACCCATCCCAAAAAACGACAACTCGAAAAAAATTTTTTTCTGGTCGTGCCCATCTCTATTAGTAAATGGTTATGTGACATTTAAAAATAATCATAAATGTTTCTTATCACAAAGGTTATAAACAGTAATAATCTATTTAACCTATTTAAGCAATAGCAAAAAGAGAATGGGTTTAACATGGAGCATGTTTTACCATCCAGTGTCACTCAAGAGTCTTTGGGGATTCCCCCCCCCTTTCAGAAAATCTCATTATCTCACCCTGGCCCTTGTCCCAAGAATTGCTTTGCCCTGCTTTTGGGAACTAGTGATTTAACTCAAAGTGAGAGGAAACACCAGTGTGAAGTGGCAACAGCAGTGATGAGGAGAATGGTAAGGTTGCCATATGCCCTACTTTCCAGATGTCAGTCTTTTCCATGAAAGGTTATCAGAAGACAGACCACTATTTCAGGGTGGGCCCTATTAAAACAGCTGTTCTGTCCAGGCCCGGCTTAAAGGGAAAGAGTTGTAAAAAGAGATAGGAGGAACTTGAAGCTGTCTTACCTTTTGTCCACTTCCGTCTTCCCGGTGACCTGCCACCTTGAAGGGAAGCCCACTAAAGCTTGGCTAACTTGGGTTTTGTTTAATGTCGACATCTAGAAATTTGCAGTGCGAACTCAGGTCCATGGGGCCACGAAGAGTCAGATAAGACTGAACAACTGAACAACAACCACCTCTCGGGACAACGAAGGCATAACAGGAAAATTGGCAAAGTTTGGCCTCCTGCTTGCAATATGCATATAAACTGGAGTCACCAGTATAGGATCATTGGTCTGGCCAGTTTTTTTTTTTTACTTTTAATATCTGCACAACAAGCAGAAATTAGGTATCTTGAGCTTTCTTGATTATTTCCCTCATTTGCGAGAAAGCAGCCTACACATAACACTAGATGCATAGAGAGATAGGAAGGCAGGCATGTGAAGTAAAAGTTAAGCATTTATTTTAGGTAGAGGAATAAAAATTGTGTGCCATCAAGTCAATGTGGACTTATGGTGACCCCTTTCAGGGTTTTACAGGTAGAGAATATTCAAATGTTGGTTTATCATTCCCTCCTTCTCGAGGTGCCCTGGGCCAGTGCAGCAGGTTCAAAGTGACACAGGCTGGCTCAACTCACAGGAATCACAGTGGGGAATTTAATGTTCAACCTCTGGCCCTGCAGCCGGATACTTCACCAGCCAGTTTTGATTATTTTATTTAAATATGGAGAGGAGCCTTTGAAAACAAAGGTGGCAACTTTATACTGAATGACTGAAGAGAACAATTAGCATTAGACAAAGCCTGACCTGTCAGGCATGGTGTGTAACAAATGATCTGTTCACTTGCCCTTTGTCAGACTAACAGTTAAGTGGGCAGTTATTTCAGCGATTCTTCAAACTTTCCTCAAGTACAGTGTGCTGAAACAGAGCTCAATCCTCAGCTCATTTCCTGCAGCCAATGAGGTGTCGGTCTTTTCCCCATTCCTCCTGTCACAAAGCTGTCAAGAAGACAGGGGCCTTGCTAATGAGTAACACATGGCCGTTTGGTTCTGTGTTTGCTGTGAATGACTGCGCAGCAAAAGATCATGCCTCCACTCCAAGGCGCAGCATTTTGCACCCCAGTCGACCACGCCTCCTATACCACCACTAGGGGTTTGATCAAATTACTCCTCGGAGTTCCACACATGCATCGACCGGGATAGACGCCTTGGTGTTTCCCTCCGGCAAGGAAAATAAGATGAGCTTCCCAAGAGGAGAGGAAAAGAGGCCTTTTATCTCTGCCGGCTCTCCTATGTGACTACAATACTGAGAGTTGAAGCTGGTGAGTCAATATCCCACCCCAGTGATAAAATATTAGAAATAAGGACTGAGTAAATAAAGAAGATCAGAAGGGGTGGAGAAAATGGCTACCAAAAAGGAGGTGAAAGACCTAGCACAACTTCTCTCTAATATGGAATTCAATATAAGAACTGATATTAAAATGTTGCAGGAAAAATAGAGGGGATGGCAGAGGAAATGAAAACTACAAAAGCTCTTGCAGAAGACTCACATAAGAAAACAATGGCTAATGAGTCTCAAATCAAACAGCTTCAGAGAAGAGTGGCTTTGTTATCAGACAGCCAGCGAAGAAAACATCTAAGACTGTTAGGAATTCCTGAAAGCATTCATCAAAGAGACCTTGAGAAACATTTATTGTTATGGTTTCAGGGATTACAAATCAGTATAAGCGAGAGCAATATCAAAAGAGTATATAGAGGCCTGAAAAGCAAACTATCAACTGGCAACCGGCCAAGAGAAGTAACTGTTGCTTTTACAAGAGTGAAAATGAGAGACAATGTTTTTAAGGCCTTAAGGAAAATGAAATCTTTACAATTTGAGAACCAGAGAGTAACAGTGAGACAGGACTTATCTCCAGAGACCTTGCGAGAAAGAGCCGTCCTTAAGCCCTTCACACAGAAGCTGTTTGATAAGGGCATTCGCTTCTCATGGGGTGTTCCAACAGCAATCTTGATTTTTAAGGACAAGGTCTTGTATCGAGCCAGCAATGCAGTTGAGATTTTCTGCAGCAGAAGAAAGATTTTCTGCAGCAGAAGAAAAGACTCATGAAGAGCAGAGGGCGGGAGAGAATGATGACAGTACTGATGATCTACAGGAGGAAGACTAACCACCCTAGGAGGATAAATATGGAACGAAATAAGAAGAAACTTCTAAGGGGTGGGAAAGAAGAAGCCTGTTAAGTGGGAGAGCGGACTGCAATGGGAGTTTAATGGGATAATGGTTTTTTTTTCTTCTTTCCTTTTTTTCTGGCCTAACTAATGGGAGAAAATGTATAGTGGTGGGTTGGATTATGTGGGAAGCTGAGTAAAATTTTTTTGACTAAAGTGTAAAGGAGGGAGGTACATCAGAGTAGGTGGAATCCAGAGCCCAATAAAATTGGAGGGTAAATTTCACTCCACCCTGGTGAGGGATTGGTTGGGCAAGGGGTTGGGGGTGGGGGGAGGGGGGAACCAAGAGGAACAAGGGAATTAATGACTAGGAATTCTAAAAGTAATGATGGCGGGGGAAATTAAGGTAATGTCATTAAATGTAAATGGTTTGGCTTCAAATATCAAATGATTTAGACTCCAGAAACTATTGCAGGATATGAAAATTGACATAGCATGTTTGCAGGAGACCCACAAGAGAAAGGATGATTCCAAGCTTTGGAATGTAAAGGAATGGAGCAGATTGGTTGAGTCAAGGGGTACAAATAAGGCAAGGGGGGTAGCAATTTTAACCCACTCAAGGTTAAAAGTAGAAACTCTAAGGGTACTCTCAGACAAGGAAGGGAGATATGTTTTCTGGAAACTACATGTGAATGGCAAATTATACACATTGGCTAATATATATGCACCCAACAAAGGACAGAAAGGGTTCCTAAAAGGAATTCTACGGAAATTAAAGAATTTTTATGAGGGTGAGATTATACTGGTGGGTGACTTTAACTGCGATCTGAGAGACAAAGAAAAAGGAGTACTGAAGGAGTTGAATTTAAAAGATGTGCATGAGATTGTATCCCAAAGGAATGAACCTACTTACTTTTCTAAAAGGTACAAAAAGTTCTCTTTCCTAGATTTCATTTTAGTTAAGGGGAACTCTTGACTAGAAGTCTCAAGAGTAACAACAGAAACAATTTGGTTGTCGGACCATGCACCACTAGTGATGGAATTTAAGACATATTGAAACTTCAGGAAATTGGAGAATTGCAGAAACAATTACAAAGAAAGTACAGTAAACAAGTCAGTGCTCAGTTAGAGAGGGCTAAAAAGGATCTATATGAGTTGGATTGGACATGGGTCTGGAAACGAGATTTATTGGTGAAAAATGACTTCCAATGCATCAACATTAATACTGTAAGAAGGCTATCCAATTATTTGAAGAAGAAAAAAGATAAACAAGCTATAGGGGCAATTAAAGGAGGAGAAGGTGTAAGATTATATGGGGATAAACAAAAGAGGAATTCGCTAAGTTTTTTCAAAATTTGTATAAACAGGTAAAGCAAGAGTCGAAGATAGCATTATATAAAGACCCAATTAAAGAAGATGATTTGGAGAGTATCAACCGGGAAATAACACATATTGAAATTCAAGAAGTAATTAATGAATTAAAGAAAGGGAAATCTCCAGGGCTAGATGGTTATACTCCCGAGTATTACAAAATGGTGGGGAAACACTTAATACCAGAAATGAGAAAGTTGTTCAATAATATTCTGAAGGGTGGCAGAGCCCCAGATTCGTGGAGAAAAAGTGAGATAGTACTTATACTAAAAAGCAAAATGTAATGTAACTCTTATAGACCTATAAGCTTGGCAAACCAGGATTATAAAATCTTTACTAGAATATTAGCAAAGAGGTTAGCAACCCTTCTACCAAAGCTAGTGAATGAAGATCAATATGGATTTGTTAAAGGGAGATTAATAGGACACCCCTTAAGAAATATAATTAACATCTTAACACATAGAAGAGAGTCGAAACATCAGGAAAAATTGGCATTACTAAAACTTGATGTTTATAAGGCATTTGATACAGTAAGTCATGAATATTTAATTCAAGTTCTAGAGGAATTTGGATTCAAGGGCGAAATAGTGCAGGCAATAAAAGAAATTTATAGTAACAGCAAAGCTGTTGTCAGGGTTAATGAAGGCTGGACAAATGAAATCTTAATACAAAGAGGGGTTAAGCAGGGGTGTCCCTTATCTCCGTGTTATTTATCCTAGCAATGGAGCCTTTGGCGGACAAAATTAGAAATGCGGTAAGGATACAAGGATATAAATTGGAGAAGGAAGAAGTAAAAGTGAACCTTTTTGCCGATGATGTCTTAATAGTTTTACGGAACCCATTGGAGGGATTGAAGGAAATCATGATTATATTAGAAGACTTTAGAAAATGTACAGGATTAGGCATGAGTATTAAAAAATCAGAAATAATGTTTTACAATGTTAAATATAGGGAACAAGAGGAAATAAGGAAATTAACGGGAATGAGAATAGGGACAAAAAAACTTAAATATTTGGGAGTTATCATAACTAAAAACTTAAATAAACTAAGAGTAACAAATTTTAAGATGGTATGGAAAAAGATACAAAAGCAATTGGGGAATGGAAGAATAGAGTACTAGGACTTATGAACAGAATTAGAACAATTAAGACATTTATAGTCCCTAAAATATTGTATCTTTTTCAAGTGCTACCTATATGGATTCCAAAAAATGTCTTAAGAGGATGGGATAAGGAATTAAGAACTTGGGTATTTGGGGGAAAGAAGGCAAGGGAAGTCCAAAGATTGATTTATATGCCACAAGAGGATCTGGGATGGGGTCTGCCGCGGTTGGAATTTTACTATGAATCATTTCAATTGAAATATCTACTGGAACTCGATGGAAGAAACAAAAATAAGTGGGTAAGAATTGAGGATGAAATAAATAATGGAATTGGAAAGTTTGGTATCTATACAGATAGGGAGCAAAATATTCTTAAGACAACAAGTGGCCCTAGAAAGGTGGCCTTTAAGATATGGGGAAAATGGCAAGCTAAATGGAAAGGAGGATTTGTACAGGGTAAACCTTTGGAAAGTCTAAGAAAGGAGGGAGACTCATTCCAGGAAGGTTTATGGAAAAAGTTAGCGTGTAAAGGGTATTACTGTATTAAGAATTTGCATAAGAATGGCAGAATTAGTTAATGATGTGGGGGGGGGATATTGGTTGAATCTGTTAGGGTTATATAATAGGGTTAAGTTATATTTACAAACTGAAGGCCCCATACAAGAGGAAAAGAGGTTTGGGAAAATTCGTAAAATTTTAGATTTAAAGGGAAAAGGATTGATAGGTCAAATATATAAACTTATGGTTACAGATAAATATTTTTTGTTTAAAGCATTGCAAAATAAATGGAGCAATGAAATGTTATTAACAGAGGACGATATAAGGAAAATGATGAAAGGTATTAGAGAAATAAAATTGGTGAAAGTTAGAGAATTAGAAAGGAAAGTTATATTCAAATGGTATAGAACACCGACACAACTTGCATACATGATAAAAGGATTTAAACCAAATTGTTGGCATTGTAACAATGAACCAGGTTGGTATTCCCACCTTTGGTGGGAATGTGTTAAAGTTAAATCATTTTTGAATATAATCCTTAGGAAAATAGAAAATTGGTTCAAAATTAAATTAGAAATTAATGGAAGTTTATTATTTATGGGTATTTTGGGTTGTGAAAAATTAAGGGCCGTAGACCAATATTTATTGAAAGCAATGCTAATAGCGGCACATGCAGTGATCACATGGGGATGGAAAGATTCCACTAAATGGAATGAGGATAATTGGAATCTATATCTTCTTGAAACAATACAATCAGACATATTGGCAAGATTAAAAATGGGAAGATTGGGAAATTACAAAAAAGAAAAGTGGTATAATTATTTTAGATGGATTAGGGAAGAAAAAGTATCCAAAGAAATATGGGAGAAATGTAAAAAACTGAAGGATTGGCTTAAGCTATGAAGAAAGTAAGGAGGTTTAAGAGGAAGCCAAAGACATTGGTGGAATGTACTAAAGAGCTTGTAGGAAAGAATGGAAAATAATTTGTTCTTCGGTTCCAGGGGTTGGGGAGGGGGGATGCAAAAACAAGCGACGTAATTATGTATTATTCTGTATGTATTACTTATTAGTTTCTCAAAAATTAATAAAAAATTAATGTTAAAAAAAAAAAAGATCAAATTAATCCTCTTAATGATTTGCAGTTTTTGCCACAGCAATTGCAGTGTGGCCAGTGAAAATTCACACCATTTCAGCCCCCCCCTTTTCTGCCTCTTTCTGCTGTCCTAGGCTGTGGTCACACTAGCATTCTCTGCGTATATAAATTTCATGCATATTTTTATTCGGGCGGTCACGTGGTTTTTAATGTGCAGTTAGTGTCCTCTCTTCTGCGCCGTATTTTCCTAATCTGATTCCATCTCTACCTGTCTGCTTCATGTTTTCCCTTCTTTCCTGCTCTATTTCCCAAATCTCCATTGCTGAAAAAGGGGGACAACAGTTTTGCTGCGTATTTTCGGTGTCCTGTCGTAGTTACAGAAGCAAATAAGTAAGCATTTTCGAGCGAAGTTCTAAATCCAGCCCCTAGTGGTGGTTATTGAAACTTCACTGAAACTGCTGTTCAAGGGGCGTGGTCGACCGGGGCTCGAATTTACGTCCCTTCGCAGTTAGGACATGATCTTTTTCTGCACAGTTCGCCGAAGGAAAACTACGGAGAAAACACTGGTATGGCTGCAGCCCTACATTAAAAATCAATTGCTAGCATTTCGGTAACTGAGCACTTCTACAAACTGCAAAGTACCTGATACAGTGACCAATGGGAAAGGAAGTGAGAGATGAGAGAAAAACAAAGGAGTTACTATAATGGTGCTTTGGCACTAGGGATACACTGCCACATTCTCAAACTTTCGCATGAACTCTTGCATTAATACTAGAAAGCCAGCATGTCGGTAATCGACAACAAAATCCATACAATACATACATGCATACATATATGTACATACATACATATGTACATATATATGTGTGTGTATGTATGTATGTATGTATGAGCATGATGGAGAAAAGCAGATCAATAAACAGGGAAAATTTGTGTGTCAATATGTATACACATATCAGATTAATACAGAGCTAGGCTTGATTCCAATGATGAAAATAGCATGTGGGGATACCCTTTCACTGGGATCTAGACAAACATTTTTGATTGTAGGCATTTGGACTCAAGTTTTAACCAGCTTTTTTGACACTGGGAATGTTTGTGCTATGTCCCTTCTCTCTTGTGTCCCAACCAGTCAGTTTACACCATCTCACAATCTCTAGAAGATGATGAACTAATAGAGGAATAAATTTAACTCTTATCTGTCTTTCCTTCTTTTCAGTTTCTTTCCTGTTTCTGTTAAGTCCTAATGACTTGCTGCATATAAAGTCATGTCTGTGTCTTTCTTGAATTGTGACATTAACTGTGTTTGCAGCTAACGTGTAGTAAATTCATGTTCTCCAGATTATTGCACAAGTGTGGTTCCTACAATGGTTTGTGTCACGTGCAGGAAACTTCTAGAAATCCGAGGACCACATCCTCCCAAACCTGGACCTCAGAGGGCGATACCTGAAGCTGCTATGACTTTTCCTTCCCATGTCCATTTTTTTAAAAAAAAATTAACAAATTTGGAACAGGGAAGGTAATGTGGGGACAAAACTGGTATATATTGCTCACCCTGATCTATGCATATTGCTACAACTACAAATGCCATCAGCCCTACTTTCAACAGCAGTTCAACACATGTAAAGTCAGCAGATGCCCTATTTCTCAGTGGGAAAATAAGTGACAAAAAAAGAGATTCTGAAGAAATCTCTGTGTGCTAGGATGCTTATATGTAAAAGTATGGGAATTGCCACTTGTTTTGCAGTGGGTGGGTGTTTCCCAGAAAGTCACTTAAATAGCTACTGTTTCCCTTCCTTTCTTGGTTAGGAATGGAGGGATGTTATCATTTTTATGCATACACTTTCTGGACCAGCTCCCAGATGAATCACCAGCCATCCTTTAGCAGAACAGCCCAGGGAACATACAACCTACGCTTGTCCACTCTTTCTGCCATTTCTTTCTTAAAACATGGATAATACAGTGCAGGGAACATGATTCTCCTTTAAACAAAGGAACATGGTGTATATTGACAGGGCTTGTCTACAGGGGCTGTTTTGGAGAGAATTGGTGTGTGCTAAGTAATGTTGTTTGGGGTAAGGTAGAGATATGATTGGGTGTTCAGTGTGATCTTTGCATCCAAATGGCATATAAGAGCTAAAACAATCATATAGATCCAGGGCATTTTAGTGGAAATTTACAGTATTGTGGCTTAATAAGAAAGCCCCTTTACGACACTGGCAAATTAGTTACTCACTCTCCTTTTCAGCAGATAGGCAGAGGAAGTGTAAGGGGGCAGAAATGCATGGCATCACTACAAACAACCCTTTTCTTTGCTTTGTCTTAAAGGGCTGGTCAAGCAACTGCTCACAGCTGAATCTGCCACTGTGTATTCAGCTGTGGCAGTTGCTTGATTGGTCCTTTATAACAAGGCAAAGAAAATACTGTATAGCTAAACTGGTTTAAATAGGTGATGCAGTGTATTTTGTTGGCCTAATAGTCTAAAATAAATGTTTCCTCTTCCTGCGCTCTTGTGCTGAGGAGCAGAGGAAGTGTTGAATTGGCAAGGCCTTTCATGGTATTGGAAATTCCCACCAGAAGGAGCCTTGAAAGCAGGAAGGCTCACTTTTGGTTCATTTCCAGTGACCATGCATGCTGAAAATGAACCAAACCAGAACAATCCTATCCATGTGAAAAAATAGAAGCCCCTGGCAAGGGTCAGAAAAATGTGGGTAGAACCACTACAGGAGTGAGCTGGTTGACTCCTCCAAAGATTTTGTCCGGTTACATTCTATAGGAGCCAACTGGTTCATCCCTGCAGCAGACGAAATGCTGGTGTACTCAACTTCTTAGTCTTCTTAGTCTGGCCAAGTTTTTCCAAAATCTTTTTTTGGAAACTGGACATAGGCTTCCATACACTACTAGTGTGCTAGTCACTCTATATGCAATTATGTTTATTTTTGAAACAGTGCATGCAACTTCTTAATGTCCTATTGATTTTTGGTGTTTTCAGATGGAGCTTCTGCCAGGCAGCTGCAATTTTATAAAGGGCTCTAGTGGATGTCATCTTCCATAGGGTAATCCTCCTACATGTTTGTACAATTTTCCTCCATCTTCTTTATTGCTAGAAAAGAATAGTTAAGGATAAGGAGCAGAGTTGCTGCGCTAGAAATGGGAATTGTACAGCTTCTTCCTCTTGGAGGGCATTCTTTTCTCTGGACAGCAAGGGTTCTCTGCATAAGATTTTTTTTGTCCCTGAGAAATCATGTAGGATATTTCAAAAGCTTAGCAGATATATTATTTTCTGGACAAAATGCCAAGTTATCCAGGATCATTACAATTCCTGGAAAGGATGGCATATTTTCCTTTGTTCAAATACAACTTTACTTGCTGTACTGTGCTAGTAGACCCAGAATACAACAGAAAAACAAAAACAAAAATTGAGTAATTGTTTTAATGAAGTTTACATCCAGAGTGTTCTGTACAGAAATGAATATGAACAGATTCAAAACTGTCACATCTATCAGAGGGTTGCCTATAACTGGATAATGAGTGCATCTCTTTGATAGCCACGTTTAAGTGCTTTTGCAGTGGTAGGAACAAAGAAGAGAAAGCCAGCTCATAACCCTATAGCAATACATTAAATCAAATTGTATAAATATCATCAGTTAATACCTTGTGTTCCACAGAGCTACTTAATACTTCAAGACAGGAAAAATTATCCCCCACCCCCAATAAAGATGTCCAGATCATGCTTATTTGATTCTGAGATGAATGGTTCCCTTTCTCAATTAAACAGATTCAACTTGATCTAAAAAAAAACCCCAGGAATGAAATTATGAATTTTTCTGTGGAATTTTGATTGTGACGGTCTTGACTTCTGTATACTCATGCAGGCCATATTCTCCCCTGCAAATAAAAAGAGAGAAACAAAAGAATAAGTGTGTGAGAGAAGTGAGCCAGAATGTTCATGGTTCTGGGACATGGAATTCCCTGACAATATAGTTTTGTTGAGGTGGTTATTGAAAATTCACATAAAACAATCACATTCCTTGCTTCTATGGAGAAGGCTGTTCAAACATCCATTCAACTCTGACATTCACTGATGAAATGAGACCTTTTATTTCTTGATGGGGTGGGGAAACCATACATACTACAGTCACCCCCCTGCGGGATCGCAGTACCTGCAGGGGGGCGGTGGGGAGCGATCGCATCGCTCCCCGTCGCCAACCCACCCCCTCCGGGAGGCCTCAGAGCTGGGGGGCAGTGGGGAGAGATCAAATCGCTCCCTGCCACCCCCCAGACCCATCCAGGAGGCCTTGGAGCCGTGCGGGGGGGGGACAGGCGGCGGGGAGAGATCAAATCGCTCCCTACCACCCCCCCAGACCCGTCCGGGAGGCCTTGGAGCCATGCGGGGGGGGCAGGTGGCGTGGGGAGGGATCACATTGCTCCCCACCACCACCACCCACCCCTCTGATCACCCCCTGCCCATATCATGGATTTTCATGTAGGCGGGGGTTTACTGTACCTTCAGCTCCTTGGAGCTCAAATGTCAAAAATGTAGAAAATAAAGGTAACTAAATAAAATGACTCCTAGCCATTTCCACAGGGCTTTTATTGTGTCTTTTGAAGGACGTGATTCATTTTGTGCACAATGGGATCAAATCATCCAAGTGCTCCCCCCACCCACCCAACAGGAAATGCAAAACCAAAGTTGGAATGAATGGACACACACCCTCACTTCTGTAATTAGTCAGACAGCAGTGGTTCTTCTATTGCACTGCAAATCAGGAGGTGACTGCACAGATATCACCTAACGTAGAACTTTAAATTATTCTGCATGTCCCTACAACTAATCACACTATGACATACAAAAGGGATCCTCAAACTTTTAAAACACGGGGGCGGTTCACTGTCTCTTAGAAACTGTTGGGGGCCAGGCTAGATTTTGAAAAATAAAAATGAACAAATGCCTGTGCATACTGCACATATTTTATTTGTAGTGCACAAAAAAGGAAACAAGAAATTAATAATAATAATAATAATAATAATAATAATAATAATAATAATAATAATAATAATAATAATAAATCTTTATTGTCAATGTACAACCTCTGTACAGTGAAAATGACTGAGCATTCTCCCCCCCCCAAATAATCAACATAAACACACATAATATTTCAATGGGAAGTATGGGCGCTTTTTGGCTAATGAGATGCTCAATATCCAGTTCCATATTTGTCACTGCTAGTCATAGCAAGCGATGTAAATGTTCATCAGTTAGTCTGGATCACAGACACAAAATCTGCTCACAGGCATAGTTGCTGTCAAAGATGGTTACAATTTTGAATGCATGGTTCCTAAGATTACAATATGTCCCCCCACCGGGTTGAGGGTGGGCAACTTGTTGCCCCCCAGCTGCTGCCCCTCCATCTTCGGCTTGCCCCACACTGGGAATGGATCATGCGTGGTGCTGTGGTGGAGCCGTCAGAGCAGGCATGCCTCAGCTGCATATTGGGGTGGGCTGGGGGCTTCCTAACTCTGCTGAAGGAGTAGTGGTGGCAGCCCAGGAGGGCCCAGGGAGCCGCTGGTTCCTGCAAGCACCTGAGCAGGGCATGGAGACAGCCGGCATGCCTGGATTGGAGTTGCCCAACTTCGGCTCGCCTCACCTCACCGCCCAGGTGCCCTTCACCCAGCAGCTCCGCTCTCTGCCTGAGAGGCTGGAAAGGCCTCTGTCGACCAAGTCTTGGGTCACCACACCCACCCGAGGTCCGATCCAGGTGAGGCAGAAGGGCTGAGCCTCAAGGCTAAGAAAGATGCCCACCTAACATGCTGGGTCCCTCGTGGGCACTGCCTGGCTTTCCATCTCAGGCAAGCGGCTCCCTCTGCTCACCTCCCGCTGCCTCCCGTTGACACAATGATGAACCACACTGGGGCTTCCCTCCCATGTTTAAAAGCCCAGTTGGGCTCAAAGTATCACCGGCATGCCAGTACTCTTGGCAGGGGGGAGTGGGGACCATGCCAGGCTGTCCCAGCTGCTGCCATTTTAAATTCCCCACTTTTCACAGTAGCACCCAGCCCAGCCCCGTCCAGCTCCCCACGTGGAGCTCCCTGGCTGCCTGGTATCTGAAAGGAGTCCGGACAAACTGACTCGAGGATCTCAAGCTTGTTGTGCTGATTGCAAGCACCTCATCCAGCAGAGGAGAGCCACACAAGTGCCCACCCCAAAGGAAAGAGGCAGGCAGGCAGGAACCGAACCATAAGAGCGGCTGAAGGGGGTGGTGTGGAGAAAACAGCCCATGCAGGTGTGCACATGCAGACTGCCTCACCTGGCTGGCTGCCTCCTCCTCCACCTCCTCCCTTTTGCTCCAGCCATTAGGAGGGGGAAAGTGGGGGAAGCGACACAGCCTACAATGGAGTTTAAAATGGCAGCAGAGTCCGGCTCACTCGCTTTCTTTCTTTCAGAGTGGGGTTGAGGGGGTCTGCAGCTGCCTCTGGGGGCTGGTTTTAAGCCTCTGGGAGCCATATATGGCACACAGGCCACAGTTTGAGAACCCCTAGCATACAACTATTGTGGCTACAGAACCCCCTGGAAAAGCTTATACTGTATTTACATCTGTATTACACAGAGTTACATACAGATCTCTGTTTATGCCCACAGGTAGAGATGGGCACGAAACCAAAAAAAATTCTGTTCTTCATTATTCATTCCGTTATGTAACAAAACGAATACCAAAAATTGTGATGAAATTGGAACAAACCGAACAGAACCACAAAAATTAGGTTTGTTATGTTTTGTTTTCGTTTATGGTGACACAATGAAATGAGCTGTTTTTAAATGTTAAAAAACGTCTTGAATATCCATAAAAACCCAGCGATAATTATTTATTCTGCCTGATAATACCTACCGCGGGGGTTGGGGTCCTTAAAACGTGCATTTATGTCTTTTCTTAGATCACTGTATTTTTTTCCTTTAAGGGGAATTAGGGGACATTGACCCAAAATGGCTCCCAGATGCCTAATATTGATTTCTTGGGTATTAAAATGCCCTGGACATCCGTAAAAAAACAGTGATAATTATTTGCAATTATTACCTACCAGGGGGTTGGGGTCCTTAAAATGTTTGTTTTTGTCTTTCGCCCATCGCAATGTATTTTTTCTTTTCCCTTTAAGGATGACAAAAATGGATTCCAGCCACAAAATGGAGCAAGCCATGTGATGGGATCATGTAAATTCTTGGACAATTTCAACCAATAGCATGCCCAGGTTGCAGACTGGGTAAGTGTGGCAGCCACAGAGGGCATTAAAAGCTCCGGCAGCCCCCATCCTCCTTGCGGTCTGCAGTGGGAGTTAGGGTGGGATTGCTGTCTCTGCGACTCGTTACTTTAGGCCAGCCCGGCAGGTGTGTGTCTCTGTGTTCCTGCTGGCTGCAGCCTGGCTCTTAGGGGAGAGAAAGAAGAGATTTCTCTTGCAGCCTCCCTGTGTGCGTGCATATCTCTCGGTGAGTACCGTCCCCTGCCCCACAGTGCAGTCACTCTGCGGCTGCCTTACACCCTGGGCAATGCCCGCCATTGCCTTTGCAGCCTCCCTGCATACCTAGTCTATACTGTGTCTCTGCCAGCATCATTTTTTAGTGTTTTTCCTCTGGTCTGGGGCTTTGGGGATGTCAGCGCACGGAAATGCTTTAAATCACGCAAAAAGCGGGTAAAAATGAAAAACAAGAAATGAAAAAACAAAACAATTTTTTTTCAAAAAATTCACAAAAAACAAAAATGAACCGAAACGGGACCCATGATGAAAAACGAAAAACTGAAACATCATTTTTTTCAATTCGTGCCCATCTCTACCTACAGGATAGTTGTTGCTTCCACCAGCATATGGTTCAGGAGTCAAAGAACTGATATATCCCTAGGAATTATTTACTTCTTTCCCTTGGGCCAGTCGGCCAGTATTCCACACTGTAAGATCCTAGGAGAAGTCCTCTCAGTCTTAGATTTTATATGTAACTCTGGAGGGGGTGGAGAGACTGCTTTTTGAGAAACATGGCCCTAAGCTGGGCATGTTAAATTAGTTGTTTGAAGCTGCTTTTACATGACCCCTAAAATCCGAGGCAAAGGGCTCCTAGATGTGGAGCTTAAAATTGTTTTCCCACCAGCTGCGGACTTTAAAAAAAATTAAGTATGACCATGCCCACCTGAGCGCGCCCCAGCACATTTTACAAGTACCTGGTTTCTGGAGGTAAAGCAAAAAAAGCAAAGTGGTCTGCTTATATACCTCCCCATACCACTACAAGTAGTCTCTGGGTGGTTTACAATTTTTAATTACAGTGTGCAGGCTACACATTGCCCCCCCCCCAGCAAGCTGGGTACTCATTTTACCGACCTCAGAAGGATGGAAGGCTGAGTGAACCTTGAGCCTGCTACCAGGGATTGAACCCAGGTCGTGAGCACAGTTTTACCTGCAGTACAGGCATTTAACCACAGGTAAAAAAAAATCCGATGCGGATTGTAAAGCTGTGGATGCCGGGCTCTCCTCACCTTCTCTTTGGTTTTTTTGTCCCCCCGCCCCTTTAACAGACGGAAGATTGAGGTGAGTGGAGGTGAGCCTGCATTCTTTTCTCCCTTTTTCTCTCCCTCCCCTCACCACAGACAGGAGCAATGGAGTACGGAAGGGTGGGAACACAGGAAGAGGAACAACACCCCATGATCTCTGGTTCTAATTTAAGTTGCCAGCAGATTTTAGAGGTTGTGTAAAAGCACCCTGATTCTTTGTCAGGAAACTATGGTGCCAGAGAACTGTATTTGCTACATTTGTACTACACATTTGATATTATTTTGGTTGTCATGTTTCATGCCCTCCTATGGAATCCTGGATTTCTCATTCAATGGGATATGTAGTGCTATAGTAGTTCCCAGCCTTAGGTAATCTGGGTATTCTTGGACTGGTCAAAGACAAGATTTATTTATACTCCAAATGGAAGGAATTGGCTGTGGCTTCACTATCGCCATTCTCTCTTTATTATCCTTTGTTTAAAACATCCTTCGAGCTGGAAAGCTATTTTCACAATTTAACCTCTGCTCCCCTGAGGAAAGCTTTCACAGCCCTGCGTTTTCAGACCATGCCTTCTGCTTTTTTAGAGGGGAGACGTGACAACATCCCTGTTTCGGACAGACTTTGCCCTTGTGGCTCAGGTGAAGTTGATGACGTACCCCAGTACTTGCTCAGGTGCCCCCTTCACGACCAACCCAGAGGCAAATTCCTTGGTGGGATTATTGGTTCACTGGCCGACAGGTCCCCTGGAGCCCAACTTAGTATGCTACTTGTTGGTTCAGACAGGTTTGTTACACAGCAAGTTGCAAAGTTTGCGCTGGCAGCTATGAAAATCTGGGTCAATCTCTAACTTTGGGAGGACTGTATTGCTCTGCAACTGTCACACGGTTTTTTAAAAAAAAGTTTTAATTATATTTGTCGTAGATGTAACCTTATAAGTTTTTCTTTCTTTCTCTGTTGTAAATCAAGATTGCGGTGACCAATGGTTTTTAGCAATAAACTACTACCTACCTATCTACCTGTAGCTCCCAGAGGCCTTCACCACTAGTTGCTGTGGATGAGATTTCTGAGAGTTGCAATTCCAGGACACCTGGGTTACCCAAGTTTGGGAACCACTTTAATACTGTCTTCTAGAGAGAGCTGTGGAGTATCCCTCTGAAATACAGCATAATTCTAAGAAGCTCACCAACTACCAGCCCCAGGCCATGGGAATTAAAGTGTTATCAGATTGATATAGCTGTGCAATGCACCCACACTTCAGCTGTTTTCCAAGAAATGCTTCTGCATAACACATCATGTTATTTAACTTTCATATAAGAACATAAGGAGAGCCATGCTGGTCAGGCCAAAGGCCCATCTAGTCCAGCTTCCTATATCTCACAGTGGCCCTGCCAAATGCCTCTGGGAGCACATAAGACCTGCTACCACTCCCCTGCATCTGGCCCTTGAAGTAACCTGGTTTTAAGCCTGGAGATGACCCATCTCCATCATGGTTTGTAACCTGTGATGGACTTCTCCTCCAGGAATCTTTCCAATCCCCTTTTGAAGGCATCCATACTCTGTCTGTTCCAAAAGATGAAAAAAATGACATTGGAGTATCTGCAACAGTGCCAGAATGTGGGTAGGGAATGTAATTATTTCTGCTGAGTCTGGTCCATGGCCCTCATATCATAGCCCTATGTATTTATAATCAATTTGTACATGAAATAACATTTCCTTCTATTTCCATTTCCACATGCTTACTCCAGCATCTTATAATTCAAGCCTGACAACTGGGAATTCAAAGAGCATTTCGGAAGTACGGATTTTGTAGTGACATTTTCTTACTGAAATTCATCATGCAAAATCACTACAGTATTAAATTTTTATGGGTTTCACACAGACAGAAAGCAACCTCTGAATAAATTCCTGTTGGTTTTACTTACAGTTCTCGACCATTTCCTGACATTTTGAATCCTCCAAAAGGACACTGAGCAGATACTGCACTATAGCAGTTAACCCTGAAGAGAAAAGAGGGGGAGAAAGATGAAGATGCTTAGTCATGCTTATTCTATGTAGGCAGTAGCCAGCTAAGATTCACAAAGCAAAATGTACTGCTTATATACTGGCCCATAGTGCTTTAAGCATTCACTGGATTTACCCATTTAATTACGATTACCCCACAGCAAGATGGGCATTCATTTTATCAACCCTGGAAGGCTGGAAGGCTGAGTGAACCTTGATCCAGCTACCTCAGATTGAACCCTGGATTTTGAGTACAGTTTTGATTACAGTGCAGCAATTTAACCACTGCACCATAAGAGTCCTTAACTGTTTTGCCTTATGCATTGGGTTTCAACATTTGAGAAGAAACTTTTATTTCCTTCTCTTATACTTTTATCCAAGAACTTTTATCCAAGAACTGTTTAATCATTTGAAAATAGACAGCAGCATCCTAACACAAAGATGTGCCACACTAGTAAGAGATTAATATTAAGCACAAGGCCCTTATGCCAGCAGAAATATCTTTATTGGTGGATTTCTGAGATCTGCCCACAAAGCCATGGAAATTCCTCCTCTGAGAAGCTTCCCTTTTCCAGCAAGGCCAATTTTTGAGTGGAATTCTGCTGAGGCAATTGCTGACAAACGTGAGCCCTAGATCCTCTATGATGTTTCCTGGACTGCAGGCTGCAAGATTTGGCTGGTGTAATTAGGCCGGTGATCTGCAGGCACACAAATGATCACTAACCCAATACATAATGCAAGTATTGTAAGAGATATTACATTGTGAAAACAATACCAGCAACACTGCTTTAAGGTGCACTCTGTGGCCAAAGTCCTGTTGCTCAGCACAGTGTGTTGCATGAATGTCCATCCATTGGGTCAGTTGGCATTTGGAGAGTCAACCCCTCTGCAAGAATGATTCATTTAGATTTGCACTAAACTAAGTTATCACTAAAGTAGGACCATTTTTATCAGTGGAATGTATAGCTCCTCCCCACTATTTTAGTGTGTCTTACTATGTCAAGCAATAAGATTTCAGCCTGGATGCTTATGGATCTCGAAGACAAAAATATGGTAGTAATTTTCCCCCAAGGAAGATTGGCCAGACTTAAAAAGCAGCATCAAAGATACATACCACACAGTTCCAGCCTGAAGAGCAGATGCAAATATTAGAGCTTTATCAATGTCTTTGGTAAACACTGCAGCTGATAGACCATAGTGAGTGTTATTTGCTCTTCTGATAACTTCATCTATTGTCTTGAACTTCATGAGTTGTTGAACTGGCCCAAATATCTGTTTCAAGTGAACATAGACAATACCTTGTGAGGGAAAAATTCTTGGGGAAAAAACAACATGAAAACTTGGCATATTGTTTTCCCCTGAAACAAGAACAACCATTAGAGATAGGCATGAATGTCTGGTTCAGCCAATGGCTAAACAGGTGTTCTGTGGTTTGGCAACTCCCCTTTGGGCATGTCCTCAGAGTGGGCATCCTTCAGAGAGGGCGGGGTGGCACACTGCAGACCACCTCTTCAGCTGTTGACTGAACCAGAGGTGTTCACATATGGGCTTTACAGTTTAAATGAATCATTTCCACATCTGAGTTAAAATCAGCACCTCTCCAAAATCACAAACAAACCTCAACTACCACTCAGAAACAACTTTCTGTCAAATTAATCCATGGTTCCATGAGTGTTGTGTATTCACCCTTTATTACATTGATTTAAGACACACTAAACCTGATTTCAGGGTTTTTAAAGTAATGTAACCATTACATTGCCCATGTTAATCCAGTAGTCCAGGTCTAGGTATTTCCTCTCCAGAAGAGCCCTGGCCCAGGTCCATTTTAGAATTTCTCTGAAGGTAAGAGGAGGTGGATGGCTGCGCCCAGATGAGCAACATACAGGAAGTTTAACAGTGTTGAAATGTGGACTGGGGAACAAAACAGCCTGCCTTTTTAGCTGCCTGCTGCTTGATAGCTCCTTCTACTGCCCTGATTGAGATGCAGCCATAACCTGGACTGGAATCTTGATGATTGCTGGCATCCCTTCAGCAGTCTCAGTAGGGCTTCAATGAACACTATAATGGGCAGACTCTGGAAACGTTTTGGAGTACAAGTCCCAGAATAACTAGCCAGTCTGGCTGGGAGCAGTCCTAGGAGTTGCAGCCCCAAAAGGAACCCCTTCAAATCTCTTGCAATGAAAATCCATGGGCAGAAGTGCATTATATCTGCTGTACACATGCATGTGCGTGCACACACACACTAACACACTAACACACACACACACACACACACACACACACACACACACACACACACACACACACACACACACACACACACAGAGAGAGAGAGACAGAGACAGAGACAGAGACAGAGAGAGACAGAGAAGTCTCTTATGTTGGGCTCAGGTGACTGTCTCAGGCAGAGATACCTAGCAGGCTGTAACATATCAGAGATTGCAAATCAGCCCAACCCAAGATGTTCTGCTATATGAGGCCAAGCTGCAAATGACATCCCTTGTCCACCCAAATAAAAGGACCTGACCTGGCACTGGCTTTGGTTCCTATATGGCAGATGACACCAAGGATCCAACAAGTGTCTCTAATTTCAGTCAAAACACTGTGGAGATACTAACAGCAAAACTCATGATGACATAAATGACTAATAATTTGCAACCTTTTCATGACACTATGTTTGCTCAAGGGAATAACTATATCCTGTCATTAAAAATAAAATCTTTAAGGGTTGAATTGTGAGTGGTTTTTTTATAGCAGTCATACTGTAACGACACAACACACACACATGCACACCTATAAATCCCTGGTTAGCTTATTCTAGTTTGTGATTGGTGTTCAGGCCACAAGCACCTTCCTTGTTGGTAACTCTTCAATTATCAGACAAAGAACAGAAACTTGGGTTGCAACCACACAGCAAGTGTCACATCTCTTTAACACTAGCATTATTTCAGGTCTCCTGAGTAGACATGGGTACAACCAGAAAAAAAGACGTTTTGAGTTTTCGTTTGTCGGAACGGGTCCGTTTCGGGTCATTTCCATTTGTTTCAAAATATTTCAAAAAATTGTCATTTCCGTTTGTCGTTTGTCGTTTCCACTGCGATTTAGCGCGATTTGACTTCCCAGAGCATAGGGGCATCCTGCAATCAGGGCTGGCGCTAGGTGTTTTTGTGCTCTAGGCGGTGGGCGGGGCAGCCGGCAGCCGCGGGCAAGCGAGTGGGCGGGGGATGGCATGGGCCGCAGGCGGGTGGCGGAGCGGGCGGACGGGCAAGTGGGCAGTTAGGATATCACTTAGGATAGAGGTTCTGTTCTTGGCTTGCACCCCAAATGTGTGTGTGTGCAAGCAAATTGAAGTTGGGAAAATAGAAAATAAATGGTAGTATATAATATATTTTTAAAATAAATCCACACCTCCCACTCCCAGTCGAACCTCCCCCTTTATCCAATATCAGAAAAAAATCCTCAAACTGTCAGAGAAGAAATAAAGAATAAACTGCTATTCCCTTTAGCAGACAAAGCTGCAGGGAAACAAAGAAATTATTTTCTAAATTCAATTCCCTCCCTACCTGCCTAACTTAAATCCTAAAGCCTCCAGCCTCCCTCCTCAATCTCGATCGGATCACACCAGCACCAGCAGCCAGCCCTCCTCCCTCAACCAGATCCATACACCTGACTGCAATTTCTGGAAGGTGCCTCGGCTTTTTATGCCCTCCGAGACATCCAGAAGTGTCAGTCAAAAACCTGGCAATGCCATTGGTGGAATGGTTCAAACAATTTGCATGGTCCCATCCCATGCCCAGCCCAAATGGGCAGGTCTAAAAAAATAAAAAATAAAATAAAATAAAATAAAATCAATACAATGTTTTATTGCTATAAAAAACCCACTGCTGCTACTATTAAAATTCAGACATTTAAAATAAATAAGTTTCACATGTTTCTGGGGTGATTTGGTGTGTTTTTTGACCACGATTTCAAAAGAAAAATTGCAGTCGCCATTTTGGATCTCCCCCACCGCATGGCATGGCGAGACGACGAGGATGACCCCCCCCAGCCTGGTGCAAGCAGCCCAGGACAGAAGGGGGGGAAAGGCCGGGGACCCCCTCAGAAACCACCCCTCTGGTAGGTGGCAAAGCCTCAGGCAGGCATATTTTCGCCTGCTTTTTTGGCCGGGAGTCAGGTTTTTTTAAAAAAACTTTTAAAAACTTTTTCTGTGCTTCACATTGCACGATCGCCGCGATGCCACAAACAGAAATGAAAAACCTGACCAAATTTTTCTTTTTTCGGTTTGAGTTTGAGTCCTGACAGCTTAATTATCGTTACTGTTTCCGTTACGTAATGGAAACGATAACCGAAAACAGAAATGACAATTTTGCCGAGTCGTGCCCATGTCTACTCCTGAGGTATTTGCCTCACTCTGCCCAATGGTCAGGCTGGCTCTATAGGCAGGGAAGATAACATCATATATTTCCACTTGAAACCATAGGTCTAGGAAGATATGACTGCAGAAAACCTCTGAGAGTAGACAATACCAGTGACACATTAGCCAAGCTAAATTAACACATGGATTTTAAAAATTTATTTGTTTATTTTATTTTGGAGTAAGTTAAGGGAAAATATATCACCATATGCAGTCACCCCCTGCCATTTCATGGTTCAGGTACTGCGGTCCCACTATATCGCGGGATCGCATCACCCCATGCTGCCCCGTGCACTCTTCCAAGAAGCCTTGGGGCCGCTCGGGGCGGCGGCGGGGGCGATCACATCGCCTCACATCCCCCACTCCTCTGAGAAGCCTCGGGGGGCGGCGGGGGGTGATCGCATCATCCCATGCCGCCGCCCCGTGCTCCTCCAAGAAGCCTCGGGCCACACAGGGGGCCGGCGGGGTGATGCGATCGCCCATGCCACCCTCCCGCACGCCCGAGGCTTCTCAGAAAAGCACAGGACGACGGCGTTGAGTGCTGCCCTGCAATCTCCATTGAAATGCATTGAGTCAATGCATTTCAATGGAGAAATTTTCCCAACTGGAATGCATTGGGCCAATATTTTCCAATGGGGAAAATTTTCTCCATTGAAATGCATTGAGCTGATGCATTTCAATGGAGACGGGCCAAGATGAGAAGTCTCGGGGCGGGGCGGTGGGAGGCGGTGGGAGGTCAGGTCCCCCTGCTGCTGGCAGTGCACGCTGCCCCAAGAATTCTTGGGCCGGCTTGCTCCGGCAGCGGCAGGGGGATCTGATTGCCCTCCGCCCCTACCTGCTTCCGCATATCGTGGATTTTCAGGCATCCCGGGTCAGGTGGGTCCCTAACCCCCGTGATGGGTGGGGGGTTACTGTATCTTGTGAAATGATGGACACATAAGAGAAAGGCAGTGCATCCTTCTCCTCCTGCTGCTCACCTCCTCTTTGGCAATCCGCATTTCATCTTTCACGTCAGAGAAAACAGTGGGCTGGATGAAGAAGCCCTTGTCTCCCCAACTGCCTCCTCCACAGTGTAGTTTCGCACCCTCTTTCTTCCCACTCTCAATCAGGGACAGTATTTTATCATACTGCTCCTTATCAATCTGAAAAGAAAAATACACATTTTTACACACACACACACACACACACAAGATTAATGAAGCAGAAACAAATGCTTTACTAGCAAGAGATGGAGCAACAAAGTGCCGTGAAGATGCTGGATCTTTTCCAGTGTTTCCTACAGAGTTCAGTAATTATGATTTTTAAGCAGAGAGGAATTTAGAAAGAAAAAGGCAAGTACTGCCCTGCAAAGGTCTCAGTGCTGTTGTGGACCAAGATTTTTGATGCCCTTCATCCACCCGAAAGTGTTTTAACTCAGTTTTATGTTTTGAAGTACAACCTCTCCTTTTGCATGGATGCCACTCTCCAGCCAATTGTCCAGGAGAAGCCATGTACTGTTTTCAGACCTTCAGAAATAATACAATGCATTTATAAAGAACCAGCTAGTAAAACCTCTCAATAAATTGAGCAAAGAGCAAAAGTGATTTTTAATTTGAGGTGTTATCCTCATTTGGGGCATTTTCTACAGTGGTAACTAGAAAAGGCAAGCTCATTAATTCTTCTGCACATTAGCCTAATTAAAGAATTCGAAACTTCTACCTTCAGCATTCTGAATGAGTAGTTGTTAATCTTGATATTCTTATATCTTGACAAATGTCAGAGTGAGTATGTATGTATGCATGTATGCATGTATGCCTGCCTCTATTTGTGTGTGAATGTGTGTGAGAGAGAGACACACAGAAAACAAATACTGTACTGCCATTGCTGCCACTTCTCTCTGTGAAGCTGCAAGTATACGGAGCATACTATGCCCTATTTATGCAGATAGGGATTTGTTATGTTCAAGGAAATATAAACCACTAGCAGAGATTAGCAGTGTGGTGAAAGAATAAATGCATTTAGTGATTATGGAGCTAGGAGACAAATGAACAAGACAATAGAACTTAGTACATATATTATATTATATGTACACATGACATAGAGTAATAACAATATACAAAGCACAGCATAACAGAGAATGGGAAAAGCTGCCTCTCACCTTAGGCAGTCCCAATGTTACATTGGTTTGCTTGATACCTTTATACACAAAGCAATATGGTGTAAGCCAATCACACACTACATGGGATGAGGTGACTGTTATACTACCTGTGCCTAATCATCCTGACCTTCCAGTACTGATGATTCTTTACACCTGTGACCTAGACCTAATACACATTCTTGTCTGGCTCATGACATAGCATTTTACACAGGATCCATTTTGTAATCTGTTAAATATATATTATAGACATTTTGTCAAAATACAACCCTTGACACTATGTATCTATGTATGTATAAATACCTACTTGTCTCCTTCTATTTGTGTGTGAATGTGTGTGTGTGTGAGAGAGACACACACAGAGAGAAAACAAATACTTATGCACGTAGCTTCATCCACCATTGCTGCCACTGCTCTCTGTGAAGCTGCAAGCATACTGAGCATACAATGCCCAGGATCGTATTACTTACCACCCATGACATAATTCAGTGATGTAAATTCCAGTGACAAACTGCTGCCCATTAAGAAGCTGGTACTTGTACTTAGCATCATACACCAGATATATAACTTGGCAGACAAAAAGAAGTATAAACTTTGACCTAGCTGATGCCAGTTTGTTGATGAGTTTGTGTTTTCTTTTACTTACATTGGCAGGTGTAGATAAGAAG
This sequence comes from Phrynocephalus forsythii, assembly GCA_029282475.1. NCBI lineage: Eukaryota > Metazoa > Chordata > Lepidosauria > Squamata > Agamidae > Phrynocephalus > Phrynocephalus forsythii. Next base: position 40,971,869 of record JAPFRF010000004.1, read on the forward strand.
TTTCTGGCCAATGATCCTGGCAAATTATTCCTAACATCTCACTAGGATCCAAATTTACAGTAGTTTTGTATGATCGAGATTGGGAATGTGTGGCAGTTCCCAAGATACCTTGCCACTAGCTATGGTACCCTGTGCTGACAGGAGATGCAGTATGATAATGTCTGAAGGACCCCCATTCCCTCCTCCTTCTATTGCAGTGGTTCTCAACCTGGGATCTCCAGATTTTCTTGGACTACAACTCAGACATGATGGATCAGGCCGAAGGCCCATCTAGTCCAGCTTCCTGTATCTCACAGAGGCCCCACCAGATGCGTCTGGGAGCACAAGAGACTAGATCTCTGTCTCCTGATGCCACTCCCCTGCATCTGGACCTTGAAGTACCCTAGTTTTAAACTTACAGAAGCCATGCTGATTTTCTCTCAGCAAGGTTTGTTCTTCTATGTCTTTGAAGATTTTCTCTTGGATGAAGCTTTCCACCATTTTCCCTGGGACAGACGTAAGGTTAACAGGCCTGTAGTTTCCCGGGTCCCCCCTCCTTCCTTTTTGAAAAATTGGTGTGACATCCGTTATCCTCCAGTCCTCACAGATATCCTAGCCAGCACAGCTAGTTCTGAAAAGGTTTTTAGTCCAATAAGCCCGAGGACTCAGGAAATACTGCTCTGTTGCAACAGATTCCTTCCAGGAAGGACAGGCCCACATTGACTAGTGGCCTAGTTAGTGAACACGGGCTCTTCTGCTCCCTCAAGTCACAAAGACAATCTGCTATCTAAAGGACTGCCTTCAGTAGCTAGCTACGAACTTAACAATGAATCTGAAACCTAGGTCTTTCCAAACAAAGGAGAAAGCTTCATAATAAAGAGTTTCTCATTATAAGACTGGAGTGTTTGAAGGCATCATCCTAAGTTCAGTACAGGTGTACTGCTACAATGTAGATTTTAAAAAAAAGTGTGTATGTGACAGTCTTTCTATCAATGGACAAACAATGAATGAAGAATGCATTTCATGCCATGGCCCCAATGTCTAACAATGAGGCATGTTTGGTTCTTTCATCGAGGAAAACAAAATATTTATGCCTGTTTGTCAATGTGCCCCACTTCAGGGTGGGGTACCACATCATATCCATAGGGTTGGGCTGAGGGGTTAAACTGAAGGATGTGATAGAATCATTGGTGAAAAAGGCAGACTGAGGGCAGCTCCCTCAAGATAAACTAAGTCAGTGTTGGCGAATCTACGGGTGCCAATGGTGGCAGGCGGAGCCCTTTCTTTAGGAACATGACATCACCCCCTCACAGCCATGGCACTTCCCCCTCTGCTTGGAGCACACCACTGTGCTCCATGCAAAGAGATGGGCAAAGGGGAGACAGAGGTTGGTGGGCTGCTTTGTAGCCCCCGTTTACTCTCCAGCCACGCCACTTTGGAATGCCCAGAGCGGTGTGGCTGGAGAGTAAACTGGGGCTATGAATGAGCCCACAAGCTGCTGACACTCTCCCTGGCTTTCCTGATGGTGTAGCACCCCACCAGCCTCTCTGCCCAGGGCAGAGAGGCGGATGGGGTGCTACTCTTCAGGAATGTGAGAATCAAAGAGCAGGGGTGGTAACCTTCAGGTGAAGTGAAGATTGAACAGGTCTTTGAATTTTCTGCAGCCACAGCGAAGGTGCTGTGGCTGTGGGAAATTCAAAAGCCTGCTCCTCAATTTTCGCTTTCCCAAAGGGTAGCAGTCAAAGCATTTGTAACCTGGGATACCACTATATTCAGGTTAAGTTGCCATATTGGCACTTTGTGGAAAATATGTGTGCAGTTTGGTCTCTAAAATGTCCCCCATCACTGGGCTCGGTGAATGTGACAGTCTGGTAAATAAAACAGAGAGGGAAGCTCTGCAGAAGCAGCAAATCAGGAGAGGCCTAAATGGGGGGGGGGATAGGCTGAGCACGAGCAGAAAGGGAATGTAATTTACATGGACCAAGGCTGCTGCTCTGATCACAAAGTCTGTTGATAGGAAGGATAAGCGACATAAGGTGAAGGCCACATGAAGAGCAGTCTCATTGAAGGGAGAACCAGCTACCTATAAAGCTACTGTACTTTCCTCAGAGTTGTAATGGATGAAGGGGATGACACTTGACCCAGTTCATGGCAATCTATATCTTTCACCCTTGGCACAAAATATTACCATTGAAGCTTACCTGAGGGCCTTGATTTACTCCAGGAGTGAGGGGGTTTCCGAGAACATTTTTCTTAGCTCTTTCTACACTCCTTCGTACAAATTCGTCGTATATTGGCTCTTCCACAAAAATCCTAGATCCAGCTACACAACATTGCCCTTGATGGTAGAACAGGCCAGAATATGCATATTCCACAGCGCTGTCCACTGAAAAAGAGAACATTGATAGTCATGCTGACAGGTTGACTCTTCCTTCACATATGTAATCTCTCATAGAGTTGTTGTTTTTTAAAGTGATTGTGGTTGCATCGTTGTCACACTCTTCTGTTGATTCACTTGTTTATATACCAGTTTTTGGAAAACTGAAACTGCTTGTAACTGTTGCTAACTACTTTTTAAAACTACGATCACCCCACCCCCCAGCCAGCATAGCCACTATGAATGGTGTTCTGTAAAGGTAACATTTTCAAAGGTGAAAAATTGTTGCAGTTATAGTCAATATTTTATCTGCCAACTCTTTTACTCTGTTCCTTTTCCTGTTTATGTAGAATAGTCTCTTTACATCCAAATTCCTCACATCACTGGCTATTGATATTAAAAATCTTCTCTTCCCATCTGAACACACAGTTACAGTTACAGTACAAAAAGGAGCTATCACTTTTTAATTTACTATTGAAATACATAGATATCGTTGTTAATGTGAAAAAGAATTACTTACAGGTAACTACTGATTTGTGGGCTGATACTTCCAAAGCTTTAAATGAAAGGCTATCTAAGAGAAATAAAGAACTCACAATCAGCATCAGCAAAGATGATATTGGGGCTTTTCCCTCCAAGTTCCAGAGTGACCCTCTTCAGATTAGTCTTTCCAGCAGCTTCTGTGATTAATTTGCCAACCTAACAAAAAAACACAAAGGAAATATTCACATATGAAACAAATGAAAATTTAATTGACTATCTTAGAATACCAAAAGTTCTTAAGGGCAGCAACATGTACAGATTTTTCCAAATGTAAAATACCTTGCATAACATTGTGTGTGTGTGTGGGGGAGAGTGAGTGAAGGTGTGTGTGTGTGTGTGTGTGTGTGTGTGTGTGTGTGTGTGTGTGTGTGTGTGTGTGTGTGTGTGTGTGTGTGTGAGCGAGCGAGAGAGAGAGAGAGAGAGAGCGAGCGAGCAAAAAGTTCATTTTGAATTACAACATCCAGAGTCTTCTAGGGTTCTGGGAGTAAGAATCTTATTTATTTATTTATTTATTTATTTATTTATTTATTTATTTATTTATTTATTTTTGAGTATGTTTACCCCACCTTTCTCCTTGAAAAAGGACCGGGAGTCTATACATTTTTTAAAAATACAGTCTGCCATGGAATATGACCATTTTGTATGAATAAAGGTAAAAGCTAAATGTGTGCTAGTCGTGTTCCACTCTAGAGGCAGTTGGTGCTCAACACATATTCAAGCCAAAGAGATGGGCATGGAAATGTTTTAGTACCTATTTATCTTTTCATTTTTTGAACTGCTTAGAGATCGACCAGGAAAAATGACGTTTTTTTCGTTTCATTGAAATTTTTCAAAAATTTGTCATTTTGTTTGTCGTTTGTCGTTAGTACTGGTTTAAAAGGCTCCTGGAGGCACCTCTCTGGGGTGGATGCCTCCTCTGGCCCCCTACAAAGGGAAAATGAAACAAAATGAACATTGCAAACAAGTGGCACTGGCAAGGCACCTCTCTTTTGGGTGCTTCTAGCTCACCAAGAAGGACAGCATACTGGCGTACACTAGGTTTGGAGTTTTTGGAACTTTGGACTGTGAAGCGAGGTGAGAGAAGAATTAATGAACTCACTAAGAAGGACAGTGTACTTGCGTGTAAACAGCAGATCTTTCAGGGCTTTAGGGTTATTATGGGTAAGGTTAGGGTGAGTTAGTGGGCTGCACCTCTGGGTTTTTGTTTCATGGGTTAGGGTTAGGGTTAGGGTTAGGGCTAAGGGTGATAGTGGGCTTTTAACACAAAAGTCAGTCAAAACCTGGCCAAGTTTTTGGAATGGCTCCAAAAAATGGTCCCATCCCATGGCCAAAGGTGTAAAAAAAAAATAAAAATAAAAATAAAATAAAATCAATGGAGACGTTTTATTGCTGGAAAAACCCAACTGTAAAAATTCAAGCATTTAAAAAGCTAACCATGTTTTTGTGCTTTGGTGGATTTTTGGACCATGATTTCTACTCGCCAACACCACATGGCAAATGGAGCCGAGAAAGCCTGGTACCAGGTCCAGCAGCCCAGGTGGGGAGGCACCCCCAGTCTGGTAGGTGCCCTCAAACAGGCATATTTTCGCCTTTTTTTGGCGGAAATGGAATTTTTAGTTTTAAAACTTTTTTTTCCGCTTTTGCCGGCGACAAATCAGACCCAATTTATCTACTTGCATTTACATGCTATGAACTGCTAAGTTAACAGCAGGTGCTGGGGTTAACAGCAGGAGCTCACTCTGCTGTGTGGCACCTGGGATTAGAACTGCTGAACTGCCAACTTTGCAGCCAACAGTTTTCAGTAGCCCGCTGAGCCACCAAGACCTATGCTTTGTATTAATAAGAAAATATAGGTAGTTAGAAAGTAGACATCCCTCTTCCACTACCTTAAGGGTTTATCAGAAAAGCATCACAGCACATCTGATAAATCTTGCAAAAATTAAAGAGGAAAACGGTGAAGGAAGGGCAAAATACTGGACTGTGTTGAAGACCAACCTAACTGTTTCAGTGAGAACTTTCAGAGATCAAATTGCCTTTATCCAGCACTTCTCCCAGGGTGATGCAAAAGCAAAGCAAAACAAAGTGTTCTGCTTCTATACCACCCCATAACACTTCAAGCAGTCTCTGGGCAGTTTACAGTTTAATTACAATGTGCAGGCTACACGTTATGCTGAAGGAACATCACAGTTTCTGCACTGGTCTCCCCCTCTCCCCCCTTGCCTTTACGCTCATCTTTTGAAATGCAAGGGTAGTTCTCAGGAGAAGAGTTTTTCTTGGGAATGCAAAGGTAATGATAATAGTAATGTGTTCACAACAACCAATGTAACAATTGACATTCCTTTAGATTCTAAGAAGCAGCAACAATGATGTCATTCATATCCAAGCCCAGTAATGAGTAATGCAACATGTTGTTGTTTAAAAGTAATATTCCAAGGTCTGTGCAGACTGTTTTCTTTCATGCAAGAACAGAGCTCAAGTGTTTCTGCCAAGTATCCCTCACAGTGAAAAGGGATGGGAAATAGTTTATATGAGCTGGAGATTATCAATGAAAATATCCATTCTGTGCCTTCTGAGATGGTGTCACAGATAAAAAGTGCCTTGCAACTTCACATATCTGCAGAACTCGAGATGCTTAATAGAAAAATAAAATAGGCACAAAAGCATGTACCCCCTTTTTTTGGGAACAGCTAAATTCAAAGAATAGTTTTACTTTCCAAAATTATTTTGTTTTAAGAGATAGTCAAGCAACCATACGAGTGTATTTGGGGTGAAAATAATGCCCTGCATCTCATCAAACTGACATTTAATCAAACTGCAACCCACAACAACCTGCATTTCATTAAACGGACATTATTTAAAAACATACAAAAACTTAGTATAGGCTGAAATCATATGGCTGAAAAGGCATGTATCTGATCTCACAGAAAGGGCCACTTTAACAGGAGTGATCTTCATTAAAGTGATACTTCCATCCATCCAAGTCCCAAAGGGAACTTTGGCCATGGATTTGGGTAGAGCTAGAACACATTTTCCCATACATTGTGTGATAGCTGGGATATAGATATCCCTGTATAAGCACGCAAAAATGAAGTCAGTCTCCCCATATGATCACACCCAGAGTCACATTAAGATTAGGTGCTAAATCATTTTCAAAATCAGAAGCTTTGGATTTTCTGCTGACAGTGATTGACAGTGCTACCGAAATACCTCAGTAGAGCCTGTGAATGCCACTTTATCAATGTCCATATGACTGGAAATGGCTGCTCCAGCGGTAGGTCCATACCCTGGTACAATATTCACAACTCCGGGTGGAAATCCTGCCTACATAGGAGGAACAAAAGGAAACAGTTTTACCTTTCAGTCCTAAAATAATATCCATTTGATTTATTAGATTTTCATGCCATTGCACAATGGCAGCACGTGTTGGCCAATCCGTCCACTGGGTTCCTTCCGACATGAAGGAAGGAGGAGGAGGAGGAGGAGGAGGAGGAGGAGGAGGAGGAGGAGGAACCATCACATTTCAGGGCTTCCATGGCCTCCTCTTTTCATCCTCAAAACAACTGTGTTGAATAGATTAGGCTAGGAACATGTTGAATCCTAGTTGAGTGGATTAGGGTACTAAACCAGGATTGATGTTACAACATAAAGTATGTTATCTCAAGATGTCCCCTCTAAATAGGCAGGCAGATCAAAATGCAGGAAGGGGAAGAGATGTAAGGGTTAGACATTCACTCTTCCTGAACCCACACCACCCCCCTCTCCAGTTTCCAGCCTTCATTGTTTGCTTAGGTGTTCAGTGGGCAGCCAAGCTAATGTCTCCTGTTTGAAGGGAATGTTCTATCTCCTCTCCTTTTTTCTTTCCATCCTCTCTTGCTTGCCAGCTGGGTGGGCCTGTCTTGGTATGAGAATCGCTGGAATACTATCTTGTTCATGTACATTTTTAATGCCTTGTTTATTTGAAGGCTGAAGCTTCAGATAAACAGACTTGGATCCATAAGGCTCTCATTCCCTGGTTATGCAAATCGTGGACTTGCTTATAGATGAAACTGACTTTTAAACAGATCATTTTCGCTTTACCATAAATGGCAAAGGAATATACTAGCCAACAGCACAATTAAAGTTTTTTGGAAAAAGATTTCATGTAATGATTTCATGACTTAGTCCTGTTCCATTTTTACCCTTAATCATTTAGTTGCAGAATCCCATTTTAGGTTTTGATGAGTCATGTTATGTTATGGGCAAAGCAAATATACTGAGGTTTGTTACTACTTTGGTCTGGTTAACGATGAACATATTTTTTCATTGCTACTCTACTTTTCAGTTTACCTTCCTTTTAGTTACAAGAGGGCAAGGCCCCAGTACGATCTTCCACCCCCCCAGCTTAGAAGTAGCACATTAAAGGCAATGACATTGACTATAGAAGCCTTGGGTTGGGCACACATTAAAAAAAGGAATTGGAAATTTTGTTCAAAAATCACTAACTCATCACTTTGTATTCATACAAATTGATACTCTGGAAGATAAATTTTAGTGATTTTTGATTCATTGAATTGTTGGAATATAAAATGGCTCCCAAGCAACCTAGAGACTGCTCAGCCATGGAAACGCACTTGGGGGGGAGTAGAACTGATAAAACAGCTTGCTAAATATCACAATTGGAAAGCTTTTGCTATAAATCAGTTGCTGGGCTACTCAGTTTTTTTTACCAAAAATAATTAATTCATTAAGGAACAATGCACTATCAATGCTTTACTGGCAAAGTAACACACAAATGTTAAAATCCTGTTGAGTACATTATGCCAGTGTAAGGGTGATGATATCACTGGCAGGGGAGACTGCCAATAATTAAAAGTTCGTCCTCTGAACTCAATGGTTTCCCTGACCCATCTGTAACTTGCCCACAGTGGGGAGATCTGGCAGACCGAATATGACACTCAGCAGCTTGATTCTGTTTCTTTTCAATTCACAGGAAGTTTGAAATGTTAATTTAAAATCCCCAAATGCATGGTAGAATTTCATGACTGAGAAGCTCGTGGGTGAAGAAGCCCTCTGCTCGCTCACCCTCCAACCCTTCACTGTCCAACACTTGGCTTTTCTGAGCTCTCTTTTGCTTGTGCCTCCGGAGGTCCCCGGTGAGGCCATTTGCCAAGATGTCCAAGTGGACTGGACGGCCAATGATTTGTTTTTCAGCAATTTAGGGCAGAGGGCATGCCAACTCCTTGCCCTTGATTTGTGGCAGTGGTTTGCATCACATCTCTCCAAGACAAGGCTGCACATGTTAGGAGCCAGAGAAACACAAGGTAAAGAGAACTGCTGTTCCTCTTGCTGATGCAGGGTTTTTCAAGGCGACTGCTCCTCCCCCTTTTGAAGAACTTTCCCATGGCAGCTCACCTCTTGAATTAAAGAGCCCATGTGAAGAGCAGTTAATGGAGTCTGCTCTGCTGGTTTGATGACCACGGTGTTTCCACAACAAAGAGCCTGGGCAATCTTCCAAGTGAACATGAGAACTGGGAAGTTCCACTAGAAAAGAGGCAGGAACAGTGGTAAATCCAACAGAGCATGATGGCATAGTCACATTATACATGCATGTGTCCTACTGCCTGGTGGGAGGTATTTCAAAGTATTTCAACACACATACCACCTTTTGATTGCGTTGTGGGCTGCAGTTCAAAAGTTCTGCTTTGTATCTCCTCCATCTTCAGAGATTAGAAAGCAGTTACCTCTGGTTTCTTCTCAGAGTTCTTGGAAAGTCTGGGATCTGCTGAGCCACAGTCAGTGGGAAACAGTGGGCAACATCAAGGATCTGAGAGCATTCACTCTGCTTCTCCATGCTCTCAAGCTTTGTGTGTGTGTTGTGTCGTTACAGTCGTGACCGATTCTTTGTGACTCCATATCCATGGAGTTTTCTTGGCAGGAATACTGGAGTGGCTTGCCAGTTCCTACTCCAGGCACCTACAGCACCTGGTATTCCCTGGTGGTCGCCCATCCAAGTACTAAACAGGGCCGATCCTGCTTAGCTTCCAAAATCAAGCGAGATCGGATGTGCTTAGGGCATCTTGTAAATTTGATGAGTATTTAAGGCAGAACTATAAACATAGTAGCTTTTTTAAAACCCTCAATGTGTGTTGTAATTACAGTGAAGAAAGGTCTGGACAAATTCCCTAGATGTGCTAGAGTTTGCTAAAGTTATGTTTTTGGGAATACAGCTTGCAGAATCCCCCAGCCAGCATGATCATGGGCCATGCTAGCTGGGAGATTCTGGGAACTGTAGTCTAAAACTCTAATAGTTGCAATTTCTACTGGGGGACCGTTGGATATTAGGATGATGTGTGTGTCTGATTGTGCATGATGGATGTGTTTGGACATATTTGTACATATTTATAAGTGAGGCTGTTTTATCACACAGTTTTTGAATTGCCTCAAACAATGGGCATACAGGAAGCTTCTAAAAAAGAGGAAGCAAAAGCATCAGCATCTCTAGGATCTAGGTATTAGGGGGGACCTGAATTTGTCTAAACAGAACATCTGGCTCTACAGGAGCTTTTGAACATGAACTCCCACAAGTGTTCAAGGAGGATGAAGCTTGAAGTCTGATAATATCTGGAGGGCCACAGGTTCCCCATTCCTGTTTTTGAAGAGATTGAGTGATAAGTATATCCATTTATTTCATAATCCTCTTGGCCCTCCCCATTGGTAGACCTGGTGCTGAGATGAGCAGAATCAGCTTTTCTTGACAGCTGATTGGGCAGCTGTTGGTACCCACTTCGGCTACAATATCTCAGGCAAAAGGACCTCATCACACATGCAGAATCTTAAGGATGCTGAGGAACAGAAGATAGGAGAAGAAGAGCATCATAAAGGCTCATTTGAAAGTATTTTCTATATCTAGAGTGCATCTATGAAATGTATGTGTTTGGCTATAAATCCAAAAGGGGGATGAATTCCACTTTGGCTACATTCTCAGTGCTTAGAAGAGCTGAGATCAGGTTGCTTTTCTTCCCTCTATCTCCACCCATTCCTAAATTAACAGGTTTTCTACAATAAAAATTATGGCACATATTGTGGGAAGGAAATGAATCATGGCAAGAGTTTGTTAATCTTTTGTTGTTTTGAAGTAACTAGCTACTGAAAGGGAAACTAACCTTTATATACTGCATATGCAATGTTGATTTCAAAATATTTTGAACCTGCATAGCAATATCACCAAAAAGGGAAATGTGTCCTTTTCAGCAGGTCAACAATCAGAGCTAAACTTTTGTCACTTAAATGGATGCACAGGCAGGTCCAGTGATGAATTAGGACTTTAATGGTTCTAAAATAATTCTAATGCATTTATAAAATGTATAAAATAATTCTAGTACATTTAGATCATTTCAGCAGGGGGCAAAATTAAAGGAAGGGGGTTCTATGGGTTTTGTGCAGATCAAACCACATTAGACTGAGGGTCAGTGTAGAAGGTACGATCACCTAATCCAAACTGAAGCATAAAGTAGGCAGTGAATCAAGCTGTAGCAAAGCGAACTTGTTCCAATTCAGCTTGTCAATGAAGTCATACCCTTAAGCACATTAAATAGAGATGCTCTAGTCACTGATTCGCTATACATTCAGATACAAAATACTCTAATCTGCATACCCCAAACAGATGAACACATGTGAAACAAGACTGAACTCTCTAACACCAAATGTCCATAAGTAATACTGTATGCAATGTTATCTCACTAAAATATATCTCAACAAAAGACATTCTCAGTTCACTGAAAACCTTTAACCTAACAGAGGTCATTGGTAATAGAAATGGGAAATGGTCTTCCTTCATTTGCTGTTTCCTGATTCCTTGTGCAGTTCTCTGTGGCCACTGAAATGCTCCAGGGTAGGGTAGAGGCTTGGGAGAGGGCATAAAAGAGGAAGAAATTGATGGGAAACACTCTATCCCATCTATTAGTAGAGGCCTCCTCTAGATCACACATATCCAGGAATAGAAGGTCTCATCCTGTTTGCTTGAGGACAATGTCAGACACAATGCATTTGCAAACCTTGTGAAAATTGCTTTTTGGATAACAAGTCCCAGAATCAAGCTATCAGCTTTCCAAGTCTCTGTCCATATTAACCATTTTTCAAAGAATGCCAACTTACAGGGATAATTTGACCACAAACTCCAATAGGCTCATGTCTCGTGTATGTAAAATAGTTCCCATCTAGGTGAGATAAAAAGACAACATTTTATACAGTAAGGCTAGAATAAAAGTGCCTTGTTACATTGCTGCACACGGCTATAATAACAATGTAGTCAAAGGAGGAAGCAAATATATCTAGATTCAATAGTATTGTTAAAACAAACTATTTAGAAGACGCAGATGACTAACAATTCAGCACTGGGATTCCTCTACTCTGAACATAAATGCAGATGGTCATCTTTTCTTGTGAGATTGAAGAGTTTCACTAGTCATCCTAGGAGCTTCTTTCATCTGAGGAAAATTGGTGGGAGGCTTCCAATTTATAGTTCACCTTGGTTTCACCTCACCATGGCCTAAATAGGCTCATTCTGCCACAAGATGTGGTGATGGCATCTAGCCTGGATGCCTTCAAAAGGGGATTGGACAGATTCCTGGAGGAAAAGACCAACACAGGTTACAAACCATGATGGAGATGTATAATCTCCAGGCTTAAAATCGGGGTAATTCAAGGACCACATGGAGAGGAGTGGTATCAAGAGACAGATATCTAGTCTTGTGTGCTCCCAGACACATTTGGTGGGGTCACAGTGAGATACAGGAAGCTGGACTAGATGGGCCTTTGGCCTGATCCAGCATGGCTCTTCTTATGTTCTTATGTTCTAATAATGGCCTAGGGTGCATGAATGTTCCATCTATGCAACCCTTCCCAACACCCATTAAGTATGGGTTGTTAGCAGTGGCCTTCTTGGTAGAGATATGGAATGATTCTGATTTATCTGGGGATCAATGGAAAGGCAGTATGAAAAATGGGAGAAAGAATGTCCTCCAACCCCCCACCCCTGTTAAAATGCTCCTTTTTACAGTACTTGAGAGAAGACAGGCAATTCCTGTTGTAATGTGCCATCAAATATCTTATTGCCATAGCATCCCTATGCATTAATGATCTCCGAAAGGTCCTAATGTTAACACCCCTGTTCAGCTCTTGAAACCTCAAGGCTGTGGCTTCATGTGGCTAAATGTGCAGAATGTAGGTGAGCCTCCCTTTCCATGTAGAATAGGCAGGCAAGAGCCCTACTTTAAATGGAACACAGCCACACTGAAGTCACAACACTTGGCACAGTTTACTGTAAGAACTGGATACTTCCAGAATACTCCTAAGTGAAGAATGGGGAAGAAGGGTGAGGTAGAAGGCCTGTTGACACTTAGCTATAATAACCTGTTTTAAACACATATTTACATTGGGACTCTGCCAATTCATCCAGCTTTAGGAACTGCACTTAATATTACTGTATAAAAAAGTGAGAGATATATTTTTAAAAAATACTCTTGGCACATTTTGTAAGCTGGCTGGCTAATAAATCCTTATCCACCTCATAAATCTTACTATGTAGTTGATTTCTAAGGGTTACATTTCCCCCCCAGATCAAAAGAACATGACTTGAATTCCGTATTAAAATTCAATCATTACCAAATGCCCTGATCTGTAAGCACCTTATCAGAATGACTCACCTATTGGAATGGTACGCCCTTGGATTTTGTCAGCCCAACCAGCACAGTACCGTAAAGTGTTGATGCAACCACCTAAATCCATCAGGTAGGCATTGGGAAAAAGTTTTCCTCCATTGATGCTCTCCATTGTCTAGAACAAAATTGGCCATTATAAATAAAAATACACTTGCCTATATCAACGAGTGCATTAAATTTTACAATAAGTATACATCCCCACTTCATGATGTATCATACTCTATGGTAAATGACATAGAAAATCCCAGAAGCAGTTATCCCACCCTGGATAATAAAAGAAGGAACTAAATAGCCAATAATGTAATGTCTTTTCATGATAGCATAAGTGGTTGCCTCAGTTGGCTGAAGATCCTGCTGCTTTAGCACAACGCACTTTCTTTCAAATATATATATACATTCTGGTTATCCTTTGTGCATGATCATGTGGACTGTCATTGGTGGTTTAACTGGCTGGTCAATTAGTGGCAATTTATGGATTGTGATTAGAGATGGGCACGACTTGAAAAAATTTTTTTCGAGTTGTCTTTAGTCGGGCCGGTTCCATTTCGGGTCGTCTCCGTTTTTCATGAAAATTCGCAAAAATTAGTCGGTTCGTTTTTTCGTTTTTTCGTTTCCGTTTCTGCTGCGATTTCACGCATTTTGACGTCCGACCGAGACTTGCGGCTTGCGGGCGCAGCGCGGGCGGCGGTGGCGCGGGGGTACATGCGTGGGCGGCGGCAGCGGCAGGGGGAGTGGCTAGCTCACGGGCGAGCGCGCGGGCGGGCACGCGGGTGGGTGGGCGTGGGTCCCACAAATGAGCAGGCGAAATACAGTTTAAACCTGCCTGGGTGATGGACTTGCTGCTGCACAACAAGGCTAGTGCATCCTAAGCAAACAAAGTGGGGCAGAAACAAATTTGCATTTCTTTTTTTTTCTCTTGGTCTGCTGTGCTGAATCTGCTGATGCTGAACCAGCCAGCCACCCTACTTGGTCTGGCTGACGTGCCTGTTTGTTGTACTTTTTTGTTGTTTGGTTTTGAATCCATCCCATCTCCCCTCCACCTCTCTCAGAGGCAGCAGGAGAAACAGACATTCCGTTCCTCCCCAAATCTGGATGAGGGGTCTACTACTCTACTCTTCTCAAATTGGCCCCCCATCACCAAGGTCCTTCTGCCTTCACTTCACATTCACAGTCAAAGTCACACACACTTAAAGGACAAGCAATAAAGCCAAAGCCAATGCAACCCTGTTTTTGGTCATGGTCAACAAAAACATTAGCAGTTAGAGCCTGAGGTGGTTAAGCTACGTACCTAGCTAGTAGCTACAGCCAGGAATAGTTTTGGTAGGGATGGGAATGGGATAGGGCTCTGGGTTGCTCTGACTTAAGTTTTACAGCCCACAGCCCAGCCCACTAGGCTATACAAGGAGGAGGACTATCTCTGGTCAATGCGTCCATAAGGCCAGAGTAAGGGCGGCCACTCCGGCCAGGCCACAAGGCAGAGTATGAGAGCACCACAGCACAGAGCCAGAGTGCGGCAGGCTCATTGCCAGCTCCAGTATAAAAAGGATGGAGCTGAATGGCATGACAGGAATTTAAATGCCACTGGCCTTGGGTCACAGTGTCTTGCAGCCCAGAGGACTGAGTTGCGGAGGAGGCCAATCACCTTGAGTCTGGTCTGGCACCATACTGCCTGCGATGCACCACATGGCACTTTCTGACAAACTCTTGGGTGGTGCTGTACGTAGTACGAATGCTGTTCAAATCAGTACCCCCCTTCTGTGTGAAACACAGCGTCTTGCAGCCCAGACGAAAGACTGGAGGAGGAGGCCAATCACCTTGAGTTTGGTCTGGCACCACACAGGCTGCAAAAAGGACAGCAAGCCACATTCTGAGTCTGACTCTTCCTCCCCAAGTCCCCAGCTGTGTGCTGGTAGACTTGCTAACTGCCGGCCCGGCAGTCTACTACCATGCCCTTCTTTGTGAATCACTGTTGGTTCCCACACAACTCCAAGAGCCAAGCCTGCAACTTTGCAATAAACTAATGGAGTGCTGGCACCCAACTCCTCTTCCCTTCCTTGTGAGGCACAGTGTCTTGCATCCCAGAGGAAAGAGTGGTGGAGGCCACAAGCTGGAGTAATTGAATGCTGGGCCAGCAATCCACGACCATGGCCTTCATTGTGAATCCCAGCTCCTACAACTCCAAAAGCCAAGCCTGGAACTGTCAGAGAAACTACTGGAGTGCGTGCTGCACACAACTACTCTTCCCTTCTTAGTGAGCCACAGTGTCTTGCATCCCAGAGGAAAGAGTGGCTGGAGGAGGCCACAAGCTGGAGTAATTGAATGCTGGGCCAGCAATCCACGACCATGGCCTTCATTGTGAATCCCAGCTCCTACAACTCCAAAAGCCAAGCCTGGAACTGTCAGAGAAACTACTGGAGTGCTGGCACCCAACTACTCTTCCCTTCTTAGTGAGCCACAGTGTCTTGCATCCCAGAGGAAAGAGTTGCTGGAGGAGGCCACAAGCTGGAGTAATTGAATGCTGGGCCAGCAATCCACGACCATGCCCTTCGTTGTGAATCCCAGCTCCTACAACTCCAACAGCCAAGCCTTGAACTTTCGGAAAACTGTTCTATTTATAAATGGTGGTGCCACCACCACACAACTGGTACATTTTTCCCTTCTTTATGAGCCACAGCTGGCAGCCCAATGGAAAGAGTGGCGGAGGAGACAGAGCTAGGTCTGTGTGAATTAGAAACTCCCTGCAAACTACTACCATGCCCTTCGTAGTGAATCCCAGCTCCAACACAACTCCAAGAACCAAGCCTGGAACTGTCAGAGAAACTACTGGAGTGCGTGCTGCACACAACTACTCTTCCCTTCTTAGTAAGCCACAGTGTTTTGCATCCAAGAGGAAAGAGTGGCTGGAGGAGGCCACATAGCCTGAGTCTGAGGCCACAGGGCCTCCGTAGGGGAGGATCATTGCCAGGAAGCTCCAGCTCCCCAGCGTAGCTGAATGGCCTGAGGAGGATGCCAGGAAAATGCCCTTCTTCATGAGCCACAGTGGGTTGCAGCAAATGGAACACAGTCGCCCTTCCCTCACAGACTCACAGTCAGTGAGTCCAAGTATCCATCCACCAACAAGGGCCAGGCTGCACCTTTCCGACAATCTGTTATGTACGCCTACGCAGGCTTCCCTTCTTCATGAGCCACAGTTGGCAGCCCAGTGGAAAAGCAGAGTCCACATGGTGTCTGACTCTGAGGCCTGAGACCACTCTGAAAAAAGGACTGCAAGCCAGAGGGTCTTCCTACACAGCTGTGTGCTGCTTTCCCCGTAAACTCCTAGCAGGCCAACACAGCCATGTTCCCTTCTCAGTGAGTGACAGAGCTTTGCAGTCCACGGAAGACAGTAGGCCTGAGAACCACAGGCTCACTGTCTGTGTGAGTCAGAGTACCCACAAAGAACCAAGCCTGGAGGCTTCCTTGCTCCCTCCCTTCACTGAGAGCCACAGTCAGTGCATTGCATCCCAGTGGCATGCCCTTCGTAGTGAATCACATTCCCCACAACTCTAAGAGCCAAGCCTTGAACTTTCTGATAAACTGTCCTATTTATAACGGTGACAGAGGGCCACCAGCACAGCAGTAAGTTGTCCTTCTTTGTGAGCCACAGTGTATGGCAATGGCAGCCCACTGAAGAGAGCCGGAGGCTGACAACACTCCCACACTGCGGCACTCCTTCCTGCAGAGTCCTGTCACTGTCCCAGGCAGAGTCCAAGGGTGCTTTCGCATGAGGTGGCTGCACAACCACCTTGAGGAGAGCAAGGCAGAGTTCTGCCTAATCACGGGCCCACCCCACGGCTGTTTTCTAGCACACAAGCACAATGCCCTTTTCTGTGAGGCACAGTGTGTGCAACCCAGAGTGAAGGGTAGGGGAGGCCAGAAGGCCAGACTAGAGGGGGTTGAAGGAGAACCACCAAATCGCCCCTCCCTCAGCCAAGGGATTTCCCAACCTAGACTGCGTGAAGAAACCCCCAATGTGGGATGACAGAGTCCACCAGTTCTTCTAAACAAAATAGTTGATGAGTGAATGCACTATTACAGTTGGTGTTCAAGTGGTTTTCCGCCAAGAGGCGGGCGCAGCCGTGGTTGCTGCATGGGCAAGTTGAGGGCAGTGGCGACAGGGCTGAACTTGAAGCACTAACTGGACCAGTGAAGGAGAAGCGGCTGGAAGGCCTCCTCTAAGCCGGAAGTGGGGGGAGCCTGACAGGCAGGCAGGGAGAAGACACAGAGCTAGAGTGAGTCTGAGTCTTTGACCACACAGGCTTCCAAAAGGACAGCAAGCCAAGCTTTCTGACTTTCTTTCCCAGCTGTGTGCTGGTAGACTGCTCCTAACTGCTGTGCCGGCATTTCATCTCCATGCCCTTTGTAGTGAATCACAGCAGTTCCACAACTCCAAGAGCCAAGCCTGGAACTTCCTCCTGAAAGGCTCTTCCATTTCTAAGAAACAAACGATTATTGTGCAGAACTGTGGTACGTGCAAGTACATTCCACTCCAGCCCTTCTTAGTGAGACACAGTGTGGTGCAGCCCAGAGGACAGAGTAGCGGAGGCCTAAACATCCCCCCTAACCCTAACCCTAAGCCCACCACCAGCTGTTCCTGAAGAGTGTTCCCATAACTCAATCATCATCATCAATCACAACCTAGATTTGCAACCAGTAACTTTTCTTGTCCGGCAGCCTTTGTTCCGGGGTTAGGGCAGAAATGATTATAAAATGTTTAAGCACTGAGTGTGCGCACAATGAGTCACACAGCACAGCACCAAGATCCACACAGGGGACTTTCGGACAGGAGTACGCACACACAACAAGGACGTTTCCCTTCTTTGTGAGCCACAGCTGGCAGCCCAGTGGAAAGAGTGGCGGAGGAGACAGAGCTAGGTCTGTGTGAACTACAGACTCACACAGTCAGTGTGCGTCAGAGTATCCACCAAGCACCAAGCCTGGAGGCTTCCTTGTCCCTCCCTTCACAGTGCATTGCAGCTCAGAGTGAAAATTAGCGGTAGCGGAGGCGGACAAAACTTCCACACAGCGGCAACACTTCCTGCAGAGAGGCCTGCCTCTTCCCACTAGAAGCGGAGCTCCTGTCTTTCCCTTTCCACAGCCCTTCTTAGTGGTTCACAGACCAGCCCAGACGACAAAGTATGGGACTGGGAGGCCAGAAGGGCAGACTGGAGGAGGTTGAATGAGAAGCAACTTGAAGGCATGCTCAAAGCCGAGACTGGTGGAGTCTGACAGGCAGGCAGGTTGGCAGAGGGCCGGGCAGGCAGGGAAGCATCTAGTCTGGCTTACAGGTATGCGTGTGTAGCCTAGGCGCATGCTTAGAGGATACCATCCTCCAAGGCTAGGGATTGGGAAGGCACTAAGCCAAAGTGCCAGTAGGGAGGTTTGTTTCCGCTTGGCAGGCAGAGTTTCTATCACCACCCCAGGAGACCGGGTTTTGGCAGCCAAGGAGACAGAGTGGAAGCAGGAGAACTGGGTGGGTCTATTTCTTTAAGGCTGTAAGGAGGGGAGCTTGCCCCCTGATACTCAGTCTTTGAGGTAGGTTGTTGTAAAGTGCTTCCTCACCACTTTGTTAGCAGATTGGCGCCTAAACCCCAGGGAACGGTGTGAAGCACCAAGAAAGGCAGGTATTAGGGTCTCTCTCAGACCAGCCATGGCAAAAGGGGAAACATTGGGCCAATACAGACAGACCCTTTCCAATGACACTTTGAGTGGCCCTGCCTGGTTTGAAGACAGGCCAGGGCTAGAAAAATTGGGCCACTAATAGTACCCTTCAATTGTGTGTGTGAGAGAATACAGGTAGGCAGGCAGGCAGGCAGTCAAGCAGGCAGTTTTGCAGGCATTAGGCACTGGAGTTGGCAGGTAGTCACAGGGCCAGGCAGGCAGGCAGGCAGGCAGGCTCGTAGGGCCAAGGGGAGGCAGGCAGGCTTGCAGGCGGGCATGGAGGATTGCAGGCAGGAGGTTAGGTTACAGGCAGCAACTTACTTCTTGGAGTGTTGGGGTAATCCCACGGTGGAAAGGTTGAAGAGGATGAAAGTCAACCTTTCCTCCGTCTCCGGGTCCAGGCGACAGCGGCGTGGCCTCAGGACATCTCCCATGTGGGAGAAGACACGCTCACTCTGGACACTGGTGGGTGGGATAGACAAGAGGTCCAACACCAGAGTTGAAAGAGCGGGCCAGAGGTCTGCCTTTCTGGCCCAGTAGTGCAGTGGGTCCGAGCTGAGGGGTTGGAGGGGCTCGGCCATGTACTCCTTCACCATGGTCTGAGCGGGGTCTGCTACTTCTTCCTCCCTTGCCTCCACTGAGGAGGAAACTGCCATGGCTAGGGCATAGGCCAGGTAGTTGGCTGCTGGAACGGAACCTGGTCTCTGGGTGAACGCTCCTGGAGTACAGAGGGATGTGGATCCTTGCGAGGACTCCTCCTCAGCATCGCTCTGGCTTCAGTGCACCCTCTGAAACGCCTGGCCCTCATCGGAGAGAGCCCTGACTTGATGGCATAGCCCTGTCTTCCAGGATTTCAGTTCAGCAGTGCTGGCCGCCAGGGAACCCTTGACGTGAGGGTCGCACAGGCAGGCCATCTGGTATACGTTTTCCCTTCTTAGTGGGCCAAGGCGGGTATCCACGCCGGTCAACAGCCTGTCTGCCAATGCCCTGCTCTTAGGGAGAAGATTGCCTTCTTCCCAGATACTGGTCTCTAGGCGTTGGCGAAGGGCATTGACCAGGGGGAGAACGTGGCCCAGGCTGGCGTTCTAGCTGCTGAGGACGTGGGTGGTCTCCTCAAAAGGCTGCAGGATACCTGCCATCTGGGAGAGGGCGAGCCACTCGGTAGCACCAAGGTCCAATTCCCTCCCCTCATGCAGGACTGGGGTGGTTGACATGATGTATTCCACCACTTCCTTCTGCTCCACCAGACACTTGACCATTTTGTGGGTGGAGTTCCACTGGGTGGTCACGTCCTGGATCAGGACGTGCTCTGGTCGGCCCGTCTCTGCCTACCTCTCACGCATCATCCTGGCTGCCTTGATGCTGCGAGCGAAGTGCCCCACGATCTTCCGACACTTGACCAGCAAGGCCCTGGTCTCCCTGGTCCCCTCACTCTAGGAGTCCTTTGGTGCACCCAGGCCAATGGCATCGCCCACCACTAGATGCAGTTTGTGTGCTGCGCACACGATGCCCTGGAACCCTGCCCCAAGAACCGCATTGGTCATGTTACGGCCCGCGTCTGTAACCATGACTCCACGATTGACCTGTCCCTCTGTCCCCAATCCCCACTCTCGCATTGCTGTCTTGAGAACATCAGCAATGTTGATCCCTGTGGCGTTGACCTCCATGCTTTGTGCCTGAAGAAGCACCACCCTATACCCTCTTGGGGTGCTGCCTTGTGCCTCCCCCTGCAGCTGCTCATGGGCTGACCGGGGCTCCAGGACCTCCTTGGGTTGCCACCAATGAGCCGTCAGTGAGAGGTATCCGTGGTGCCCACCAGTCCAGAGGTCGGAAGTGAAGTGGATCTTCCTCCGTCTGGCCGCCTGCAGCAGGGCCCAGATCCTGTCCCTGACAGACTCATAAAGGGAAGGAATCACCCGCCTGCTGAAGGTACGCCGGGATGGAGTCTCGTACCATGGTGCCACGTGCTTCATCAGGTGCCTGAAGCCTGATGACTCCACAAAGGAGAGGGGCAACCCGTTCATGGCCACCATTTCACTCACCACTCAAGTGGTGGTCTCCTGTGCTTTGGCCCTATTTCGCGGGCTGACAAAAGTCCCACCCAACAGCCCCACTTCCTGCAGAGTGGCCTGCCTCTTCCCACTCTCACTAGAGGAGCTGTGTTTTTCTTTCTCTAACCCTTCTTCCCCTCTCTTCCTCCCTGAAGAGCAAGGGCCTGACAGGGTTCCAGGCAGAGTCCCAGGGTGCTTCCTCATCAGGTGGCTGCGCAACCCACTTGAGGAGAGGTGTTTGGGGTCATTCCCCCTGCGCAAGACCACCCCGCATATCTTGCACACCGCCATCCTTGCGTCTTGGGGGCTGTTGTCAAAATGCTCCCAGAGACACCCTCGTGGCTTACTGAAAGTAACACCCCCTCTGTTATTGCCTGCCACTGCCGCTGCTGTGGTGCTGGTGTGGCCTTTGCCCTGCCGGGAAAGTAGAGTAGTACTACTGCTCTCACTGGTGGTACTCTGGGTGGAAAGAGGGCTGCTCCTTCCGTCACTGCCTGGAGCCTGCCTTAAGTCTTTCCCTGCCAACAGGTCCTCAGAATCTGGCATGTTTAGATACAAGGAGCCCGATTCTGATTCTGATGCCATTTCAGAATCAGAGCCTTTGTCTTCTTGCTGATTAAGGGTGGGGCTGTCAGGTAACGGAGATGGGATTTGGTACGCCTCATCCATGCTTCCCTCGGTGACAGACGATGGCACAGTGCTGCTTGTGCCACTGGCACTGCTACTCGGGGAGGGAGTTGCACCAGTATCACTTTCTGCACTACTTCCTGTCCCTTCCCTCAGAAACGTGCCCCTATTTATCTTAGTAGGGGTCCCCCTCCCCTGCCCTCTAGCTGTGCAACCCCTCCTCATTTTTCTCACTTCTTGTGGCTCAGGCCAGGGAATGTATAATGTGATAGTAAAGAAAAGCACCAAGGAACTGTGCAAGTAAATGAGTGAGATGGACTCACAACAGCAACACAACAAACAAGGTAATAGAAGCTAGGGGTTTGCCAATCCTGGCAAACAAGTCTCTCAACGCCCTGCACAGGGCAGGTGTAACAAACTAGAGAACTGTAACTTCTTCACAGTTGTAATTGGATTGTGTATGTAGACTGTGGTGGCAAGTAAATGAGTGAGATGGACTCACACAACAGCAACACAACAAACAAGGTAATAGGAGCAAGGGGTTTGCCAATCCTGGCACCCAAGTCTCTCTATGCCCTACACAGGGCAAGTGTAACAAAGAGAACTGTAACGTCTTCACAGTTGTAATTGGATTGTGTATGTAGACTGTGGTGGCAAGTAAATGAGTGAGATGGACTCACAACAGCAGCACAACAAACAAGGAAATAGGAGCTAGGGGTTTGCCAATCCTGGCACCCAAGTCTCTCTATGCCCTACACAGGGCAAGTGTAACAAAGAGAACTGTAACTTCTTCACAGTTGTAATTGGATTGTGTATGTAGACTGTGGTGGCAAGTAAATGAGTGAGATGGACTCACAACAGCAGCACAACAAACAAGGAAATAGGAGCAAGGGGTTTGCCAATCCTGGCACCCAAGTCTCTCTATGCCCTACACAGGGCAAGTGTAACAAAGAGAACTGTAACTTCTTCACAGTTGTAATTGGATTGTGTATGTAGACTGTGGTGGCAAGTAAATGAGTGAGATGGACTCACAACAGGTGCACAACAAACAAGGAAATAGGAGCAAGGGGTTTGCCAATCCTGGCACCCAAGTCTCTCAATGCACAGGGCAAGTGTAACAAAGAGAAATGTAACTTCTTCAAAAATGTAATTGTGTATGTAGACTGGTGGCAAACTGGTGAGTAAATGAGTGAGGTTGACTCACAAAAACAGCACAAAAACCAAGCTAGTAGAAGCAAGGGGTTTGCCAATCCTGGCAAACAAGTTTCACAATGCACAGGGCAAGTGTAATTAGGAGAACTGTAACTTAACTTCTTCACAGATGTAAGTTACAACTGCACAAAAACCAAGCTAATAGAAGCAAGGGGTTTGCAAAATCTGGCAGCATCCAACTTTCACAAATAATGCACAGTAACTAAGATGAATGTAACTTCTTCAAAGATGTAATTGAAGAAAAAGTTCTATAGAGGTGGCTGGGTGCCTGCCCTTCAACAAATGTTTGTTTGAGTGCCTGACTGCAAAAAAATGAATGAGGTGTTGGACAAGTGAAAGAATATCTATAAGTGTTAAGTAAAATGAAATTGTAAAATGTTCTACAGAGGAAGGTGCCCTAGCCTTGTTGCCAACAAATGTGTTTGAGAAATTTGAGTGCACTGGTTGGCAAGGGAGACTCTGCCTACTCAGTCTGTACTCTGTATAATATCTTTAAAATAATTTAATCCACAGCCTCCAACCTCCCCTTCTAAGCACTAGTACTGGACCTTGGCTGTTGCTTGCCACTTGCTAATAAACTGTAGAATAGAAAATAAATGGAATAAAACTATAAGCTGCTACTAGGGTAGGATAGGGTTGCTGGATTCCCTTCCAAAACCCCAATCACAACAGCAGCAAAAAGCTGTAGGCGCAGGGTAAAAGGACCTTGGCCAAGTAAATGAACTTGGTGGGAAATTGGGATACAAAAGAAATGGTATGGTAGTGTAAAATAATATATTTTCAAAATAAATCCGCAGCACCTCCCCTCCCCTACCGCTCCCACTCAAATCTTCCCTCCCCCTTGAAGCAAATATAAGCAAATAAAAAACAGAACTCTTCCTCAAAAATGCAGAAAACAAAAAAGAATAAACACTGCATTGCTATTCCCCACAGGGAATAAAAGAAATTATGTTTTGCGAATTAAAATCAATTCAATTCCCTCCCTGCCTAGCGAGACCGAGACCGCGACCGCGAAATCGAAACTAGACTGAGCGCAGCATTCCAGCCCTGACCACCCTCCACAAGATCCAAGCCCAGACTGTGACGGACTGGAACTGCCTTGGCTTTTTATGCCCTCTGGCACATCCAGAAGTGTCAGTCAAAACCTGTCCATGCGATTGGTGGAATGGCTCTGAAAATTTGCATGGTCCCGTCCCATGGCCAGCCCATCGTTGCGCAGGTGTAAAAAAATAAATTAAGAAAAAAATAAAATAAAATAAACGGAGACATATTTTGGCAAGACAAACCCACTGCTGCTACTGTAAAAAATCAAGCATTTAAAATAGGTAACTTTCGCATGTTTCTGTGGTGCTTTGGTGGGGTTTTGGGCAAGGATTTCAAAAAAAATATTGTGGTCGCCATTTTGGACCCCCCCGCCCGCACACCGCATGGCAAAGGCAGACGAGACGATGCCTCCCCCCCGGCCTGGTACCAGCGCAGTGCAGCAGTAGCACTAGCCAAGGAAAGGGGGCGGGGAACCCCCCCCCCAAAAAAAACCTTCTGGCTTGGAAGGTGCCCTCAGACAGTTTTCGCCTGCTTTTAGGGCCGGGAATCGGGTTTTTTTAAACTTTAAAAAAAAAAATTCTGTGCCGCTTGGCATTGCGCGATCGCCGCGTGCAAGTAACGACCACGACAAATCAGACCAAATTGTTCGTTCGTCGGTTCGAGCTCGAATTCTGGTGGAGTAATTCCCATTTCCGTTTCCGTAGAGTAACGGATACGAGTAACGGAAACGGAAACGGGAATACCGCTAAGTCGTGCCCATCTCTAATTGTGATTAGATGCTGCTGTAAATCATAGCAAATATGAAGTTTCTTATCTGCCAGGAAGAATCTTGATTAGTAGGGTATATCTCTTTGGAAAAATAAATATTCTAGACCAATTGTAGATTTTTTTTCTGTTGGCTAAGGAAGGAGTGAAAAACAATGATTAAACCAGGTTATTTTCCATATGCATTACCATTCTTTCATCCAAAGCAAATACATCCACATTGCCTGACATCTAGTGAGTTCATTCAATTTCTGCTATGTTCCCCTTGCTTGGGAGATTATAATCTGTTATATTGAACAGCCCATTATTTTTCAATTCATATTCAGGCATTAAACATGTCAGAGTTGTTGCTGGTGTTTGAAAATGGGGTTAAAGATTTGGAATTAAATATTATAGCTTAAATCCAATAGTGTCATTCCACTGATGAAACTGCTTCCATCAGCAGAATAGGGAGGTAAAGATCCCCTCATATTTTCCACATTTACTCAGAGAAATTAGGGACAGCAGATTTTCAGGTGGAAAGTAGGACTCCCTTGAAGAGAGAGGGACAGAGTTCCATTGTATTCTGGTCAAGGTTGCTAGCAATCTATGTTGCTACTCTGAGACATTTTTTCTTCTCATTTGAGGTCACTGCCTACTCATTTCTTTTAATTTGGCAGCAAGACATGTGAGCCACCTCTAAGGGCTTCTGCAACCACTACTGAGGAATCCATTTCCTCATGTATCATCCATAAATTAATTCCCGTCCCTAGTTATAATGAACAGTTAGTTCTTTTATGTTACCATTGGTTTCCAGAGTAATTGTTACTGCCATTCATGACACTCTACTATTAAACTGCTTATAGTCCTAACAGGAATTAATTCTTCTTCTTCTTCTTCTTCTTCTTCTTCTTCTTCTTCTTCTTCTTTTCTTCTTCTTCTTCTTCTTCTTCTTCTTCTTCTTTTAATTACCAGACGTTAATCAGGGCAAAGCCCAGCCTTTATATGAGCTGCAGGCATCCCTTATTGGCAAGAGAGGGGAAACCAAACCCATATGTTTTTGTGACTTTTGACTCTCCTGAGCACTGGACACAGTATTCTCTCACATTTGGCTATTTTTAAAAAACCAAAAATACTGGAGCATTAAGTTTAAATTATATCAGGGAGATGTCAGGAAACAAGATCAACCATGGCTGCTGAGCCCAACTTAGCCCAGATGGAGACTCCACCATTCTCACTGGTGGCCTCTTCCAGGGCAGGAGTGTCTACCTGGCAGGCCTTAAGGGCAGCTGGGCTCTGTTTGGACCCACATTCTGATCTGGGTCCAGACTCAGACCAGTCTGGTGCAGGCCATGTAGTAGTGACACACAGGGTGGATGTTGTTGCTGCTGTTTTCTTTTTAGAATAGTTTTCTAAAACTACTGATTGTCTAAAACCACCATTCTCAAGGGGGCCCATCTTGTCCCCGGGAGAGGGGATTGGCACATTTCAAGGGGGGGGGACACACACAGATTTATCCATTCACATTCCTTGTTTGACACAGGGTGCTGATAACTGATAAGAACTCCTATAGGGCCGTGACCAAAAAAGGTTGACAATGACTGACCTATAACACAGTATAAAAGCTCAGTATAAAAAGTTAGAGCAGTATGATGCACGGAACTCATAATCAGAAGAAGGAATACCTGAACTGCTGAACGGATGTTGCAGTACAGACATGTCTCATCACACATAGCTGGCAAATCAGCTTGCTTGATTATGTGGTTGGTATTCAGGAACTAAACACAGGCTTTGTTTTGCAAGTCTGATTTCTCAGACGCAAAGGTCTGCTTATTTCACATCTCTGAAATACCAAGATCATTTCTCCTCCTTTGATGGATTATCTGTAACATACATTTTGGCCCTTAGACTTACAGCTAAGAAGAGGCGATCCCTTTCAACTAAATCAGCCAGTTTGTACAACAGTCTTCCTCTTTGTGAAGCATCCATTGTTCGCCAAGGGGAGCCAAGCTCAAAAGCCTTCCTTGCTGCTTTCACTGCTTTGTCGATGTCCTCCTGTAAGGAAAATCCATTCAAATACAATAACTGTGTGATGCTGACATTGTTTTGATTGAACCAGAACACTGGTTCTCTGAAATTGCTAATGATATGTGAAAAGCGGACTCTTGGCTCCATATATGAAACAACCAGCCCAACCCCAGACAGGCCACTTTTCTTACTCACATGAGGACCTGCAGGTGTTTTTGGCTGTAACTTTCAAAATCGTCAGAGCTACGAATATAGACCTGGGTGTCATCCACATATTTGTGACACAAAGTTCCATATCTCCTGATGACCCTCCCCAGCAGCCTCATATAGATTTTAAAGACCATGGGGGTAATGTGATTGACCCCTGTGGCACTCCACAGTTAGAGGACTATGGGATGGAAGTCATCTCACGCAGCTGTGCTGTCTGGAGATGGTCCTCCAAGAAGGAACAGAAGCATGCCAAAGCAAGGCCACCAATCCCCAACTCAGAGAGCCTCTCCAGAGGGTACCATGGTCAATGGTATCAAAGGCCACTGAGATGTTGAGGAGGGCCAGCAGGGGTGTTTCTTCCTTGTCAGCCTCCATCAACCGGTCATTGTGTAGGGTGACCAATGCAGTTTCTGCGCCGTGATGCGGCTTGATCCTCAACTGAAATGGATCAAGAAGAGGAGTCCCCAAAGTTGATCCATCACCACCCTCTGCTGCACCTTCCTCATGAATGAAATGTTAGCCATGGGCCAATAGTTGCCAATTTGGTCCATTGCCATGTCATTTTTTTCTGAATCGGGCCAATAAGTGTCTCTTTGAGGGCAGAGGAAACCCAACCCTCCTGGAGAGACTCATATATTATTTCAGTAGCCCACTTGGTAGTAACCAGCCTGGCTGCTTTTATTAGGGTCAAGACTCAAGGGCAGAGGAGGAGGCTAGGCAATGGTCAAGGGCCCTTCCACTTCTACAGGTGTTTCAGGATGAAAGGTATTCTGTACATGCATCCCTTCACCCCTAGGAGAACAAAAACAGTCAGGATGAAAAAAGCCCTGCAAAGAGAGGGTGGGGCTGAGGTGTGCATGCCTGTGCCCATGCTCAGCTTAGAGGAAACCTTGGTCACAGCCAAAAAAAAAAGCCCTCTCCTGCAACTCCACATAATCAATTATTCTCTATGGTGGGACATGGAGGAGACTCCCACCATCAGATCTTAGGAACTGAGCACATGTTTATGGGAAGAGATGTTCCCTCTAGTATCCAGGTCCCAAGCCATTTTGGAGTATATAGTTTCTCATCAATACTTTGAAATCAGACTAAAATCACACTTAAACAACCTGGTGACTATCTTTAAAAGGGATAAAAACTGGCTCCTTGTTGTAGCTTTTGCTCTTTTTTTAAAAAAAGCAATGAATCAAAAGGAAAAAATCCTCTGTCATCTATTGAAGGGTGGTTCTCTTCATTTTTTGGTTTATGGCAAATTGAGAAATAAATGCACTAAAATGGCCTCCATTGTTTTAGAAATATTGCATCATTCTCCTTCACTCTCAGAATTTTCTCTCATTTCCCTCATGGTTAAAGGGTTGGTACCAAAACCAGTCTTTCTAGTTAGCTGGGAGTCCATCCTATGCCCAGAGGCAGGTATATGTGCAAACTATAGCATAGGGTGTCACATTATGAGCCTACCAACCAAACCAAACCAAACTGCCCCTATACTACCTCTGAAGTATGGTGAATTTCAGCTTTTACCAAACTGGTTATAATAACTAGAAATGGCTTGAATTAATTTGGCCTGTTTCATATTAATATGGCTGTGTGCCACCACAGGTGACACATGTTCCTCCCCATTCATCTGGCTGGCCCACTCAAGCTCTGTTGTGTACCACCTGTGCCCTTCTTTTCTGGTGGTGCACCAGTCCAGGAAGGAACTCGGGCTGCCCTTCTCTGATCACTCAGAAAAGGAGGTGGGACAGGGACTTGCCCTGCACAGACCTTGAGTGGTTGGCTGCAGGAGGAGGTGAGGAAGGGCAGCCTGAGCCCTTGCCCAGACTGCTGCACCACTGGAGAAGGAGGCCCTGAAAGGTGTGTGATGGAGGATGAGTGAGCCAGCTGGCAGGGTGGAGGGAGGGAATATGGGTCAAATTAATTAATTAATCAAATAAAATTTAATTTAATTTGGTAAAAAAACGTAATTCCTTGGTTATAATAATTAGCTACCTATCTGCTTTTGAACAAGATTCAAAGTGCTACTCACGACCAATGAAAGCCCTAGGCCTATACATGCTTTGGGTGTAGGCTGTTGGAAAGACCTCCCCGCACATGAGAGGGCCTGAGTTTTGTAAGCCATTCTGTGTCCTCATAATGGTAGAATGGTGAAATCAAAATAAATCAAAATGGTGGCTCTAGATGCACTCCTCTTCCTAAGATAGTAGCCTCAGATGGAGGGGAGATTCTCCCAAATGGAGAACCCATCGTATAGCAACCATTTAAGCACAGACCTTATCGCCTTCTTCCACATCACAGATTTTCTCTCCAGTTGCAGGGTTAATGACAGGGAATTTTTTGCCACTTGCTGAATTGTGCCATTCATTGTTTATAAAAATCTGCAAGAGAAAACAGAAAAAGAAACTTATATATATATTTTAGTCCAATGCTCTTATATCTTCCCCATTTCTGTTGAACACACCATTATGATATTTAGAATGAAACACTGCAATCATGTTCTTATTAAGATGTGCTGCAATAGGAAGAGAATTCAGAAGTACTCTTGGGTCTCCATGACTTGCAAACATACACCAGAGTGTAATTTCAGGATTCTTTTTTCAGATTTTTTCCCCCCAGATTTTGCTGCTTCACGGAAACAAGGGCCAGAGTTCTACTGGTGTCTAACCTTGTACCACACTGAGAACATTCCAGGGTGCTTCTCAGTCATAAGCGTTATTGCTCAGTCAAGATGTTTCCTGGCTCCTGGTCAATGAGCTGCAATTAGCCACAGTACATTATGCACACCTTACATGAATACCAATAGAACTCTGACAAGTGTCATAACTTAGACACACACGTGTGTGAATTACACTTGTGTAATTGAGAGGGAACAATTTCTATACTAAAAATGTAATCATTGTGTAAACTGACCCAAATGCTGATTGCTGCGAAGTAGAGATGGGCACGAATCAAAAAAATTGTGTTTTGGTTTTTCGTTTGTCACTGAGAGGTCTGTTTCGGTTTGTTTCCGTTTGTCGCAAAGTTTTTGAAAAATTATGTTACCGTTTTTTGTTTTTTCGTTTGTTGTTTCTACCCGCTTTTTGCGCGATTTTAAAGCATTTCTGTGCGCAGGCATCCCCCAACACCCCAGACCAGAGGGAAAACTAAAAAAATGGATGCTGGCAGAGATACAGTATAGACTACGTATGTAGGGAGGCTGCAAAGGCAGCAGCGGGCGTTGCCCAGGGTGCAAGGCAGCCACAGAGTGACTGCACTGTGGGGTAAGGGAGGGTACTCACCGAGAGGTACGCAGCACACACACACACACACACACAGGGAGGCTGCAGGACTGAAGCTAGAGTGGCAGAGACAGCAATCCCACCCTAACTCCCACCAGAGACTGCAAGGAGGATGGGGGCTGCCAGAGCTTTTTATGCCCTCTGTGGCTGCCAGACCTGCCCGCCCAGTCTGCAACCTGGGCATGCTATTGGTTGAACATGATCCCATCACATGGGTTGCCTCCATTTTGTGGCTGGTGGCGACATCCATTTTAAAGGGAAAAGAAAACTACATCACGATGGGAGAAGAGTAGAAGACAAAAACAAATGTTTTAAGGACCCCAACCCCCCTGGTAGGTATTATCAGACAATATAAATAATTATCATTTCGTTTTTATGGATGTCCAGGGCATTTTTTTAACATATAAAACAGCTCATTTCATTGCGCGTCGCCATTAATGGAAACGAAATGTAACGACCACAATTTTCGTGGTTCTGTTCATTTCGTTTCATTTTCATCACAATTTTCGTTTGTCATTTCATTGCATAATGGAAACGACAAACGGTAACGGAAACGAAAAAATGTTCGTTCCGTGCCCATCTCTACTGCGAAGATGCAGGAATGCTTTGTTTACAGCCTAGAGGTGGATTTTTCCTGTTTCTCCTTTCCTTAAGCTCACTGTCCACTCAATAATTTAGTGACTAGTGTGCAGAGCTGTATTTAGGGTGCACATACAGGGATTTGACCTGGGGCAAAAATTTGGAATGCATAAAAATTTGGAATGCATAAAAATTTGCTAGTGGAAGGGCATGAACCCAAACACTGAAGATTCTCTGAAAATATGCAGAACTCCTATTCTGAATACACATACCATCTACAGTTCTTCCTCAGACAGAAAGACACATTAAACAGGTGACTTCAGGGCAGAACCATCACAAACTCAGGTTTGATGTTCTTCCCTGTTCATCTGTTCTTTACTTGCACATGCCAGTCTCATGTGGCTTAAGCTTAACCAATACAACAATGAAGCCCTGGGTATCAAAACTCCTAGTTATGGCTCTGCTGGTATGGCTTCTCCACCATTTCTACTCTGCAAGATAATGGTCTGTTCTTCAGAGTATCCACGGATTAAGCCTTTATAATTTCTGACCTCCCAGGGAACACATAACATATGCTCCACACAGAGCAATCCACTAGAAGCTCAATCAACTAGTCTTCATTGAGCCTGCAAATACAAATATCAACAGAAAGACAGTTGAACATTTGACAAGCTACAAGTACTGATGGCCAAGTGAAGTAGGTGGATCACAGGTTGTATTGTCTTTCTTTAACCTATTGCTGTTCACCTTGAGTATTCTACTATCACAATCCAAAAATGCTTGTCTCTGGTGACATTTCTAGTCATATATTTATTTGGGAAAAACTCAAGTACTGTAATGGGCTCTGTCCATTCGATAAAGTCAGACTTTTGCAGGAGAAGGAAATGGTGGATTATGCTCCAAATAGCTGAACACAATGTAATTTAATTCTAATTTCCATGGGCTTGTTGAGGCAGCAGTGGCAGCAAAATGACTCATTACAGGCTATTCTCAGCCTTTGTATATAGCCAATTTGGTACAAAATCTAAAGTTTTTATTCAGAACTCACATGTTACATCCTGTTGGCATTGGCAATTAGAGATATTGAGATTAGACATGGGCACGACTTGGCAAAATTGTTTCCATTTTCGGTTATTGTTTCTGTTACATAACGGAAACGGTAACAATAATTAAGCCATCAGAACTCGAACTCGAAACTGAAAAAGAAAAATTTGGTCGGGTTTTTCATTTCTGTTTGTGGCATCGCGGCGATCGCGCGATGCGAAGCACAGAAAAAGTTTTAAGCTTTTTTTTTTTAAAAAACCCGACTCCCGGCCAAAAAAGCAGGTGAAAATATGCCTGCCTGAGGCTTTGCCACCAACCAGAGGGGTGATTTCTGGGGGGTCCCTGGCCTTTCCCCCCCTTCTCCTGTCCTGGGCTGCTTGCACCAGACTGGGAGGGGGTCATCCTTGTCGTCTGTCTCGCTGCATGCCATGTGGTGGTGGTGGTGGGGATCCAAAATGGCGACCACAATTTTTCTTTTGAAATTGTGGTCAAAAAACACACCAAATCACCCCAGAAACATGTGAAATTTATTTATTTTAAATGCTGAATTTTTATAATAGCAGCAGTGGTTTTTAATAGCAATAAAACGTCGTATTGATTTTATTTTATTTTATTTTAGTTTTATTTTTTTAGACCTGCCCATTTGGGCTGGGCATGGGATGGGACCATGCAAATTTTTTGAACCATTCCACCAATGGCATTGCCAGGTTTTTGACTGACACTTCTGGATGCCGAGGCACCTTCCAGAAATCGCAGCCGGGTGTATGGATGTGGTTGAGGGAGGAGGGCTGGCTGCTGGTGCTGGTGTGATCCGATCGAGATTGAGGAGGGAGGCTGGAGGCTTTAGGATTTAAGTTAAGCAGGCAGGGAGGGAATTGAATTTAGAAAATAATTTCTTTGTTTCCCTGCAGCTTTGTCTGCTGAAGGGAATAGCAGTTTATTCTTTATTTCTTCTCTGGCAGTTTGAGGATTTTTTTCTGATATTGGATAAAGGGGGAGGTTCAACTGGGAGTGGGAGGTGTGGATTTATTTTAAAAATATATTATATACTACAATTTTTTTATATTTTCCCAACTTCAATTTGCTTGCACACACACACATTTGGGGTGCAAGCCAAGAACAGAACCTCTATCCTTCCTAAGTGATATCCTAACTGCCCACTCGCCCTTCTGCCCGCGCTGCCACCCGCCCGCGCCCCGTGCCACCGCCCGCCCACTCGTCCACCCGTGGCCGCCTCCCACCCATGGCCCCCCGCCACCGCCACCTGCTGGCCGCCTAGGGCGCAAAAACACCTAGCACCGTCCCTGATTGCGGGACGCCCCTATGCTCTGGGAAGTCAAATTGCGCTAAATCGCACTGGAAACGACAAATGACAAACGGAAATGACAAATTTTTGAAAAATTTCGCGACAAACAGAAACGAGCCGAAACGGACCCGTTCCGACAAACAAAAACTCGAAACATCATTTTTTTTCTGGTCATGCCCATGTCTAGTCGAGATCATCTAGGTATACAGGTGGGCATGTTTTTGGTCAGAGGTCAAAAAAGTGACTACCTCAACTACAAATCTCAGAACCCTTTAACCAGTATGGATATTGGGCTTCAAAGTTTTTAAAAAGTTACATTTGGAGCCTCGGTTCTTCCTCCCTCTCTTTTTACTTTTCCAACATATATGGAGGGAGAGATATTCCAAATCAGCCTTCGTTTTCCTTTCTGCTCTGGTTGGCTTGCCCGCTTTAGCTTTTTGCCTTTTAGGTGCAAATCCTTTTCGCCGAGGTGAGTGCCAAAAGGTAATCATGCACGCATTTCCTCCCTTCCAGAAGGCTCTCCCTTCACGCCTGGCTGAGGGATCAAGTTGAGAAATCAACTGTGTATCATGTGAAGGACATCTGGCCGGAGCAGAAAAACTGCAGTGACCTTTTCCCTGTGTGCACTCTGCTAGCTTTTGGGGCCTTACACTACATGTACAAAATGAAGCGAAGACAAGCCATTTTTTCCATCCCACAAAAGCGTTACTATTTAAGAACGATGATAGCGATAACATAAGACCAAGCATCACATTAATAGTTAAACAACCCCAAAAGCCTGCTACTTTATCCAGGAGCAGTGCAAAGACTGCTGGGAAAAAAATCCATTTCTAAACACCCAGGAAACATTTTACATATGAAATTTTAACCTTTAAACAAGCAGGAAGCAGAAGGTGCTCCAAAACCCTTTTTGCAAGCAGAATAAGTGGCTTCCACACAAATTGAAAGGAAAAAAAAACTTAATAGGCAAGCGGATACCCAGGCCCAGATGGACATTAAAAAACACATAAGGGCAGGAGCGTAATCTGTTACTAGGATCACAAGTGCAGAGCAAACAGTGCTAAATGGAGGAAGACTCTACTTGGCAGCGAGCCTGGTTCCTAAAAAGAGTGATACTGTACATAGAGGGAAGGCAGAGGTAAGAGCAAAAGGTAAATATTAATGTAACAGCTCTGTGCGATACATCACTCTGCCAAATCCCTATCTGTTTGTGACAGAGAAGATTGTGGAACAGACCTTTTTTGGAAGTTCAGTTAACGTTTAGTTATTACTACACTTAGTCCACTAATGCATCAGGTACCTTCTATTATCACATTATGTCATTATTACCTCTGAATCATAATTCAGCCATAGAAAGGGACATACTAATTGTATCAGCCAAACTTTAGGATTGGAAGGAGCAAAGTGAAATACAAAAACTGAGATTTTTTTAACTAAATAATTTCTGTTCTGTCCTTCCAATGAAAAATGTCAGTGGCAATTAATAAAATCAGGTTCAGAAAAGTATTATCAGAAAACAGAGAACAATAAAGTCTTAAAACAAAAATATAACCAATTACAGTGGAACCTTGACTTACATACTGCTTGACTTGCATCATATTTGACTTGCAGCAAGAAGGGGCCTGTTTGACTTGAGTCGCAGGCTTTGACTTACATCTCGGAGCCCCGGCACAAGGCACCGGAACTGGGCGGTAGCCACAACCCAGCATCGCGGCTGCCGCCTCCAAACTGCTCCTGCCTTCTTTCCCTCCTCCAGCAGCGGTGGCTTCAGCGAGGCCAGCTCAGAGCACCTGGAGCTGGTCCTCGGCCTCACCGAACCCGCCGCTGCTGCCGGAGGAGAAGAAGGGCCGGGAGCTCGGGGCTGGCCTCGCTGGTTAGACAGTTGGCTCAGTCTTGTAAAAAATCTGGCTGCAGAAGTCTGGTCCACAAGGGAAGCATTTTAGTTGGGGAGCTGTAAAGTTGTGGGACTCTAATGGTAGGCATAGAGTTGTTCAGAACTTGGAACATCAGGTTAAAAATTAGTAAAATTTAAATGTTAGACATTGTTGCTATGAACATTAAAAAGTGGAGGCATATAACTTGTGGACTATAATTCCACTGCCTCCTCCTCTCTTTGAAGAGACATTTCATTTACATCCCCAGAAGGAATCTCCTATCCCAGTCAAATTTGTGTTAAATTGCTGTTTTCGGGGGAATTTTTCATCATCTGGAACGGATTAATTTGCTTTCCCATTACTTTCTATGGGAAACGTTCATTTGACTTAAGTCATGTTTGACTTAAGTCTAGACCACTGGAACGGATTAATGACGTAAGTCAAGGTTCCACTGTAATACAGAAATATATAGCAGCATATAGTATCTTTAATGTAACACATCTACCCCTTTTCAAAGGCACACAGAACAAATTTTGTTGTTTTATTTCTTCTCTGCAATAAAGGTGGCAGTAAAGATGTTCATAGCCTAAACTCAGGTGGAGAAAAGAAAACCCATCAAGGCTCTTAGTTGTGCCAAGGTGCACCTCCATGTAATGGCACCAAAACCAAAAGTTCAGTTTTGGGGAAATGGAGAAATATCACGTTGTGATGGGGAATTAAAACTTGGTATTTTGCAAGGGTATGAGGCATAAAACCAATTCAAGCCTCTTCAGTTCCACATGGGAAATGAGAGCTGAATCAGGTATGATCACATTTCTCATGTTTTGTTTGTTGTTGTTGTTGTTGTTGTTGTTGCTGTTGCTGCTGCTGCTGCTGCTGCTGTTGCTGTTGTTGTTGTTGCTGCTGTTGTTGTTGTTGTTCTGATTAGGGGTGTGAGCCCTGAAGAGTTACAGAGGTTAAAGGAATCAGATGCATTTGCATAGAGATCTAGGAGTCCCTAGCATTCCACTTTTAACAAATGGTTCAGGTAATGTTAAAGCTTTTTCTTCCTTTTGGAGGGCTTGCATAAGAACAGATGGTTTGGGTCTAAATGAACAACACAAACCAGCTTTCTATATTTCTAAACACTGTGTTTTCATTTCGCGAATGTTCAGGAGAGCAACTGACAAGGATACAGGATTTCTAGACTATGAGAACGTAGTCAGCATTTCTAAATAACACACCTGTCATCTTTGAGTCTAAATACCCTTCTTTTAAAGGTTGGCTGTGTTAACTTAGGACAGTATGAAATGCACACTATTGTGGGAAAAACGTGATCTACTGGGAGCTAGAAGACGTCAGCAAAAAAGCTGACACGAACATCAACAGCTGTTCTGGGCCAGTCTGAACTAGTTCTGATGAGCAAAGAACAGGTACTGAAAAGTACGACCTGATGCAGTGTCCTCTGTGCAATTTATTTAGCTAATTGTGGTTTTGGTTTCCCTGTGTAATACTAATACATAATACAATAAAGGTGCTCTCTTGGTATAGTCTGTGACTCACTGAGTTTGAGACTTGTAAGAATGAAAACATGCTCAGCAATACCTGGTGAGCCTGAAAATATTTTGATATTGAAAAATCTTTGATAAATTTCTTGATATGAAAATTTTCCCCTTCTCTCCAGCCTCTCTCCCTTTCTTAAGGTGACCGGTGCAGTTTAAGCATGTCACAACGCCTCCCTCACTGGCTTGGCTGATCTGATGTCACAAAAGTGAGACACAATGAACTATCTTAGAGACTTGGGAGATATTTGAATTCATAGTTGAAGATCCATGCTGAGCAGCCCCTGTTACAGAAGCCAAACGACTGGTTTTTAGGCCAGAACGGTTAGTTGGCATCCCTTAATCTGAATTTGGCTAGTAGAGTCAGAATAGTTATAGTTATCTCTCTGTGACTCATGTACATTTTCAATTTTAGGATACAGGGAAGTTTGTTTGAATCTTTATAAGTGTGTGTGAGGCTGTGGACAGTGGTGTGGGTCTCCTTGTCAGCAGTCAGCCTCACTTCTTCTCTGGATGTACAGAGGTTTGCACTTTACGTTCCCCAGTGGACCAGAGAGAAATAGAACCCTTTGAAGATGGTCGAGAGGAAACTGGACAGGGAAAAACCTGGATGGCAGCAGGAGGGCACTCCAACTGAGGCATTGGAGGGGGAAACAGAGACCATCCCAGTCCTGGAAAAAAATCCCTGGAGATTTTCACAGGTCTGGGACAATTAAAAAGATTTGTCCTGGAGAGGATGGAAGTAGTCAGAACTGGAGCAGCAGCAGCAGAAGATCACAGCAATGTGATTGTTGAGAAGGAGAAGGAGGTTGTTGAAGGGGGCATGCTAGAGCAGTGGTGGCAAAACTTTGGCACTCCAGATGTTTTGGACCACAACTCCCAGAATTCCAACCCTGTCCTGCAATGACAAAGGCCTGTCATTGAGTTGTGGTCCAAAAACACCTGGAGTGACAAAGGTTAACCACCACTGTCCTAGAGAACCCTAAGGAGATAGAACTCCCATAAAATCTCAAGCCATCCAGTGACTGGGAAAACATACACAAGGAGGACCCCATGGACAAGGGTCCTGGTCCAGCTCTAAGTAGATCATCATAACCAGTGCTTTTTGCACCATGGAGAGTGGGAGCAAAGGGAAAGGAGATGCTAGATTCAGATCTTAGACTTATTAGAACCTACACATGGTGCCTTTAAGAAGTTTTGGCTGGTTTTTGGACTACAGTGGATGTTAGTCAATTATATAGCAGCCAACTGTCTCCTCTCTGTGTCAGAATCTAGAGGACAGACACAACTATCTACTCAATCTCCCCCCCCCGCGCTTTCATCAAGTAGTCTGAAGACAGTTAAAGCAATGCATTCAGTCAGTCAGCAAGTCACCTTTGAAACAGTTGAGTTCTGGTGCAGTAGGTAAAAGGAGTAACCAGGCTGTTGGGGGTCAAGGTGTTGTTGGCATAATTATTTGTAAGCTGCTCAAACAGTACACTAGATCTACATGGAGGTATATTAATTGAAACAACACTCCTACAAGACGCAGCGTGTTTTGATCTATGAAGATTTGTGAGTAAACGGATCATTTTATTCTTTTCTCTTACCAGTGTCTCTGAGTAGGTTATTAAGACAGTAAGCATCAGTTGAAAAGAGCAAACAATAAGGGGTGGTCCATTGTGGGAAGACTTGAAGCTAATCCTGCTCTGTAGGTTTCTGAATTTTTATTTGTTATTCAGAAGTTTTTAAGCTAATAAATGTTCATATTCTGCCAATACAGAAAGCCATGACCGGGGAAGAAGCTGCTATTCATCAGCAGTGCTGGTGGAGGCAGCAGCAAAGAGCGCGGCCGGCTAAAGAGTGAGAGGTATGAAAGGGAAACAAACTAAGGAACCATCCCCACCATCCTCAGGGCAGCCATATTTTATAACTTCAATGTAGCCTTCCTCTGCCCAAACTTAGTTCAGTGGGGACATTCTAATTAAGGAGAACTACATCAGCACCCCTCTCTGTTAACTGGAAGGGAAGAGGACTTCATAGTTTACCAGCAGTATCTGGGCACTGCTTAGAACTAGTCTGGGCTCAGTTGAGGATCATTTAATTGGAAGCCACCATCTTCCGGAATAAATTCCATTTTGGTTCAACCTGCCATGCCATTATCTGTGGATCAAGGGATGGTTCAGGAACACCTTTAATCCCAGTAGGGGTAGTGAGACTCACAGTATGCAACAAAATCCTTTCACTAGTGTCTATATAATACCACATTTTCCATCTATAATACCCTGCCATATATTAGACCCCATCTACTTTTAATACCC